>RSEE01000071.1:0-367604 GCA_003971905.1 Moniliella sp. 'wahieum' | reverse complement strand
TAGTCCAAGACCTCAGTGGCCCAGGCCAACAAGGTGGCTGCAGCTTGCTGTCGCTGCGGGACAAGCCTGGAAGCTGCCGCGCTTGGGCCAGCGCCATCATGACACGCCACGAAAGAGTCGGGAGACTGCCAAATGCGCGGAAAGAGCCCCATCCGCTGCTCCTCGTCTCGATTCGGGTGAAAGAATCAGCGCTGACAATTGTGGCCCCATGGCAGCGCTCCTGATGGGCAACGTCTATGGCTCTCCTCAAAGGCCCTCGTTGATTCGGCCGCACGGCGCGGGTCGGACCTGGCGCAACGTTCTGAAATCCGGCTCAGGGTTGGTGGACGGCTCATTCCGGAAGGGCTAGAAGAGCGACTCGTACGCCCCTACGGACCTCTCGTGTATAGCAGTTTCCTGGCCAGCCGAACCAGTGTTCCCTGCGTCCTCGCCGCCTGCACCGCGGCTTCTGCTTCCAGCTGCACATTCTGGACGGAGTCTGAGGCCAATCAAGAGCATTCTGGCCTTGCTGGACAGCACGGGGAGGCGAGGCAAGTGACGCAGGGCTCCGGAGATTCCGAGATGGAGCAATCGCACGCGTGATCTGGAAAGCCAAGCGCTGACCGGCAGGAGGACCATCCTGTACTTGTGACCTGTTTTTTGGGCATGTGAAGCCGGCGAATCATTTCATCACTTGCATACACTCGGCGCACACCGCCTCGGAAGTCCAATGGAATCAGATCGAGAGAGGATAAAGGAAGGGGGAAACATCTCTCAGTCGCTGAGCGGTTCGCCGAGGGAGGCAAGTACGCAGCACGTTTAGCGGCGACAACCCTGTTTATCAAGGGCGACATGAGTGCCACGTGCTTTGAACATACGAGATGCCAAGGGATTCGGGGACAAAATACTGGCATTCGCGGCAGAAGAGCAAGCGAAGACGAGGACAATACTCCAGGTTGACCTTGTCGAGGGCAATGCGGACGATAATGATGGATCACGAAAATTCGAGGCGGCAACCTGGCCCTTGAGAAGGCTGCAGACGCGAGCGTGTCGGATGGCGGTATGAGGGATCGGGGAGGATTTCGAGCAGGCCGAGCAGGTGTAGCCGCCTGAGCAGCAGGCAGGCAGGGGGTCAGGCTGGTAAGGGGCCGTCAGCGGGATTGGAAGGGCACGTACCAGACTCTGACGGCCGAATGGTGACATGGACGGGGGGCAAGTCGGGGCTCAGCTCGATCTCGGTTGAAATGATGTGCAGACGAGCGAACGTGGGGAACCGGGGGCGTCGCTGGCGAGCCAGGCGGCTGACCGGCAGGCGGGGACAAGGGCGGGGGGCCGGGGAAAGACATGGGGCCAGCTGCACGCCAGGAGGCCCGGGGCGGCAGCGAGGCAGAAGAGCAGGGCGTTTCCTTGTCCAAGTTCAGGAGAGCTGCCACGACGGCCGAAAGCGCGGGCGACGAGCGATGGGGTGGAGGAGGCCGGTGCGGCCGTGGGATGGCGGGTGGGGGGGGCATGCTGGCAGCGCACGGGGCGGCAACAATGTTGTGTGACATGTGACATGTGACACGCAGATTTGACGCCGTGATGCATGATGGCCATGGGTGACATGTGACGTGTGGCCGCAATTTCCCTACATCGACTTTCTGTACGGGCATTAGGGTTACTACTTACTTCCTGGCTGGGACTATTGCAGCTGGATCGGTGGAGTGGAGGGCGCATCCATCGTGGGCAACGCTCGGTAGGGGGAGACCGTCACCTCCAGTAGGCGAAAATCTCACCTATAGTCTCGACCCTGGCCTCTCTCGCTTAGCCCTGACTGTGGCAGGCAGCGTTTGCGCCACAAGATGATTTGCTGTGCATCAGCCTTTCATGTTTCCTCTATCTATAGAGAGCGCATGCTACCGTGTTTACGCAGTTGGTTCTTTAGTTGTAAGCGGGCTCCGTACCAGTGCTTTCTTCAAATGTCGAAACAGATCATAATGAAGATTCATATATGACCCTCTCTTTCACTACCGTGTGCGGCACCTAAATGCTCGCTGGCATAGTAAAATGGAGAAAACCACGGGTACCATGCAGTGCCGGCATCCCACTTTGTTTCGGATACTTCAGGAACGCAGGAGCAGTATGAGAGAAGTAGACACCAAAAGAGGGGCTCTGGACGAACAGAGGCCCAGAGGAGCATTGGACTGCTTGATAGTTCTTCAGTGAGCCATTTGCTTTGCTGTGGCTTTAGAAGGGGTTGGGCGCATCAATGTTGATCGAAACCGCCTTAACCTGAACATAACTTTCCAGACCGTATGCCGAGCCTTCACGGCCAATCCCTGATGCCTTGTACCCACCAGCCGGCACTTGGGCCGACAAGGCGAGGTACGTGTTGATCCATACCGAGCCCGCCTCGAGGGAGTGGGCCGTCTTAAGCACCTTGGAGATGTCGCGGGAAAATATGCCAGCGGCCAAGCCGTACATGGAATCGTTGGCTTGTGCACCAGCTCGTCGTGATCCTTGAACTTGTGCACAACCACCACTGGACCAAAGATTTCCTCGCGATTGATCACCGAGTCCTCAGAGGTATCGAAAAGATAGTGGGCGCAATGAACCACCCGTTCACCTTATTGCCATTTCCAACGTACCGCTCCTCCGGCAAAGGATTGCCACCGTCACCAGGCACCCTTCGGCCTTGCCAGTCTAAATGTACTTCATGAGGCGGTCATATTGAACCTCGCTTATCAGAGGGCCGAGAAAGGTATAGACCGGTCAAACGGGTCACCCACCTTGATAGCCTCAAACCTCGCCTTGAGGCCAGCGCGGAAAGGCTCATAAAGTTTCTCGGCCACATAGATCCGCGATCCGGCACAGCAGGCCTGGCCCGTGTTGAAGGGTAGCGCCCAGTGGGCACCATGAAAGCGCCTGGTCCAAATCGGCATCGTCCAGCACTACCACGGGGGATTTGCCACCCAGCTCCAGGGTTACCTTTTTGAGGTTGGTACTGGCGGCCGTTTGCATCACCATGCGTCCGAACACGTGTGGAGCGGTAAAGGATACCTTGTCAATACCCATGTGCTCGGCAATCTCGCTTCCTGCGCCTGGTCCGAGACCCGTAACAAGGTTGACCACGCCCATTTCGGCCGCCCTGTCACCCACGACGAGTTGTATTTAGCCCTGTCGGAAATGGGACATCCTCCGTGAGTCCTTCTTGGCATACGAAAGGCGGCACCTGGCTATCGTCTCCGTGATATAGTTGAGGGCTCTGTACTGACAGAGCGGCGGCCTCCTCTCTGATTGAAGATATACCGAATGTGGTGAGCCGCGACTGATGCGGCACGTGGACCTCCCGACCCCCAGTGCGGTCAATAGCGCCGTCTGCACGATTCTATGTGAAAACGGAACCGAGCACACCGGTCACTGTGCCACCTGGCCCTACACTTAGCTGTAACAGCGCACTGCTCCGCCTGCCGCCAACGCGGTTCAACCGGTGCCGTCCACAGCCCGGTTGCAGACCCAATGTCACTCTTCCTACTTGGTCCGTCAGAGTAACGATCCGATGCGTCGAGGATGGTTCTATCATTGACGTTGGCTTTCCGCCGAGGACGCTGCTGATGTGCAGGCCTTGGGAGAGCGCCGCACGGGTGTCAACATGGGCAGTATTTCTGTAGCAAGTGTTCCCCCGTCAGACACGGGCGACTAGCGTAGCAAGGACAACGGAAACTGGGGGAAACCGCAAAACTGAAGAGGTTCTCAATTCACTAGGGCCAAAGGAGACTATTGTTGCCCGGATACGTAGACTTGTAATCGCGGACGGCCTTCAGGCCTCAGCGCCTCAGCTGAGATCGGATCAAATCGAATCTAACCCCATGACCAATCTGGGGAAGGGGTTAGAAAGGCGAAGGGCGCGCGTAGGTTCCGCCGGGATTACCACCCGCCTTCGCCCGTGACACCGGGCAAAACGACGGGGCATCAGGGATACGAGCGAGTGAAAGGGAAGACTTGGGTATTGGAGATATATGATTGATCAACATGTTTCATCCGTCCGAAGCAGACCGGCCGAGGTCACTATTACCTTCCAGTCTCTATGAAGCATGTACCTCGCTGAACTGCCGCCCCCAGCCCGGGTTGGTGCCGCTTCTCTTCGTGCGGTGACAAATGCAGTGTAAATAATCCGTTACATGACATATGCATCGCTGCTCTCGCAGCACGTCTTACCGTTAGGCTACCGTCAGCGGAGGTTGCCCATACAGCTGAAACCGCTGGGTGCTCCCCGGTTGAGTTCACCATGCAAACACCTCCTCATCCAAGTCCAGTCCCTTGGTCTCGGACCGCATGGCCAAGACCGCAGCGCGGACCCGGTCGGCAAACGGTGCTGAGCCACAAGAAACGACCAAACTACGTCCGGGGCGCGCGTTCGTAGTCGAAAACAGCTTCGCATCTCGACTTCCACGTCGGGCCGGCCCTGGGTAAAGGTCAAGTGACACAAGCGCCGGATCACGCGCAGATCCGCACTGACATCTTCAGTGTGTTGAGCCAAGGAGGACAATACTTCTTCCTCCACTTGGGCCACCGTCTCGTCCAACCCACTGATAGCGCGTTTGTGGGGCAGCTGGGGCAGTCCTTGTTCCTCGTCCGCTTCGGCTTCCGCTTCGGCCGCCTTGTCTGTCTTCTCATCGCCTGGTGAGGAAAGAGAAGGAATCGGGCGGGCGAACCGGGTGTCCCTGCGGCCGAAGAGGGTGCCAATACCGATCCCACTGGCTTGTCCGTGACAAATGCACGGATGGAAATGTTGACTCCTTCGAGAGGCACCTGGGCCTGTTCCAATTCCTCGACCGCTGCGCGCAAGTACGGAAGAGCAATGTAAAACGTCTGCGGTTCCCGAAAGACCCAGACCAAGGTGATGTTTGTGCCAGGGGGGCTTCCTGGTCGCCACGCTGGCATAGGTACGCAACGTATCCAACAGCACACTGAGTGTATGTGTGACCCCGATCCCAGCGGCCATGAGTACGAGGTGAGTGTAGCCTTCGGTGCGTACGTGGTGCCCGTACGGCCCTTCCACCAAGGCAGAGCATTCGAGCGTGTTGTGGTTTGAAACGAGGCGTTGGGAGAGGCTTTGGGTGAAGCCCTTGTGCGGACGAAGACACAGATCAAAGTAGGTCCGATCCGCCTCTTTCCCCCCGAGACCACGGTGACTGGGTGCAAGGAACCGAACTGGATGCTGGGTAGGTTAATGTACACGTGCTGTCCGGCCCGAGGAGCGAGAAGGCTGT
This sequence comes from Moniliella sp. 'wahieum', assembly GCA_003971905.1. Lineage (NCBI taxonomy): Eukaryota > Fungi > Basidiomycota > Moniliellomycetes > Moniliellales > Moniliellaceae > Moniliella > Moniliella sp. 'wahieum'. The sequence goes on along the minus strand of RSEE01000071.1, from coordinate 362,373 downwards.
GGGCTGCCTTTCCGGCTGGGTGGACGCGGATGTGCACTGTGCCATCGGGCAAGGCGCGTGCGGTGGCCTTGGTCATCCGTGCGCCCGAGGAGGAAAGGGAAAAGTTGGCGAGGAGGAGGCGGAGGAAGCGGGCAAGAATGTCAAAGACCCAGAATGCCAGGGTTGCGAACATGTAGGTCATGTAAGACGAAGAGAGGCCTTGCTTTTCTTGGATGTGTCGCCAAAGAGCAATGAAGGACCAAGTGACAAAGGTAATGTGTAGCAGGAGGAAAAGCTTTGGTGGGAAGAACGGGAGTTTAGTCAGTCTGGAGCGCCCAGTAAATTGGGGACAAGAATGAGACGTACTTCGTAAGAGAACCGACGGAATGCAGTGTAGGAGAAAACGCATGCGCAAAAGAAGAAGGAGATCGAGACGATTCCCCACGATATATAACGTTGGAAGAACCATGCGCGGAACCCGCCTTGGGCAGCATGGACCCACGTGAACGCAATGGCATGGCCTAAGCAGAGCACAGTGACGATCCGCCCCAACCAACGGTGGTAGAGCATCATGGTGTTGTAGCTGCACCCAGTCAAGAGGGGAAGCGGCCCACTGCGCCCACTAAACAAAAAGATGAGGGGCAATTGGGCCATGCAGAGCATCGCTGTCCGATCGGCGAAAGAGCGCACTTTTGGTTCGTGGGCGTGCCAACGACCTTGGTCTTCCTCTCGTTGGCGGGAAGGTGGTGGTAAAAAGCAAACGAGGTCACCACGTTGGTCACCACCAGCGCAAAGATGGCAACTGTATGAATGCGTCCGGGAGCACGAAGAATTAAGGCCCCGTTTCGTGTCGTGTATGGTGCCGCCCGCTTTTCCCCTACCACAGGCGCCTCGAGCAGGTGCGTCTTGAACAACCGTCCCACCCACGTGTCTTTTCTCCTGACGAGGGTCCGGTGCAGCAGGTAGCGAAGGAGCCGCAGAAAGGCCACCAATAGGATGACGGTTCCAAACACGCCTAGGATCGCCCAGCTGTACGAACCCCAAGAAAACAAAAGAAAGAAAGAAAACAAAACAAAACGTATCAGAAACCATGTTGGTACCGGGCTCAAAGCCATCACAGGAAGGATCCCTACCCAGCCACCGAACCGACCTGAAACGGTCATTCAAATAGACGTGGTAATTTTGGCCAAGATGGGCTTGTCCGCTGGTTTGGCTGCCGCAATCGCCTTCAAGGCTTTGCCGGATAATTCCCATGGGTTCTGAACCATGTCGACCGAAATTGAGGGTGGGGAGGGGATGGTGCTCACGAACAGGGGAGAGGGATGCGCTCGTTTTGTACTGTGGGATGTGCAGGGATGCGGCCAAGGGAAAAGTGGAGGCGACAGTTCGAGGGAGCGTGTGACAGGTACTTAAGTACCAAGACAGTCGGATGGCGGTTATGCTGTCACGCGGGTAAGTTCTGTTCCGGTACGGAGACAGATGTTCACAGGAGTAGTGCCGTGGCTTTCTTCGGGGAGATGGAGGAGAGTATCGGTGAGGCGATGCACGGCGAGCGGCTCAACAGGTTGGTATCAAGTACAGCCTCTCTGCCTCCAGGTAGCTCCGACATCAAAAAATTCAAGGTACGAAACAGAGATGGGTGACGAGGAGAGAGGCAGGGTGCGACCGTCAGGCCTCAGGCCTCAGGCCTCAGGCCGCTCAGGCGCTCAGAGCGGCAGGCACACCGTTTTGGTGTGGAACGCGTGAGACATGCGAGGCCAGCGGGTACATGTAGCACATGGGGTAGGCGAAGCGACAGGAGCGGTGGGAGAGCTGTTGAACGTCGAACGTTGATGACAGATCGGAACTGAAGTCCGGAAGCACGAGGTCTGAGAGGTTTGAGGCTTGAAGCGGGAAGCTTCAGGGGCACGTCTTGGCGTGTCGAGCTCAAGCGCTCAAGCGCGAGAAGAATGGGGATGAAAAAGACTCTGGTCAAGTGACTAGTAGCATCCCTATATTGTAAGGGTAGTGATTAATGGTTGCAAATCGAAAAGGGTCGAGTCTCTGCACCCTATCCTCCTTGTTCCTCGTCCCCTCCTGCTCCTCCACTTCTACTGGCTTTGTGCGGTTATACACACGCGCCATCCCCGACAGTTTCGGACAAGACAGGAACGTAGGGCACGCACCATTAACCATTGTCAGTGGTGGATATTGGTGGGATGTACAGAGGAGGTGCCTGATGCGGGAAAAAGAGTGCTGGGCAGGCTCCAAGCCAGTATCATGCGGCGAGAGGGTGCGCGCTGTGAGCCAGAACTGATGTTACAGGAGGAGAAATAGCATGCGGTCTTTTTCGCTGCCAACATGACAGCTACTGCTGGGAGCTGAAACCCCTGGAGACGGGCGGGAGCTGCAGTGTGGGTGGGTGGGTTGGAAGCACACCAACGCAGGCGGGCTGGTGATTGGGGGCGAGATGTGAGATGTGAGATGGAAGATGAAGCGGTGCCAACTAAGCTCTGCCATCTCATTAAGCAAGCGCACTGCGAGAGACACACTAAAACGCATGCAGTACGCGAGTCTTCGCCGAGGGGAGGGCACATGTGCGAGGGAGCGAGGGACGCAATGTCTCGGGTGCGGACACTAGCGCCCTGCCGCCCCCAGCAGCGGCGGTTGAAAGTTGGTCGCTGGGGCGGGGTGGTTGCAGCGCTGGCCGATGATCGCGATCAGATGACAAGGACCAGCTCGCGTGCGAATCCAGATCTGATTGTGTCAGTCTGATACTCAGTCTGATACCGCAGTGCGAGTTCTGAGAAAGCAAGCCGAGGGTGCGAGGGCGATGATCGATGAGCGAGGCAGGCACGCGGGCAGGGTGCGGCTGGTCCTGTGGGAAATCACACTTGGCATGCCCATGTCACATGCCACATCACATGGCCCATCGATCGCTTCATATACATAGCTTCTGTTGTCGTGCTCTTCAAGCTTCAAGCCAATCATTTTGCCACCTCGCTATCAGATCTATCAGATCCCACAGGGCGTTTTTGAATTTGATCTTTCATCCGTCCCCGGCCCCACAGACCGAATCCAGGCTACAGATCGATTATCGATCTCAGCATCCGTCGTGCTCCCCCTTTCTCCCAATGCAACCTCGGCCTATTGACGATTGAATATGACGAATGGATCAGATGGGCCGCTGGCGAGGATATCGCTGTGCGGCCATTGAGTAGAGTGAATCCGTCACTTGTGGATGATCGCGATCATCGATTACGATTCGCGATTGCAGTTATAATCGATGGCATCGATGGCATCGATCACTGATCCTCGATCAGCGCGCGGCGCCGCATCGGTGAACATGCCACACTGCCCCCGTGCCTACCTCTGACCCATTTTCCTGTCCTGGAACGTGCAATGGGTTGTGCGGCATATTATGCAAGACAACGGTCGGCCGACGACCCTCTTTAGGCATTAGCCTTAGACCTATCCGTAAATGGTAACCTTAGGCCATAGGCCTTGGTCCTTGGTACTTAGTTAGGGGGGCAGCCGGCCAGGGAGTAAGTCAAATCGCTAGTCACTAATCAAGGGAAGAGGTGTCTTCACGTAGCTAACTGTAAAGGTGTGACATGTGACACGTGATGTGGGACGACATGCCTACCTGGAACAAGGCTCTGCAGACGAAGGTCTAGTATTAAGGCCATTAAGGTGCGATGCCATCGACAAACAAAGGAACCCCGTCATGACGCTTGCATGATGCATGAAGTGCATGAAGTCCCTCCTTGGGCCGGTGGGGGCACAGGGGGGCCACAGTAAGAACAAATTCAGGGCCCATTTTGCATATGGCTTGACATGAATTTTCCTATCTGTTGCACATGGTGCACAGAGTAAAACACGTGGGAGTGAAAGAATCTCAATGGAAATGGTTCCTCACTCGGATGTCTACCACGATCATCCGTGTCCACACGCACTACCTCGGTACGGGACGGATGGATGGCGAGAACCAGAAGGTCCTGATATCCTGGCGATCCCCTGGTTCCCTGGCAGTGGTGGCGCTACCAAGTGACGCACGCGAGATGAGAGCGGTTCGGTTCGTTTCCCTGTCCCAGCCTTAAGCTTTGTCAATGTTATGGATGCAGTATGGTAAGTAGCAAAAGCAACAGGTTATTAGAGTGAAAGTATGATAGTAAGTAGAAAAATAGCAACAGGCTACAACATGCTGTGCTGGTGAAGCTGTGAAGCCGTTGGACCTTCATCGATCATCAGATCCATAGGTTCTTTCATTCTTAGGCCGTATAGTAAAGGCACGAACTGTATTTTTCGGACCACACACTCCAGGAATAAGGAAGACGAAACGAATGCCTTAAGACGGGGAGACGAGGGACTGCAACAAGTTAGCGAGGAGAACCCAAAGGTAGTTACTGTGTAAAGCGTGGGTATCTCGGTGCTTGTGCGTTCTCCTGCTCGCTTCTCAAGTTGAGATCAGTGACGCTCGCTTATAGTCAGGTGAGAGAGTTTCGCTCGCTAGCAGTAGGTTGTGAACCCCCGCCGGCTCCCACCATTTTCGGTATTCTCTCTCCCTGTTTGTTTCTCGCCAGACGTTTTGGAAGCCTTGTGGGTCACCACTTTTGAGCCTCATTTACTCGGGAGCAAGGACAAAAGGGAAAGGGAGAGCCAGAAATGCACGGCACGCAGAATGGAAATTGAAGCTTGAAGTGAGCTCAGTCACAATCGGCGACATTGCCGCCTCTCAGACCTCGCTTCCCCGGAGTTTGGAGAAGGCGAAGATGATGAGACCTGAAGTCCGGATGGTCCTCGAGGGTGATGCAATCGCACTGGTGGTAGTCGTCGTTTATGTCAACCACAGCAAGGCCTATAGAGAAACATCAAGCAGCGAGTCGCCACCAGGGGCCAAGGTGCGGAACAAGGAAAACAGGAGAGAGAAAACAACAGAACTCTCAGGCCTGAGGAGGAATGAAGGGGCATTGGCCAAAGCACGAGCCACCCGATGGCTCAACAGAAGAACTGAGGCATGATGAGACGTGCGCGGGAAATAGACTTGTCGGGGCATAGGGTACATCGCACCGAGCCGGAACAAAGGGTCGGCGCTCTTCAAGACGTCCGCCTTGACCGGTATGGCGCGACACAATGACCTCCTGTGGACCTCTTGCGGATCGTCTCCATCGTTGACCTACTCGGTAAGGGGTGATTGTGCGGCTCAGCCAAGCGGCGCAGAGATCTCATCGTCACCATGGGTTGTACTACAGGCGCGCAACCGGAAGATATAGAAGACGGAGAGATGGAGCCAATCGGACAGGTGAACTTGATACTCACGGCACATCCCGTATGGGAGACAATAAAAAGTGCCCCAGAAGCGATAATCCAAACTGGCAGAAGGTCGTTGGTTGGACAAAAGTATAATATATAGTTGGACCAAAAACGGATCAACCGACTTTTCAAAGGGATTGGCCACGGTACAATGCCGATCAATGCAATATCCATCCACCCAATGCAATATCCATCCACCCAGCCTTGGAATTTGGGACACATGCGCAACCCTCCCCCGCCCCCTAGCAGTGGTGTGCCCTCTCTCTGCGCTCTTCTAGGTTGCTGACACCCCCGTCCTATAGGAGACAGCAGACCGTACTGTGAGTGACGTGCTGTGAATAATCAGCCCGTTTTTCTTTCTCCTTCCTACTTAGTTTACACTAGTCTTTGGACGAGTCAGTCGCAGGTGCTTCTTAGTCCATCTATACGATGTTCTGCTCTCACAACCAGCGGGAGTGAGAACCCTTTAAAGTTAGCGCTCTGTGGTGCCACACTCTCTGGGTGACTGAGACGCCGGCAGTCCTATGTAGCCCGGTTCCCTTCAGTCGGTGAAATTCTTAAGGGGAGAAGAAATAACCGCTAGCCTTTGTAGCTGATGTGCAAGGCAATACACCATTTCCTGTCTCTTCTCGGGTCTCTACGCGCCCCAATCCGTACTTGCGGCCTGCTGAGTTACGTCGCCGATTCGTAGTACGGCGCCGCCATCCTCCACGTGTCAATCTGCAATCGTGCAACTATCATCGAAAAGCGCTGCTCGATGCTCCGTTCACATTCCAATTTCAAACGTGGTGGCGATCCATTTCAACCAGTCACGTGGCCAAACCCTGCACACGGCCCCAGACGCCCCGCCCGAAGTGCTTCTTCGGCCCCAAACAAAAAACATTGCCGCCAAAGTAGCCCACCCCCCTGCGCTTGCCTCCAGCTGCCCCACCCTGACCACTGAGTACGAGCACGCATGCCGCCCATATCCCGATCCTTCATGTGGGCTCGCCTCGCGCTCCTGGTGGCCGCTTTGCTGGCCTCCACGCTCCTCACCACTGCGCAGGCCCACATGGTCGAGATGCCCCCCACGACAAGGCTTGCTTCTTTGAGGATCTCCAACATTGGGGACCAGGTACGGTATCCGCCACACCCTCCTCCTTTGCCTCGTAACACACCTTATGGTGGATTTCCTTCCTCTCTCCCACCCCCGCCTTCGTTCGGGTAGGTCTGCGTTCTGACTTGGGTTGCGCTTGGCAGATGACGCTGTCGTACCAAGGGGCGGAGGCTCACCGCTCGAGATTGACACTACCCTTACCGATCCATCAGGGAGCCCTTTGTACGAGCGGTTGCGAAAGGACACCGGGTCTATTCCTTTGTCGCCTCGTACGATGGGCGGTTCGAGTACTGCTTCTCAACGAGTACAGCAGTGCAGGGGACAAGACGGTCAGGTGAGTGGTAGGGGGATTGGGCACGAGTTGGCCTGAGGAGGAAAGAGAGAGTGACTGACTCGTGTTTCGTTGGCAGCTTCAACGTTCATGGCATATCTACGTTGCAGAGGATAGCGACATGTCCCCTGTGGAGCGGGAAGTGCGGGACTTGGCTGCTGGTGCCAAGCGATCAAGGATGAGCAGGCTTACCTCGTCGTTCGAGAACGCTTGCATCGTAATAGTACGTCCCACTCGTCAGGAAAACGTATCATCCACGAACCGGACCACTAACCCCTTTTCCTGCCTCACAGCTGCCGAGAGCACCAACTCGCGCGTACGTTCGTGGTCGATTGTTCAGGCGCTCATGTTGGCCGCTGTGTGCGGAGTGCAAATCTTCTTTGTCAAGAGGTTAGTAGTTTTCTTTTCTGCCTCAGGAAAGGACAAGAGTGATGTGCTGACTCTCTGCTACTCCTGCTCACAGGCACTTTGAAGTGCAGCGTATCGTTTGATCCTTCAACTCGATTTGGCACTCCTATAGCCCCTTGGAACATTCACCGCGTCATCTATGTGCTTTGTCGTCGTCCTCTATTCAACGCCTCCCTCATCTTTACCTGCTTGCTTACGTTGGGAGAAACAGATCCATCCTGAGCCCTATCCCATCTCATCCCATCCACCTTTGGGTGCGACTTGCCCATTCTGCTACCATCAGCACCCACCCGATTTTCTTGAAGAAAATGGTCGTTATGGTCTAGGTTATCGAAAAGTGTGGGTGTGGCGCAATCTGGCGTGAGGATCGATGGCAGCGAAAGTGCGAAATGTCGGCATGGAAAGCCGTATCTTGCTCGTCTTGAACAACAGTATGAGTGATAAATATAGATACAAGTACATCGTAAGTGGAGACTAAGTGGGTGGAGTCATTCTGGAAAGAGCGGACCGCCTACTAGTGCCATTCGTTCGCTATTGTAGCTACTGGACTGGTCTATTGCCTGCTACGCACAAAGACCCACTCGATACTAGTACGCATCACACCTGCCGGAGTACTGAGTAGCATTTACTGAGTACTGCAGAACAGAGGGTCGATATACCATACAGCACCCCGTTGCTGCTATTATCTGTTCTCGACCATAAGCAGCGCGCGTTGTTGGCGGCCATTATTCATACACGTCTTCCTTTGTCCCCGATGGAGGGACGCAGCGCAGGCAATGGTGTGGGAGTTGGTTGTTACAGTCCTAAGCAGTGATGACTGACGGAGGACTATTGAGTACAGTGATGTGAATATACTAGACGCGCCGGAGGGACCCAGGTGGCCTCCTCCCGCTTGTGAGTGGCCCCTGCGCCCGGTTGGACGCTGTGCGGTTGGGAAACGAGTCCGCGAGTCTTGATGCGTGGTGCGATAGCCGTGCTGACCATAAGCGAACCGGATCGATGATGAGGCCATGAGGCCTGAGGCCCGCTAGTAGGTCAGAGCCCATCACCTGCGCCGCTTCTACCTTCCTTACCTGTCTGTCCGTCCCCTTTTCTGCGCCACGCTCCTCCCTCCACCCCCCGACCACCTTCCCCTTCTCCAGCACGCCCTGACTTTGCTCATCCATATACGATGAATTCCACCACGGGTCTGGTCTGGCATAGCGCCGACGTCATGCGCAACCGACTTGAAGCGCTGGTGGCCCAGATCGCTGCCAAACGACAGATCGGGGTACGTGAGCTGAACACAGGAAAGGATACAGCCGGCAGGATAGAATCGCTGACGTTCTTCTTTTTCAGCATGCGGAAGCCATGCTGTTGCTGCAGCAGGCCGGCTGGGATGAGGAGAAACTGCCCCAGGCACAACCCGCACCACGCAGCCCTACTGGCACCCATTCTGACACTGTTGACAGGACAAGCATGGGCACATTTCCTGCCCCGGAGGATGTGGAGGCACGGCAGCTTCCTCAACTCAGGCCGTGCCCTCCAGCATGACGCTGAGCTCTTGTGGCCACCGTCTGTGCACCTCTTGCTGGACCCGGTACCTGAGATCGATGGTGCACTGGCGGCCGGGGTTCCGCTGATGTGCAAAATGATGGACTGCGAGTCAATGGTGAGCGTGGAACAGCTCACCGCTCTGGTTCCCACGACCGTGGTGAGAGAGTACCGTTCCAACTCGACCGCGCCTTTGTCGAAGCTCGTAAGGACCTGCATTGGTGCCCATCAGAAGGGTGCGACCAAGTGGCAGAGCGGATTCATGCTTTTGGGAATCAGACATGCAGGAGCGTCACCTGCCCTGCCGGTCACACGTCTTCGTTTTGCTTGGAGTCGATGCACGAACCCCTTCCTTGTGAGTTCATTCAACAGTGGTGGGCTGAGAAGGAGCACAATCCACCGCCTGAAGCATTGCCCATTTTCCAAAATGAAGAGCAAGTGAACAGGGAAAATCAAGGCATTATCGCCACCATCCAGCTCCTCGTGCTTCAACTGTTTGATGGCCAAGGCCAAGAGGAAGAGGGAAAAACCGATGTGCTCAACCAGCTCGCCGACCTGCAGCGGATCCACCTCTTGGCGGCCTCAGCCTGTGACTGGTCCTACACGTTCATCAGGCGCTCTTTGTTCGAGAACGAGGCTGACTTCAACCAGATTGGGCGTGTGCGCAATAGACTCTTCCACTCTCTCGACGAGCTGGCCAAGTCAGTTGAACAGCTAGCCACGACAGTGCGCACCACGTACAAGCAAGGCATCGGTTCAGTTCTAAACCAGATGGCGACGATGGTGGAGATCATGCGCCAGGTCGAAGAGTCGCGCCAGGACTTCGTCTCTTTAGCGGAGCAGTTGGGACCTTGGCGAAGTGCTTTGAAAACCTAATCGGGTGCTATTGGGGGCCGATGCTGCTGCCTGTCCCACCTTCATCCGAGATGATGTTTTATGAAGCTACACAGCAACGATCGATTGCCGAGATCTATGCCTCAGTTTCCACTCTACCTCATGGCGGAGCAACCTGAGGCCTCGCGGTCAACGGGTTCGTTGTTGCTTCAAAAAGCAATCATCTCGGTTGAATGGGCCAGGCAGCAGCATTGTTTGTCACTAGCACCCAGCATACCTCGTCTCCCCCCCCCCTCCCTTCCTTTCGTTATCGTACTCCCCGTTTAAAAGTTCGCCGCCTTTTGGTACTTGCCTGAGAAGTACCACTGTTTCAACCGTGAATACCTATGGCGTGACCACGAATGGGGCTGCTAGATGGGGGATAGCATTTTGGGGGTCGTAGATGCGCCCAGGTAAGGCGTACATAGAGGAGCATAGTGCAAAGCGCGCCCATGGCAGCCGGTAAACCAATAGCGGGAGATCCATGAGGTGCAGAGGTGGAGCCGAGTTTCTAGCGACAGGTTGCTCCGCCCCATTCCCCACATTCTTGAGGTCCAACCCGTACCGGCACCGGTACCGTCGAGGCTCACCCACCCTGGCAGCAGATGCCCAGGCAAAGCAGAGTAGCTAGGAGAAGCTTAGGCAACCAGCTGGATGACACCGCCAGCCTCCTTGATCTTGTATTCCGCCGCGGCCGAGACAAAGCGGGCCTTGACAATGAAAGGAAGCTTGGGCAGGTTGCCCTTGGCTAGCACCTTACCGTAGCCAGCAGCCAGGGTGTCAATCACGGGCACCTCGGTCGACGAGGCGGTCAGGCCCTCGCGAGCCGAGGCCGGAACCAGAGTCCAGAGCTTGTCCAGGTTGATCACAGGGCGCCAGTAGTGGTTGTCAAGCTGGTGGAAGTGGCGCATACCGACCTTACCGAAGTAACCAGGGTGGTACTTGTCAAAGTTGGTACGGTGGTGGTGCTGACCACCAGCAAGACCACGACCACCCGGGTGCTTGCGGTGCTTGCTGTAGACGAAAGCAAAGCGGTCAGTACAGGGGGGCCAACAGGATCAAGAAGGAGGCAGGGCACGCACCCGATACGGCCGTGACCCGAGGAAACGTGGCCGCGGTGCTTGCGGGTGTTGTGGAGACGGGTGGGCATGGCGGTCTTGGCGGTGGTGCTGGGCAAACAGAAGTGCAAAGAGAAGCCACCACTACGCCCCCCCCCCATTCGCAGCAGAAGTAGGGTTAACTACCCTCGTACGCCCCACGTACGGGGGCAGTGTAGTATACTCACAGCGGATAATTTGCCGCAGCATTTGTAGTGTACCAAGGTAGGGTTCGTAATTTTGTGGTTCTGTTCCTTAGATCTCACGGGGATCAGAATCGGTGGTCGGTCAGGTGACCTTCACGTGCAACATCACCGGTCACACACCCACCCTCCTGACCGGTGACCTGGGCCTGACCCCATTTAACGTTTAACCCATTTAACCCCCGTTGCTCGCTGGGAACGAGCATGTGCCCAGCAAGTAGCAGCGGTTTCCAGATACTGAACAAGGAGAAAGTTGAGTCAGAGGCCATCATCGCTTCCAGCCCTCCAAAGGCGAAGAGGCCGACACTACCGCCAAACCTTTAGGTATGCATGGCTACTCATCTGGCGACAAGTGTTCAAAAGGAAGAGATAATTCTGCAGAGGGCATGGACTGTTGCGTTCGATTACCTTGGCCATCACGCCCACGACGGCTTGGGCACAATCTTGAATTTGCCACTGGCATTACCCGAGTCGCCCATGACGACGCAGATGTAATCGTCTGCGGGTCTGGAGGTTGTCGGGCAACTGAACCATCGCATGGCCACACGAAGGGGAACATTGGTCTCGGCGTACCAGGGTCCAATATTCGTGCAGACCACCACTGCCGCCATCATCGTAGCCCAGCTTGATCGTCACGAGAGCGTCAAGGTGACGCCATCCGGGACGTGGGTGATGTCCCTGAAATGGTGAGTTGCTCGAAGGGGGGAAATACCAAGAGAGCTGTGGAGAGCGCAAAAGACGTACCATTTATGACCATGGGCACACCAGCCACGAAGGTAGCACCAGCGACGGGTTGGTGATTGGTGGGTTCCAGATCAGCCTGCGATGAGAGCTTAGGGATGGAGCTGGAGGTTTGGGAGAACCAGATGACAGACACGGCACGTTCTTATATGCCGCCGGCAGTTCAGGGGCTAAAGCGGTTCAAGCTTTCCTCCACGTTGTCCACACTATGCACCTACGTTTAAACCCTGTAGCCGTTATTTCCCCCTCGTTCTCACCACCCATCTTCCAAGAACTAAACAGATGATGCAGATGATGGGCATATAGTAGGGTTCCCTGGGTGTACGAGTACAATTTAGAAGAGAGGAAACGCAGCCTGCGCTGCTCAGAGCACGCCCATAGCCTCGCCCACATGCACCTTTTGTCCTGGCTCGACAGTGAAGCGAACGAGTCTGGGGCCTCAAAGAGGAGTACGACTGTGGATCCCAGCAAGAAGCCACCAACTTCGTCGCCCTGGGCTAGCGGTTGCCCACCAAGAAGGCGACTGGCAGATTGGTAGGTTGCCTCAGCGTAAGAGCCCGGGGCCAAAGTGTCGACATGCGCTGCGTGGTGGCGGGGGGTGTTTGTCTTCAAGTCCTGGTCAAAGTTGATCTTGATGGATCCCACGTTGGTCGCCCCTACAGGTACCATCGAGAAGAAGCCGTGCCGCCAGCGACCCAGGAGCGACACCCGCTCATTAAGCACAAACAGGTTGGGCACCGTTCGGCCATCCAGGGAGATACTGTAGAGTTCCCCACGGAATGGCGACGACGCTCGACAACCCATGAGGCTGGGCTGTGGAAGTGATGGTAGTCCCTGGGGCAAGGTAGACAACAGCAAAGAAAAGTCTTACCCTCTTGGGTTTGGATACCACCGCTGTAGGCCCCAGCGGCGGGAGAGCAGCCACAGGGCCCATGGATCTGCCACTTCCACACTGTGGGTGAGACTGTCTTCTTTGCGCTCCGGCATGCCCGCCTCTCCGACCTGCTTACCCTGAGGGGCTGGGACAGGCGATGGCCGCTTCCCTTCGCCCGGCTGGGCCATGACCCAGCTCTTCCACCAGCTGGCCGGAGGAGGCGGGGGCGATGGCTGTGGGCTGGGCTTTCACCCAAAGAGCACCAACCGAGTAATCGATCCCGTTCACCCGGGCAAACTTTTCTTCGTCTTGCACACGCATCTCCCCCTTGGGCGTGTCAGGGCAGCTGGGGGCTGGCTCAATCCCAGAAAGCGTCGAGGGAGTAGGTAATGCCCTTGACTTGCTCCACTTGGCGCTGCTCCGAGTCGACCCGGCCAAAGTGAAGGACCTTTCCATCGGCGGGAGAAACGAGAGGGGTGTCTTTAGCGATGGTCGGGCATCGGATTTGATTTGGCGGTAGAAAAACTCGGCGAGGTTACGGTAGTGGGTCAGGTCGGGATCGGCCATCTCGTCCAGGTTGCAACCAAAGATGGTGCTGTATAGCTTGAACCCGTACGGACGGAGCCACACGGGCAGCGTCAGCTCATTAGCCCAGCCCCAGATGCGCGAGATGGCATTGAGGGGCAAGGCGCTGTAGACAATCAACGAAATGCGTTGGTGCGAAGGGATGACTTGGCCTGATGCATCGACCCGCGCAGCATCACCGTGGCCAAGCCATGCTTCTGAGCGTGGACGTCATACACGTGGGTCTTGAACTGGTACCCACAAGAACAAGAGCTGCGAGAGCGACGGGAAAGGGGATCTCGAAGTAGCGGTAAGCCTTGTGGACCTTTTCTGAGTAGCAAAAGGAAGGGCAGCGTGAGCATGGCGCCGAGCAGGAAAAGGATTATCACATACTGTGTAGCGGGAGATTCGGGTCCCAGTGATAGGATTCAGAGTCAGTGTTGGGATCAGGGTCTGGCTTGGGGCTGGGATTAGGGGGGGGGGGGAGGTGGAGGCGGTGAAGGTAGGTTTGGTGTTTGGGGTGCGGAGCGAAGTGTGGAGCAACCGCGGGCGAACGGCCGAGGCCGACGTCGCAGGGTGGACTGCACACGTCCGGCATCCATGTGTGCCGAGTCCATACGCATAACAGCGCTGCGTGGCGCGATGGCCGAGGCCATGACGGGCGACATGGCCATGGTGGGCGTGGGGGTGGCGAGGGCGATGGGGCAGAGGCGAGGGCGGAGGTGAGTCTCTCGTTCTGGTCGGCCTTTGGGTTCTTTCGGGGCACTGCTCACCGCGGAAGAACACCCGAATTGAAACGATCAACTCCTGTCCTGCGCTGACAAATTTCCCCGCAGTGAACATTTCAACTGCCTGCTGCCCAGTCCACTTCCTGGACGTCATGAACCCATTGGCCTCACTGTCCTCACTGTCCTCATTGTCCTGCAAGCTTCAACAACGTTTGCCCATGTCCCCCAGCCATAGAATTACTGCCACGACACCCGGAACCCCTCCCGCACGGTCCGGTGCCGCCTCGTGCCCGTGGGCGCACCCGAGACCAGCGCCTGGCGCGCACAAACGACTGCTCCAGATCCGGCTCGTCCAGCAGCGCATCCTCGTCCTGCTCGTCCATGTCGCCCGCCTCCAGCCCAAACAGGCTCGACGACGTCAGCGGCGGCACGGCCAGGCCAGCACGGCGGAACCGGGTGCGCACGCCCTTGATGGTGCTCCGCAAATCCCAGTTGGTGCTGGCCGCTGCTCCTCGACCAACTTGCGGTACTTGGTGCCCAGCACCTCCCGGATCACCTCCCATTGGTACTCCGTGTACCACCCCGTCGTCACATCAGGGTGGAACGCAGGGCGGCGGGACTGTCGTCCTGGATCAAGAATTGCATGTCCGGGTCGATCACGTCGCGCACCAAGAAGGAGGTGGCGTTCGGCCCAACATGTTGACCATCAAATATGGGAGTGCCTGAGAAAAGGGAGGCGTTAGTACGATCGCTCCCAAGAAGAGGAAAAACATACATGTCCATCTTATCTTCATCTTCGTCTCTTGCATCCTCGGGACTGTCCCGCTCGGCTTCCTCCGCTGTCCCCTCTTCTGGGTCGGGCAGAACATCAGAAACCTGTCTGCGCTTGCCCTTGCGCACAGGCTCGCGCTCGTCCGCTCCATACGCATAGGTCAACTTGCGGCTACGGGCGTACCCCTTGCGCCCTGTAGGCCGGAACCCGATTCGTTGTGAAAAGCGGGCGGCGGGATTCTTGCGCACATCGTACCCGAATCGAACCAGTACGTCGCGCCACGGACTGTCGGTGATAGTATAACAGATCAAGGGAAGATAGAGCTTCGAGGTAGCCACCAGACGGTGGAGTCGGAGGCCATACTCCTTCCCTGGCTCGATCCCTAGCTCTACTGTTTTGCCGTCGCGCACGACTTGCACCGGACCAGTTTGTGCAGCAAGTGCTGCCAAGAGCGCAGGACGGGCCACATCGGTTCCTGATCAAGAGTTTTTTCGAGATGCGCCAGGACACCTGCGCGCGCCATTGGACGTTCTCGCGACCACCGCAGTAGGCCGGACAGGTACAGATCGATAGAAACAATCAAGGGAGCGCCTGCGTCTGACGTCTTGCCGTCTGAGTCACGAAACGCCAAGGGACGGGAGCAAATCCGCGGTAACCCGATTGGCTCTCCCAGCGCCGCACCACATTCCCGTCAGAGCCCACCTTCTCCACGATAATCGAGTTACTGGCTTGCTTGTAGCTGAAGTAAAAGACACGTCAGCGGCGTTCCTCTGATCGCCAGGGGTGGGTGGGGAGGTAGCATACAGTAAGGAAAGGGTGGATTTTGGTCAGTAAACCGAGGTGGAGGGACGAGTTGGAGCAAGCTTCGGCCTTCATTTCCCCCGCTAGGTCAGGTGCTTGGTACTCTGCATCTCCGGATCAAACTTGAACGATCGCATGGCCTCAGAATTCATGGTAGTCAGAGCAGCAAGTAATCGCATAGCTTGCGGTACACTATTGTCCCCTCTGGTCTGGCGACGAAACAAGACTGTGTCGTGGGGGTCGTCCAAAAGGTCGGATGGCGGGGCTGGATGATGATCATGCTCTGTTTGCCATGCGAATCCCAAAAGGGAGGCGTACGAGTAAGGCCCTCAGTCAAATTCGCTGTGACAACCGAATCATGATCAAGACTGATTTTCCCGACTGGAGGGTCGTAGACATAATCTGCCATGGCACGAAACCGGGTCGTCTCGAGGGCAGCGCCAACAAAGTCAGTCGTATACTCCTTGACCACCTCGTCGCCTTGGGTGCCATCGCGGCGCTTACGCCTCCATCGTCGACGACGGATGCGTATGACGGGATTGTTGGTGGGGAGAATAGCTCCCAGGAGCGGTGAACGGAACATGCTTGCGTCTAGAGCGAGGGGCGCTCCGCCCTCGGCAGGTTGATAGGGCGCCCCTAGCCGACACTCGAGCACAGTCGCCTTCTGCTCCACAAGGGAGGCAATGTGTTTGAGCGCGGTGGTGGGGTTGGAAAGGGGAGGGGCTTCAGGAGCCAGTGTTGCCAGCGCCCGTTCGAGTCCGGTGGGGCCCTGCGAAGGCGCGATGTTGCCCTGTGCGTCGCGGGGTGGTGGACGGATGCGTCCGGGGTACTCAATGGCAAACAGATGGCGAGTGGGCAGCGTCTGCAGTGGCACCGTTTCGAGGCTTGCGTCCTCCGGAGTGGGAACGGGACGGGTGGGCAGTTGATGATGAGGGCTCGTCGTGTGCTCCCCGACGCGTTCGTCCACGTCCATGGCGTCGACCATGGCGACGAGCACGCAGGATGGTGGTTAGGACGCAAACCAAATGTTCAAGTCAAAACATCCAAGGATCGAGTCTGCTCGGCCCCAACATTTGCGGGCTGAATATTCAAATTTCAACGTTCAACGTTCTACGCATCCACGTCCATCCGAATCCATCCACACGCCGCCCGCCACCAGGGCGCGTGCAAGTCCCAAACGGCTACCAAACACCAGCATCTTCGTAGGTGCTATCTCAGATCTGACGGCACACCACACGTCATGGCTGATGTGCTTCGCAATGCAAGGACATGGAACCAGGAAGCTTCAGGCTTCAGGCCTTCTCGCCAGCGGCTTCGGAGTGCAGAGTGAAGCTCAATGGGGAAGCAAACAAACATCCATCACAGGCCTGACCAACGCTTCTGTGGGATACAGGGAAAGAACTTTACTACTCCTTCTTCTCCTCGGCAGGCTTCTCCTCCTTAGCCTCCTCCTTCGGGGCCTCCTTAGCCTCCTCCTTGGGCTCCTCCTTGGCCTCCTCCTTGGACTCCTCCTTGGACTGCTTCTCACAGTTTCCATCCATCACCTCACCCTTCTGCGCCTTCTCAAAGGCAGCCTTGAACGACTGGGCGTCTACGGGAAGAAATGTCAGTACCAATCTCCCCCAAATAAATAAGCCTAAATACGTACTCTCCGCGTTGGCAAAGCGAATGGCAAGGGTCTCCGCTTCAGGTTCGCCGTCTGACACATCGGCCGCGACGTTGTACACCCACGACCGGTCGGACGAAACGTTGGGCTTGAGCTCAATGTCCGGGGTAACTGTCCAACAGAATTAGCAACTCATCTCTAGCACCCCAGCTGGGCAAGTGACAGAGAAATACAAAATACATACTGTAGTGGTTCGCGCAAACCTTGAGAGTCTTGTCTCGCCGCATCACAACACGGACCTTCTTCGTGTCCTTGTGCTGGAGCAGACGCACATCCCCAGTGCCCCTCTCCTTCCATTGCTTACCCTCGGCGTCGAAGCGGAACAGCTTGGCACGGCTGCACGACCAAAGTTAGTACGCAGCACGCTGAATGAAGCACACAAAACTGCCTTGGCCCAAGGCTGCAAGTGGGCGGAAACGTACACTTTGTACACCACGTTCTCGTCCTCCTCAAACGTCTTGGTTTCGACCTGCTTCTCAAGCTTGATGACCGGCTCATAGTGGGGGTCGTTCTCCTCGCCGGGGTCGTTGCCAGTGGAGGCAAGCGGGTCGTTCTTGGGCTCAGTAGCAGACATGGCGGTGCGGGCGGCTAGAAGCTACGAAACGGGCGGGGGGGTGGTTGGGTGGCGGAGTGTTGCAACGGACCACCGGTCCAGTGGCGACGAGATCGCAGAGCCCAAATGGCATTCTGGGCTTGGAAAAATTGAATCCGACAGAACGGCCCCGGCGCAGCGCCACTCTCACGCTGGTGCGCGCGCACAGGGGCAACACTGCCCCCCGTAGCAACCCTAGCGCTGGCCCAGACCAACACCACCAACTCCTTCGACGGCAGGGCGGCTCTGAACGTCATGGAATATGGACTGGGCAGCCTGCTTGCTCCCACCTTTGATGTCTGCACTTCATGAAGCCTCCCGCGTCTCGCGACCGCTCGTCCCAGATCTCCCAGTGCTATATCCGTGGACATAGTGCCGGACTTGACATGGGACACACAGCCGCGCCCCATAGCCATAGCGCACAATAGGGTTACCCGATAACCCACGTCTAGCGCCTCAACCTGACGTTGTCCTAATTTCTCGCCCTTGAAAGCACGGCACAAAACTATCTCGGGCAGCACTCGATTGACAGCTTCCTCCTGTCATCGCCCTCCTCTGTACCTTGCCCGTTGTCCGCCATGTCGGAGGGGCATGCGTCCAACGAATTTGAGCAGGAAGTCTCGCAGATTGCGTCCCTGGCGGCCGGTAGGTACCGCAGTCTGGACGATCTGCCCACCACCGCTTCCCCCAGTGTGATCGAGCAGGCGGTGCGCGATCTTCCTCCCAGCCTGTCCGAAACGGGCTTGGGCCTGTCCACGACATTTCGGCTGGTGCACAACACACTCCTCCCTGCTCTATCCCGGGCAGATGGGGCCGCGGTACTTTGGATTTGTGACCGGCGGGGTGCTGCCGGAGGCCCTTTTGTCTGACTGGCTCACCAGCCTGTTCGACCAGAACGTACAGGTCCATCTTCCCTTGGAAAGCATCAGCACACACGTGGAGCGCCTGGCGGTGACCATGGCACGGCAGCTCATGGGTCTATCTGATGCATGGGAAGGGACCGTGACGACAGGGGCGACGTCGAGCAACATCCTTGCTCTTACCTGTGCCCGCGAGGCGCTGGGTCAGCGTCTGCGGGGGATCAGTGTTGCTGAAGAAGGCCTGGCTTGTGCGCCGGCCATCACTGTTCTTGCAGCGCAGCCGCACGCCAGCATCCGCAAAGCGGCAGCCCAGGTCGGGTTTGGGCGCCGTGCCGTGCTCGATTTTTCTCTTGCAGGGGGCGAGACGGTAGAGGCGCAGGCGCGGGCGCTCGAGTTCGACCTCGCGCGCGTGGAAACGTACCTCGCCCAGTCTCAGACGGAGGGAAGGGGCTGTACTGTCACTGTTGGCATGGGGGAAGTGAACACAGGAGCGCTTAGCGCCCAGATCCCGGCGTTGCGGGAATTGTGCACCCGCTATGGCGCTTGGCTTCACGTGGATGCCGCCTTCTGTGGCTTTATGGCTCTGATTGACGGGATGGAGTGGGTGGCCTCCCATCTCGATTTGGCCGACAGTGTTACGACCGATGGACACAAGACGCTCAACCAACCTTACGACTGCGGCCTCTTCTACCTCCGCCGCGGCGGGAACGAGCAATCGTTCCCACTCCGCGGTGCTTGGCTGACTCGCTCCTACGGCCCAGGTGGACAGAGTGCTGCCTACCTCACCCCCCCCGAGGTTGACAGTGATCTGCCGAGCGAAGTCCTGAACCAACCTAGCCCACTCCATCGGAACATTGTACGTGCCATTCCTGTCATGGCAGCCAATTTGAATCTAATCCACTCGTGTCCCAGGAAAACTCTCGGCGGTTCCGGGCGTTGCCGTTATACGTTTCTCTTCTGTCGCAGGGTAGGCAGGGCTTCCGCGAGCTCGTCTCGGCCAACGTGAAGACGGCTGAGGTGGTGCGCAATTGGCTGCGCTCAAAGGAGGAATGGTATGAAGTGCTCACGCCAACTGAGCATGGCGAGGGCGCCCAACCCTGGAGCAAGCATTGGGGCACCACCATTGTGCTCTTCCGCCCGCGAAAGGGAAGTGCGCATGCGCTGGCTCACAGGATCAACGAGACCTTGTCGATGTATGTCACTGGCACCGCTTACCTTGGGCGAGAGGCCATTCGCCTCGCTGTGTCCAACTGGTCTACCAACAAGCTGGATGAGCGCGTAGTGATGGAAACGCTGGAGAAGGTAATGCATTAAAGCAAATCCTGCCGCAGCAGAGCCAACCTTTTTTGCTGTTCTGGGCTGGGCGGCGGAGCGACCTCGCTACCGAGGTGGGCGTCCGGCCCCAAACCACGGTACTTGCGGTCGGGTCCAGTGAGGGTGAGCAGGCGCTGGACTTGCGGCGAGGTGCTCTCGGTTCTGAGCAGTTCCCGCAAGGCCATGGTTGCGTACGTAGAGCCCGGTAGGTCCAACAGACTTGCAATGCCAAAAAGGGGCCTCGCCCTCGATGCTAAACTCTCCTGTGGGCGGGCGCGCCGGGCAGCCTCTTCGGCCGTGAGCGGCGGCTTGGGGCCCACGATTCCCCTTTGGGCTAGCTCGCTAACGCTGCATCCTCATCCGAGACCGCAAGGTCCACTTCGGGATCAGTGTAGCGCACCAGCTTGGCTCGCGGGTTCCGAGGCCGGACCACCATGAACCGGTAGGTGCCCCGCATTTGGTACTCTCTCCATTCGGATGCGTACATTTGCTCTTGGCTCATCCCGTCCTCCGCGTAGATCTCTTTCAGCGTCTGCCCCAACCAGGTGTCCTCGGGCACCTTGACGTGGCTTCCCGGCATCGGCATGAGGATGTCCTCCAACGAGTAGTTCCCCACGTTCCTCGGTCAGGATCTTAACCTCAGGCAGCGTGCTCTCGTCCCGGATCCGGTCTCTTTGAGGATGGGCCAGGACATAGTCCCCCGGGAGCGGGTGCTGTCCCCTTTGTAGGCGCGCTGTCACACCCGGTTCCACACCAGGCTCTGGTAAGAGTGGCAGAAGATGACACGCATGGAGCGTGAGAGGGAATGAAGCACGAGGAACCAGTCGTGGGGTCGCTCTTTGCGTTCATTGTCAAGCATACGCCCGACGATGGCAAGTTCGTTCACGTACGACGGCGGGAAAGTGTGATAGGAGCGGAACAAGTCGTTGGAGCGAAATGCTTCGCGGGCGCTGCGGGCCAGGTTATTGTCTGTCAGCCGGTCCGCCATGATAAGTTGGACCGCCCGCTCATATTGGCCCTTGAAGATGGCAACGCCAACAGAGAAGGTGGGGACGTTGGTGGTGCCAAACCGTTGCAGACCAAAGTAGTTGATAAACCCTTTGGTGCGCAACGAGTCGAGCGAAGCCTGAATCAGCTCAATCAGCTCCGTGTCAGACGAGGCGGGGCCGTCATAGCCAGGACGACTGACGTTGCGCAGGGTGACAATAAACTGGTTGCCACTCAGGTCACCCAAACGAAGGTCTGACGAGACGTAGGCAAATCGACCCACCCGGACCGATTGGGGGCGCGCCTGGTGACGGCCTCGAGGATGCTGGAACGTGCATGCCTATCCTCATCAAATTCAGATGGAGTGCTAGTAGGCTCGGTGAGCTCCGTCCTGGAAGGGGTGTTGCGGATCGCCTCAGCCAAGCGAAAGACTTGGTTGAGTAACAAGTAGACTTCCTCCAACGTACGCTTCCCGCGCTTGAGTACGACTTCCTGGGTAGTCACCGCCCGCTTGTCCTTCGTCCCTGCAAAACTCAACGACCTGGATACTGTACTGATCTTGGAAAGCATACCCAGGCGGCGAGTCAGTAGGGCAGCAGCCTCCACCGACTCTCGGTTGGACTTTTGCATAAGGAAGGAGATGTAGGGCGGATGATCGGGTTCCGTTTCGCGCGACGCACGAGGGGGTCGGCGTTCGCGTTTGATCACTTTTGTCCCTCCCAGCTCATCGACTTCGGCATTGGGCCAGGCGACAGCAAGAAAGGAATAAGTTGCCCCTGGATCGTCTCCGTTTTCCTCTGGTACGAGAGGGGGCAAGTGGGGGTCCAGCTTCCTGGCCTTCTTCATTCACAGTGAAAGAGACGAGGTGGCCATAGAACAGATCGAAAATTTCCTTGTGCACCTTGTCGCGAAATCTCGATCGAAAGGAGCGTGGCACAACACGGCCCCTTTCTTCGTGGGTTCTCCAGAGCTCGCGCAGCGCGCCAATCTCAGATGTGGACCATCCCAGAGCGATCAAGCGAACCTCATATCAGAAGACCATGCGTGTAAAACAGCGAGTTGGGCATCGGACTCGCGCTGGTGCTGTTCTTCGGCTTGGCGGGCGCGGCGCTCTTCGACTAGGGCTGGTCGTGGAACTCGGCCTGCTCACGGGCTAGACAGAGACGTAATGGGCCGGGGGGAGGGAGCAGGTCATCGGCAGTCAGACGGCAAAGGGAGCCGTCGAGGCTCAGTTCGCGTACTTGAAAGTCGGAATAGCGTTGTTTGATGGTGGCATGGATGGGAGGGAGGTCGGAGGCGAGGAAGGCCTGGATGCCGACGTGGCGCTCGTGGATGAGGTGCTCGTGGGTAGGCGGCGGCGGCGGCGGGTGGGTCGACAGGAGGCGGCTTGTCTTGGCAGCGTCCGAGGGACGCGGCGGAGAGGAGGAGCATGGAAAACGAAGAGAAGGTGGTTGGCGGAGAGACGCAATTAAGGACAGCGGCGAGAAGAAAAAGCTGTTCGCGTCCAATTGGACGTTAAAACGTAAAGGTTAAATTGCTTTTTTTGTTCCGCAGGCCCACGAGAAGTGCTGCGATTGAAAGTACCGTACCAGAATTAACGAAACTTGAAGCTTATTATTGGACGCCCTGCCGGAAAGAGACTTCTCCTCTGCAGTGGTCCTCCGCTCCTCGCGGTCTTCCTCCAAACCCCGAGCTCTCACTATCTTCCTACTTCATCTCAATCATCTCCGGCCTATGGTGTCGGACAGCGCCCAACGTTTGTGTCACTGTATAGCAGAGAATGTTTCTCGGGAAGCGGACACAGATCACATTTTCTTCATTCGACAACAAGCAGCAAGCGGGGATTAGGCATGGATACGGCGCAAGGCGAGACGGTCGCGTTCTCCCTGCTTGGCCAGCACACCTTGGCTGACCAGCTCTTCGACCACCGCGTGGATCTCGGCATTATCCAATGCGACCGTGGACTGTTCCCGCAACGCATCGGCCAAGGCACGGTAGCGCACCGGACGGGCCGGCGCGCCGGTCGTGCCTACGCCAGCCAACTCGTCGAGCTTCGCAAGCAGTTCCGACCGAATCTGGTCCTTCTGTTTTTCGAGCAAAGAGGCCCGAACCGGTATTGATCAAGTCAAGGTCGATCAGACCAGTGACCGGGTCGGTGGCACTGGACTTGTTGGCCTCACGGATGAGACGCGCCGCCTCCACCACATCGTCCGCGGTCACGGTGGTATCGTAACGCAGACGCGCATGCGCTTCCGAGAGACGAATCATGCTTTCCAGTTGACGCGTGGTGGCGGTGATTCGGCGTTCGGCCGAACGCGGGTCCTCCCCGCCCGACGCAGCGCAACGTACTCCTCGGTCAATCGCTCTGCTGCCTCGGCCGACAGCACGGGCGAAAGGTGGTTCCGGGCATAACTAATGTACGCGGTCAGCGTCTCCAGGGGCACCGTCTCGCTTCTGTGCACGTGGGGCTGGGAGGGGGTCAAGGTAAAGGTTGACGAGGTGGCGTGCCAAACGGCGGTCGGACTGCTCGTCAATCTTGTCCAGCACAAGGTAGACCAAGTCGAACCGCGAGATGAGGGTGGGAGGCAGATCGATGTTCTTGGTGATGGGGAGGTGGGGGTTGTACTTGCTCCCAATCGGTTGGCGGCTGCCAACACGCTGGTGCGTGCATTGAGGGTGGTGATGATGCCAGCTTTGGCGATGGACACTGTTTGCTGCTCCATCACCTCGTGCAGAACCGAGCGCGTGGCATCGGCCATCTTGTCAAACTCATCGATGCAGCACACACCGCCATCAGACAAGACCAGCGCACCACTCTCCAGCACCAACTGCTTTGTGTCGGGGTCGGTGTCACATACGCCGTCAAGCCAACCGCCGACGAACCACGGCCAGAAGCGTACACTCCACGCGGCGCAATCCGATGCACATACTTGAGCAGTTGCGATTTGCTGGTACCCGGGTCGCCGACCATGAGAACGTTAATGTCGCCACGGTAGCGTGGGCCCGAGTTGGCACCCATACCACCCGTTGCAATCGTTTGTTGGTCCCGCCAAAGAGTTGGAGCAAGATGCCCTTCTTGACATCGTCCATTTCGTATACTGAGGGGCAAGCGAACGGGCCAAGAGCTCGTATCATCAGGCCGCTCGGAGATGGCACGAAGTTGGGCCAGTTGCTCGGCACGCTGCGTCGACTCGGCCTCGTCCCCCCACCTCCTCACCCCCGACCCCGACCGCCTGCGCATGTCCCACCGCCCGCGCCGGGTCCTCTGCACCAGCAGGGGAGCGCGTGGAGGCATCAACAGCCACGCGACGACGATCGGAAGAATGAATGTGAACGACATCGAGGTAGGTTTTGAACAGACTTTTCTGCGTTCGGGCACGCGGGTTGACCCGGGTGGGTTCGGAACGGAAGATACCAGTCATCTCCACCCGGTCGCCTGCCTTGGCCATATCAACCAGCTCGTCGTACACGCACACCGACACTGTGTGCGGCGTCTGGCCATCCGGCACCACATCGGCGTCTCTTGCAACCGAACCACTTCCGGTCGGCAAATTCGGAGCGATTGTGCACCAAGTTCATCGTGCCCACTTGCCCGCACTCGGGACGGGGGCACCGGTCCGGCTCGGCGATGCGGCTGCGGTCCACATCCACCAACATCGGGTGGTTGCACACCGCGCAACGGAAAAAGGCTTGCTTCATCTGCGGCACAATGGGAGTGGCACGAATAACGAGGCCTTGAATGGTGACCAACTTGTCAATGTCTGGGGAGGGGATCGGTTCTGGTCAGCGCGTTGTCACAAAAGAATAAAAAACACAAAGGCGAGGTAAATACTGTACCATTCGGATTAAGGGAGCGCATGTTGATGCTCTGCAACCCAAACGGACGGACCTTGTAAAGCGCCGCCTCAATCTTGTCCAGGTCGGCGGACGGGTCGTCGTCGGCAACTGGGTTCTGCGCATCGTTTTCGGCCAGATCCAGCATCTCATCCTTCAGCGCCTGATCCATGATGGGGATCACTTCTTGAGGGTACTTGTGCAGGAGCGCAGCAAGGCGGCGCGAAGGTCCATAGGCGGCCAAGTCGGAAATACGAAGGTTGAGATTGACCTGGTCGGTGCGGCGCATGGTACGCAAGTAGCCCTGGTACAACAGCTGCTCGCCATTTTCGTTGGCGTGGGAGGCCGCGGTGGTGCCGTGGCGCTGGTCGTAGGCCCAGCGGTACTTGAGGCTAAAGCCACGCAAAAACTGGCGGAATTGGCGCAGCGTCTCATCAATGTTGACGCTGGTGCCCAGATGACCTTGCGCTGTCCATCGGCACCATCCTCCTCGACGTCCGAGCCGCCATAGGAGAGGAAGGAACATCGCTCTGCATGGTCACCTCGCGCTGGCGGGGACGGGCGGAGCCCGTGGCGGGGGCAGCGGGGTCGGTGCCGGCGGCGGTGCTGGGCGGGAAGAGGAGGTCGGAGCCGCCGGAGGCCGAGGGCGGCGGACGGCGGGAGGGCGGTGCTTGGGCGGGCGCTTGGCGACGGAGGGGCGAGGAGGCGGCCGAGGTGCCTGCCAGCTCGCCGCGGTGGGCAAAGGGCCGCCGGGGCGTCGAGGACGGGAAGAAGAGCGGCTCCTCGCCGGGCGGGGCGAGGCTGGACGCCTGGCTGGGCGGCATGCGGGGGCGCGGCGTGGCGTCGGGCATGGGCGCATCGCTGTCGGGGTGGGAGGCGGGGGCGGGGTGTGGCGGCGCGGCTGGGAGGCGTGGCCGGGGACGAGGTGGGGAAGACGAGTGGCGAGGAGCGCTGGATGCGCTGGGCGGGGCTGCTGGAGGGGAAGTGCAGCTGCGACGAGGGCGTGCCGGCGGGCGGCAGCGCGTCGTCGCTGGGGGGGGCGCGCGGGGTGGACATGGCGGGTGGCGGAGGTGGTGGGGGGATGCGAACCCCAGACGCCCACTGGCGCCCTGCCTGCGTTCTGCCCGCCTGCTGCGTCCGCCACGCGACGCGCTGCGACGCGCCCCTTCTTCCACGCCACGCGCCACGCGTCGCGCACGCAGCATCCGCGTCCAGGCCCCCCGCCTGTGTCCCCGGCGGCTGATGTAACCCCCGGGCGACACACCGCGTCGCGTCGCGGGTCGATGCATGATGCATCATGCATGATGCGAACACGCAAAGCTCGGAACTCGGAGTGGGGCATGCGCGGCATTGTTGAAATCGCAATTCGCAACACGCAGCGTAAGTGGAGCAGGGTGCCGCGGGCAGACACCAAAAGAGCAACAGAGCACCGCCCTCTGCGTGCAGGGGCAGACGCATGGGCAGAGCACGCAACACTGTCTCCCAGCCTTCTGGACAAGCACGTACGCTGCCAAAGTCAGCTGAACGCACCTTGGCTGCACAGTATAGAGAACCGGGGATTTGACTGGGAAGAATCATATACACGTGTTCTTCCAAAAGCACGTAAGTGTTGAAGGAATAAGGGCATTTCTGTTTCCCAAATGGCATCTTGAGCCAGTGTCGGTGGATCTCATCACCCCAAGACCGAACACATCGGCTTCAACCCAGCCAGGCTGGGCACACCCACAAAGTCATCACGGCCCAGACAACGACCGAAAGCATGGTCGTTTTCACCCCAACTGGGACAGCGTGGCTACAGCGCAATTCGCAAACATTAGAGGGGGCTGCAGTGCACCATAGGGAGACAATACGCATAGGTTCCCGTCCAGAAGGTTGGGAGGGGATCCCCCGCGTCTCCTTGCCCCCCATGACATGCATATGACGACTAAAGATACTTGATCACATCGTCAAAAAACAAGTACGACAGGAAAGAACACAACAGTCGTGTGCCAGGAATTGCAATTCCCCCGCGATGGTGTAGGATCTCGGACCGTCCATTCTGTGCAAGCGTCAACGTAAAACATGAGTTCCATTCACCTGCACCCTTTTCATGTACCGCCAATCCGTTTGCCAAGCCCGGGGGTTCGAGACTGAGCGCAGCTTGCAACCTCGAGAGTTGTTACTGCTTGAGACTCACTGTCATCAGCACGGCACTGTTGTGTGCCGAAGAGGAAAGTTTGGTTCATCCCAGAAGGTCGCCTACAACGGATCTGTTCTGTTCCAAGTTACTGTTTTGTTGTAAGGCGGGTTTCACGATTCTCCTATTGCAAATTATGCATGTCGCCAACGCCTCAACAGGTTTCCGACGGATAGAAGTGGAACAAAAGCCGACTATTCTGATCCAACGGCTGTGCGCTATCCTGTGGCCCGACTGCGGTCAGCTTTCAACGTCAACGTTCGGTCTTCGTACGGAGGTCGGTTGAACGTTGAGGAGAGGATATTATAGTGTTGCGACGGTGAGACTGACTTTAAGCTTCAAGATGAGGCGTATTCACCACTGTCAGCGTGACCAATCGTGAAAAGGAGGACTTTCTGTCACCTCTTTAATGATGTACCTCCAAAAGAGGTTCTCCGCGGAGGCCGACGCCGGAGATGGCGTGTGTATGGCCACGTATCCTAACCACATGATAAGCGCAAAGTCAGGACAGCAGGAGTGGCCTGGTGGGGCCTAGAGTGACTAGTGACTTTTTCTCCTGTATAGATCCTTCCGGCTTCCTACAATATATATCCAACGTCCATCTCTCACACGCAATCGGGGTCTCACTTATATGCTGCTGCTGTCCTATACACTTGTCGAGCTCAGCGCTCTTGAGCGCCTCATCAGCCCATCCGCTGTGGTGCTCTCCATGTAGGTGAGTGGATCAGGATGCAGAGGTCTTCTCGCGACAAGGCGCGTGCCTTGGCAACCAGATCAACCTCGCAACGCTTCAACATTGAATACGCTTCAAGAGCTTCAAGCTTCAGATCCTTCAGATCTCAGAGCTGCTTAGCTCCAGCTTCAGCGCGCTTTTGAGTTGTTAGGCCTAAGCCTTACGACTGAGCTTTTGCCAACCCGGCGCGTCCGTGCTCCTGGACCCGCTCCTGGACGCCGCCGACCCTGGCCACTCGACCAACCACGACGCACTATGTAGCTTCGTGGGAGTGATAAGTATGTGCCGACGCAGATCCCCTCATTAATCATTGACCATTGATGACCTCACTGGTGACTTCGCCACCGAGCACGCGCGACGGACAGAGGCGTCGTGCCACGAAGGCAGTAGGCGACATGGATGCATCGACGGACCTTTCAGCCACACATCATGCATCATGCATCAACGTTCAACGTTCAACTGAACAGAGCCAGCCACCAGCAGCTGTCAAAAATGGGGCCATCCGCACGCGTATGGGAAGGAAACGCCCGCTTGGGCTTGAAGCTTGAAGCTTGAAAGGCTTTTCTAGCTGCGTCCAAGTTGATCGTTGACCTTTGCGCGCTTTCAGATTTGGGCGCGGCGCCATCGCCAGCTTCGGCTTATGGTGTCGACGGGAGCGCCAGGTACCAATCAACCCCAAGTAACGGGCAGACGCATGATTCATGTGCATCTGATGCCCAGACATGCACGATGCATGAATGGGAAATGATTTGCAATAGATTGGAGTTTTTATGGACCGTGGCGCCCGGGGATACTTCTCCTCTGGTATACGGCACAGTTGCCAGTTACTAGTTACTAGTTACTTATAGTATAGCAGCGATACACGTTGCGTGATCGCATGATCCCGGTTCCCGAGGTTTTCTTTTTTACCGTGTTAGGGGTTAGAATGATCGGCGAGGCCATCCGGCCTAGAAGAGGGGAGGGGCGTAGGAGAGGACCTCGGGGGCCCCACGCACATAGATATCTTTTTCGTCGGGCAAAGGCAGAAAGCTATGCTGACAGACATTTACTTCTCACATGATACATTCTGCAATGGTGGGGGGTGGGGCTACCTGTGGGACGCCATCTCAAAGATATGGAGCTTCGAGAGTGGCAAGGCGGTAGTTGTCACGGGCGGGCGCCGCCAGGGGGCCCGCCTGGGGTTTTTGGGGTACAATCCCTTAGGCGACGGTAGGTCGACTCACGGTAGTTTCGGGCTTAGGCTGGTTGGTGCGTCCGAGCGGAGCTAGGGACGAGGAGAGGCCTTTGGTGGGGCGGCTGCACGTGTGGCAAGGCTGCGTCTGCACCGGCTTGGGCCGTAGTAACGTGTCTGAAGCCTCCGAGACTTAGGGACGGGAGGAGGCAGAGGGGGACAACACTGCGTCAACAGAGACTGGGAATCGCCGCGACCAGAGGAGGGCTCGCGCGATTGGACTGACGAAGGGCTGGAGGACGAGGTCGGAGGAGAAGTCGGACGCTAACAAGAGAAGCTGCCTGTACTGGATAAATTGGCTGGAAACGGGCAGGAGTCGGACAGGATAGACGGGAAGGCGAGAGGATGACGAGAAAGGACGAGAAGGGAAGGTGGGGGAAAAGATCCCCATCAACCAGGGGTACAGGCAGGATCAAAAGGGAAACGGATACAAGAGGGGGTTGTAGAAAGGAAGACATGTCAAAAGCGGGGTTGGTCGCCGCAGGCGCGACCGAGAAAGGAAAAGGAAACGGGAACGAGGCGGCAGACGCCGCCACGGCATTGGAAGCTCGGTGGCCTTATTTAGGCCGGCCGACGTGGACTTGGGCGGGAGGCGACTGTTGTCGCGCTGAGCATGGCCTTCGGCCACGATACTTAATTAGCCAACCATCATCACACTCGGTTGGCCTGCGGAGCACGCTCTACTGGGCCTGTGCGGAGCAGACGGGCCTCAGCTTCGGTCGGACCATCTCGTGTCGCCGCAGCCCGTGACAGTAGTAAAACTATAGTAAGGGCTAGAGTGATTTTCGTTCCATGGAATGAATCTCTCACAAAAGGAGAAGAGGCTATATACCGAGACGACTTCTTCGATGTTTGATGGCCAGCCTGACCGGATGACCCCCCCTCCCTTCTACACCGTATCCGAATGTAATCGTATTGCGGCGTGGTGTATAATACACCAAGTCAGTATGACACATCCGCCAATGGGGATCGCGGTCACTGAGGTGACGGGAGTCCATTGGCAAAACTCAGTAGTACTCACTGTGAACGCGCTGAAACGACGATTGGAGGGGGGCGGGGGGTCGTTGATTTTGGGGGACGTGGTTGGACGTTGAAACGCATTTGTATTGGCAATAAATTGATGTTGGGAGTTGGACTTGGTTTTATTAGTTTCTTCTCCGATGGATGCAACCGCACACCCTATTTCCTTTATCATGTCATCGATCTCAGGCCTCAGGGCCTCAACATTCAATTCGCAATGGTTGACACTGCATAAGTTGTATGACGGCAGAACGGCCCTCAACTTATTGACGCTTGCCAGCAGGGCGTTGCCTAGGTGCGCGTCACATTATCAGGTTAGGTTCCATATAAACAACAAAGTCCCCCTTGGATCGGATATATCCAACAAATTGGACAACGCTGTTGTGCATCCTCGGCATAGAAAAGCCTGTTCGGCTATCGACCTTGGTTTTCCATCTCCTCATCAAACTACTGTTTCACACGGTTCGCACGTTTCACATACTTCGTGGGGATTGTTGCAACGCTCGATGCTCTGGCCATAGCAAGCCCTAGCCCACGCAGACCAGCTGGAACCTGGCGGACGTATTATTGGCAAGAGAGTATATTTGCGTAGCCGTTTCCGGCATCCATGGAAGATGAAAAAAAACATTTTGTGGGATGGATAAGAGGACACGCAAGAGCGGTTGCAGGGCAGGTAACCGGTAACGGAGGGTACCGCGGCAGCCGCGGTATATGAGTGCTTGTACCTACCGTACTTTTACTAGTACTAGTTCCTATCGTCCACCCTACTTTTATTCATTTTGCTTCGCACTGCAGCAA
The DNA here is from genome assembly GCA_003971905.1 of Moniliella sp. 'wahieum'. Classification (NCBI taxonomy): domain Eukaryota; kingdom Fungi; phylum Basidiomycota; class Moniliellomycetes; order Moniliellales; family Moniliellaceae; genus Moniliella; species Moniliella sp. 'wahieum'. The sequence goes on along the minus strand of RSEE01000071.1, from coordinate 331,870 downwards.
GTGACAGCGTGTGATATGTGACAGCTGGCTGACATATCGTGACGCGTAGACCAGCCCTTTCCCACTGTGGAAGTGGGAAGCTGAGTTCGTGGATGCTCGATGCGGATGGTCGACCGCGCTCCAGTCGTCCTGCGCACACCAGCAGCGCATACCACTCGTATCGCTGTCTGTGCGGAAACGTGACTGACTCACAGTGGTTACGCATGTTATACGCCCGCTAAAAACGCCGGCGTATACGTCCTTTGCCAACGTCCCCATTTCAGAGCCACAAGGCCATCATCCTCAGGCCATCTGGCCTCGTGTCCCTCGAGGAGCTTGAGAAGCTTCCAGTTTCCCGCTTCAAGCTCAAGCTTCAAGCGTTTCACAAAAGCTTCCAGCTTTTCCAATTTCGACCTTCAAGCTTCAAGCTTCAAGGAGCTCAAGGACGGATAGGATCCCGATCCCGAGCGGAGGCAGGACATTGTGGCGGCCAGGCTTCTCGGGTTGTCGCGTGCCGTGGTACATGTCACATACATTGTATGTGATTGTCACACATGACACATCACACTTCGCTCGGCCGGCGTCAGCGCGCAGCGTCAGCCAGTGTCCGTCAGCGTCAGCCCGTGGGGCTCCAAGAGTGTCATGCATTCGCCCTGAGCCTCAGGCCTCGGGGCCTCAGGGCCTCAGGCTCAAGACTCAAGCTTCAAGAGCTCATTGACATACGCCCGACGGAAAGCAGGGGGTGCATATGGAAGAGAGCGCAAGTCAGGCCAGTTGGAGTGTCGATCCGAAGCCGGTTGGTCCAGGGTACTCTGTGCGTTACGCGTTAAGCGCGTTACGCGGCACGCACGCGGTACCGCGGTGCGGGGTGGAGGGTGGAGGGTGGGTGGTGGGCGGTGGGGGCGGTGGGTGGCTAGGACGGCGGTGGGTCGACATCTGGCCTTAGGTTAGGTCTTAGGCCCGGCTAGTTACTAGTTACTAGTTACTAGTTACTGTCTGTGGGACAAAACGGTGTGGTACCGGTGATCTACCGATACGGTTAAGCGGATTCTGTCCAAGTTTATGTGGTTGCGCATTATAAAGCGAAACAGTTACCGATCGGTTGCCGGATGGACTATAGTTTTACTAGTTGCTAGTTACCGGTACCACAAACCGGTTACCAGTTGCTAGTTACCGGAGTTACCAGTTACTACTATAGTTACCGGTTACCGGTTACCTGTTACAACTGCGACATGTTACAGGTATCGCCTGTGCCGCTGCCGACGGGAGGAGGGGGTAGGTTTGGTGCAAAAGGGGGGCACAGCTGCCGCACATCAAGGCGTTAAACGATACGCGTTAAACATCAAACGTTTGATGGGGGAGTGGAACTTGGAGAGGGAGGGCAGGGGGGCGCGCGAGCGCTCCTGGCCTGTCCCAGCGTGGCCGTTCTGGGGGCTTCTGGAGCCAAATCCACGGTAGTCTCGGTTGATGCGTGACTGACGCCTTGGCGGTGAATGGCTCTGACATGGGCCATGTGGCAGTGGCAGTGGCAGCGGCAGGTGACAGGCTGCTGGCCAGGGCCCACCAGGGCCCCATCCGGATGATTCAGGATCCAGGGCCCTCCTACACTCTGTCTTCTGCCCTGCGCTGCCCTTCTCGGCCCCTCTTCGCCCGCACAGCGGCTGTCGGCCGCCCGTCCCTAAAGGTAGTCACTAGTCGCCCCATCTGGCGCCCAGGGTGCTGCTGGGCTGCGCTGGCTGTCCATTTCCAATTTCTCCCGCCCCGCACGCGCCTGTGTCCCGCGCCGCTTTCTCCCGTCGGGTGGGACAGGGAATCCCTCCGTTGGCCTCCTTGTTGGCTGTCTGTGCGTGGGAGACGCGACTGGCTGGCTGGATCAGAGATCTGGTCCCACACGGCCGCCCCTCCGCCATCCTCCCGACGCTGGTCAATATTCCTGCGCGACCCACACCGCCCTCGCCTCCTCCCCACCACCGCCTCCGCCGTGCTCCTGCGCCCGATACCCCCCTCCTGCCCCCCCAGCCCACACCCTGCTCTGCCTCCCCCCCCTCTCGCGTCCACACCGCCTTGTCGACAGGCCGCCTGGCCGCCCCGGCCCCACCTCACCCCCTCCCTCGTCTGCTCCTCCGTCCACAACACCGTCCCCACCGTGGATGCCGCACATGTCCAGCCTCCCGCCCCCCTCTCGCCAGCCTTGGCTTCTGCAAGGCCTATTCCTCTCCTCCGCCTCGCCCTCATCACCAGGATCGCCTCACCCCCCATCGACGGGCCTGACAACCACCGTCACAGCCGACAGTGACGAGGATAGCGTCGACGATGGAATTTGGGACAAGGTTCGTCCTCTGCTCTCTGACACGGCGTAGTGGTTCAGTGTGTAGTGTCACAGCCTTTGCTGACCTTTTTGCTTCTCGGCGTGTGCCGTTTCTCCCACCGTTAGACCGACGTGTCGTATCCGCATGACTTGCTTGCCACCTCGCATTCCGCCACCTTGTCGCCTAGGACCCCCTCGTCGAGCAATAGCTCCCGTACCACCCTGCCGTCCAGCCCCGGGAGATGCCCCGTCGGCACGTGCAGCCGCACCACCTCGCTCCAATCGTGTTCGACCGAATCGGTTCATGTAGAGGACACACCCACGTTGGACCACGCTGCGCCTCTGGCCCCTCCCGCTCCTCTTCGCCCAATGGATTCCGTGGATACTCTGCGCCAAGAGCCCCGCTCACGTTGCACCAGTGCCAACGCTCGTGCTATGCCCTTGCCCACCCTGCCGACTACCAGTGCGAGCGCGCCCACGGACCTGAACCAATTGCTCGAATGCTTCCCCGTTCCTTTGCCTTCCCACCCCGCAAGCCCTCTGTCCAACGGGCACCGGACCAGCCGGGTACTTGCCCATGTGCCCTCGGCGCCCTCCTTGAGCTCCCGCACGTACCCGTCTCACTGTACGTATCCACGTGCACCTTGCTCTCGTCCGCCCTTGCCTGCATTACCCTCGTTACCCTCGTTACCCTCTCCGTCCTCGAGTACCACCGCCACCCCAAGCGCCAGCCCGTGCCCAACGCCCCAACCCCGCATGCGCGACGACGTACGGTCCTGGCGCTCGGCCCTGGGAAAGAGTCCAATTAAAAAGCAACTGTCCCTTACCTCGCTCTACACTAGCTTTGCCTCCCGTCCCTCGGCGATGGAAAAGGCCCGTGGGTCTGCACCCAACCATCCAAGGGATCTCAGCCCTACTTGGTCCGTCGGCTCCTCTCCCGCATCGGGATCGGGATCGGGATCGGGATCGGGATCGAGTTCGTCCTCGGGATCGCAACTTGACTCGTTACCTACCTCGCCACCTCTTCCCGTTGGCGTACCACGTGCACGTCGCCCCCTTCCCCCGCTCCGTCAGCGACCGCACAGAGCAAGAAGCGCGTGCCCACGAACAGCACATTGCCACCGTCCTGTCCAAGCTGGGCCTGGCCCATGAGGACAAACCAAGGCAGCCACACCCGTCGGCACCCATGTCCAAGTACGCCGGCCAAACCCCCCGTGGTACACGCGACATTGATGCGCTGATGGCAGCGTTGGTACCAAGTGCGCCAGCTTCGCCAGCCTTGTCGGTCTCTCCGGCCTCCTCGACGGTGGGGTTGGGATCGACTTCGTCCACTGGATCGGGCTCGGAATGTGCTTCTGCATCCACTTGGACAGGTGCGTCTGCGGTGCGCCTCTCCCCACTGCGGCAGGAAAACCGACGCGGTCCCGTCCCCCAGTTTCCTATCCGGATACCTTGTCTGCTTCTCCTTCTTCTTCTCCTTCTTCTCCTGTTCTCCTTCTCCCTTGCGCTGCCCGGATGGCTTGGCTGTCTCTCCTTCGACCCCGCTGCACGCGCACTCACTGCCGCGCTCACGCTCCCCTCGTTCTACCCCCGTACTACCCTCTCTTCCCGCCGCCGCCCTAGTCCGCCCACACTCTCCCTCCCACCTCCCATGCCCGATTCGTGAACCCACGCCGCTTGGATCTTCACCGCACAAAAACAGCAGAGGCAGATGCCATGCGTCCATGCCCCCCGGTTCACCTAAAAAGTTCTGTTCTTGATCTCGATCTTAACGGTACCGTTGATCTTAAAGTTGGAGGGAAGAGAGCCCGAGGTGTTGCATGTTACATGTGATGCATGATGGCGCCTCTACCATGTACTCGTGTCCTTTTTTTCTTCCCTTGCCTCTCTTTTCCTACATTTTCTTTGGGGGGCAGACTTGCCTCACCATGTACTCTACTACTCATTATTCGCATTGCCCACCAACCCATACGACTCCATCCCCTTCTCTCTTTCCTTGTTTCCATTTCCTTTTGGTAGTCTGTCCTTCGCCTGGCCTGGTTGCCTCCTTTGCCCCTGCCGCCCCACACGTGCCCGGATTTCCCTCACACCTGCCACCCCTGCCCTGCTCCAGCGCGCCGTGCTCCTTTCCTACCACGGACCACGGACCCGGCTTGGGCACCGTTTGTGCCAGTAGATTGTATGTTGTGCGTGCGCGATTTGCATAGCCCCACTGCAGAACGCAGCCGCTGGGAAAGCAATGGATGTGAGGTGGAGGGAGGGAGGGATGGAATGCGCCGACGATGTGCCATCCATCTTCCCACAGTCGGGGTGGGCAGAAGAGGACAGGCTGGGTTGTGTGTATGACAATGCACCTGCTGCCCTCGCGTGGCCAGCACGTGACGAGGGACTGCCTTGCGGCTCGCTTGTTCGACGGGAACGAAGCGGGGATGGATCGCCCAGTGCGCTCCAGTGCCTGGCGCCGACGGCCTGCGGCCTGCGGCTGTGTCGGAAGCGCGCGCACCAGGCACGCTTGCGCACCACTGCCCCCGTGCCCCGCGCGTGCGCTGCTGCCGTGCGCCACACCAGCACGGCGCCACTGTGTGGCCTGGCGTGCGCTGCGAGGGGGATGGGTTTTGATAATTTGGAATCGGCGATTCTGCTATGGGCACCTCTCCCGCTTCTTGCTTGCCCAGCTGCGTGCGCGTGCTGGGCGTCCTTCTGCCATCTCTGCCGCCGCCCGCAGCACCAGCATGCCTGTCCTCGCGCGGCTGCGCAACCGCCTCAGCTCCTTTGGCCGCCACGACGCTCCGTCGGCGCCCTCGACAGGCGACCCGCCGCCCCTGCCGCCTCCACGCCCACACCCCGACCAAGTCCCACCGTCTCCATCCGCCATGGGCCTTGTCGCGAAGTGCGCGCGCCGCGTCTCTTCCACGCAGCGTCTCCTCGCCCGCCGTGAACCACATCCGCTCCTCCTCCCCTCCACCGCCCGTGCGCACGCGCGTCCACGCGCGTCGCTCGCCGAAGACACGCCGCCTCCCCACGCGCCCCCGCCGCAGATCTGCGTGACGGATACTGCATCGCCATCCGCTGCTGCTGTTCCTGTTCGTTCGGATTCGCCTTCGGAGCGGCCTTTGGGCTCGCCTTCGGACTCGGCCCAGCGGTCCTTGACCGGCCCCAAGCCTGGCCTCGTGCCGCTCTACGCCCCCCTCGAGCCGTACGATCAGGGCATGCTGCGCGTCTCTGCCACCCACCAGCTCTTCTGGTCTTGGTCCGGCACGCCCGATGGCACTCCAGCCCTGCTTCTTCTTCCCCCCTCCCCTGGCGTAGGCTGCACCCCCCTCCAACGCCGCTGGCTCGACTCGTCCCAGTACCCATCCTCTCGCTCGACCTTAGGGGGGGCGGACGCAGCACGCCTGCGGGCGAGACGGAGGAAAAACACCACCCCTCTCCTCTTGCATGATCTCGAGCTCATCCGTACCTCCTTCCATGTGGACCGCTGGCTCATCCTGGGTGTTTCCTGGGGCGCCACAGTGGCCTTGGCGTACCGCAAGCCACCCGACCGCTGTCTCGGCTTTGGTTTTGGCTGGGGTCGAGGCGGGCCAGGGCCAGGGGGATGCGTTTTGGCTCAGGCCCAACGGCGCACGGCACATCCTCCCCGACCTGTGGATGCATTTGTCTCGTTTATCCCCGGAAGAAGAAAGAGGCGATCTCGTCCAAGCTTACCATTCGCGCCTTGTCGCTGATGACCCTGCTGTCCGGAACCAAGCCGCTACTTTTGGTCGGCCTACAAGACTGGAGCCAGCAACTTTTACGTCGCGCTCTGCTCCGGTTCCGTCTCTGGCCCAGGCTCAAGCTCAACCGGCCACCGAGGTGCGTTTTGTTTCCCCCCCTCTCAGGGTACCCCCCCCCCCCCTTCCCCTTTCTGACGTTCGTTTCCAGGCCCAACTGGCCGCGGCCAAAATCGAGACCCATCTGCTCCACAACTCCTTTCTCCCCACCCCCTTACTCCATCCGACCGCTCTTTCTCGTATCCGCCACATCCCCACCCGCCTCGTGCAGGGCCGCTACGACCTGATTTCGCCCCCCTCGGCCGTATGGACACTGCGGTCCCTCTGGCCCGAGGCCACCTCACTCTGCTGCCCGATGGAGGCCATGATCCGTCCGAAGCGGGGCTCAGCGCTGCCCTAGTCACGGCCACCGACTTGCTACGTGGCTTGGTCGTACCTACCCGCATCAACGCTCGTTCCCGAGGCCTTACGTCGCATGCCCACGCTCGCTGCGCCAGCGTTAGCCGCGCCAGAGGCACCAGTTGCATCGGATGTGCTTTCGCCACGTACTACCACCCCGACTTTGTCCTCCCCTTCGTCCAGCTCGCTCGTTACCCCCCCTTCCCTCTCGGGCTTGTCCCCCGCAAAGTCCCAGGTGCGCTACACGCCTCTTCGGGTGACCGGCGCGGCCGGGTACAAGCGCATGTCGCGCCTCGAGCGAGCGACCAAGATCCTGCCCCTCCCACCGGCCCTACCACTGGGGAACGTGTTTTGGTGCGAGGAGGTGAGGGGAATGGGGGGGGTATGGCTATATGGGTATGGCTTTGAGATTCGGGGTTGGGGCGGCCCAGGGCATCTGTTTCGTGTGTCGGTTCGTTCGTTTTGATGATTTTTGTGAGTGCGAGCGTGGGTTAGGCGAAAGGGATGGTAATGATGGATGATGGGATGGATACGAGGGGAAATGGGAGGAGTATCATTGCACCAAGTTAACCGCTTGCGCTTATTTGAAAACATCTTACCCCCTTGTCTCCTACCACCCATTGACCTTATCTCCCACCCGCGGATGGCCGAAAGAGGCTAGAGGAAGGGCCAAGCCGCTACTGAAGCAAAGTGCACATGACAAAATGAAGGATGACGATGATGAAGCTTGAACGAGGGGTGTGCAAAAAAAGACATGGCAATATTATGATCATAAGAAGAAAGTTGGCGCTCGACACGGACATTTGTTTGCCACTGGAACTCGACTCCCCCACCTCTCTGCCTCGGAAGGCTTGGCGGTGCCGGGGCAGCATAGCCAGCTTCGAGCTCGGCCAGCGCGGCTTTTTCTCTTTCCTCTTCGTCGTCGTCCTCTACCCCCTGCCCCCGCACCCGCACCCGGGGCGGCTGGGCCGCATGCTTGGTGTACACTACATGTCCATCGCCCATAATCAATCACCCCGTCCCACGTCCGGCGCCCTTGGCAACTGTTCTTCAGCGAGCGTAACTTCAACGTGAACCGAGGCCCAATTTCTTGCAGCCGCGCCTTGTCGGCCGAGGCAAACATGTACCGGTGCCCGACGGAAAAGATATAGTCACCTGGTTGTGAGCGGTGACGACTTGTCGCCCTTCCAGCTGCGGGATGGCTGGGAACAAAGATTGCAGCATTTTGCCCACCGAGTGACCTAGTGCGGTGGTAAAGTTGTTGAGGATCAGTTCGGGTGTGTGGCCTGTCGAAACTCCGTGGTTGGCTACTTCTTGACACAGTTGCAGTCCCGTAAGACGGAAAAACGCCGTGGGACCCTGAGGCAACTTGATGATGGTTCAAGTGCCGGCGCTTTGATATATTCCCCCAACTACCCAACCTGGCGTCGTACCCTCGTTTCCTTGCCCTCCTGCATTGTTCCCAGCGCCACACCTTTGGCTTTGCCACGCGCACGTACTCCGCTCCTCCGGGAACACATTGAGCAGGTCCTTGATACATCCGCTTACGCTCGTACGGACGCGCACGGTTTTGAGCGAAGGCGCGTGCGGTACAATCGAGTTGCTTTGTCGAGATGGTAATAAATACAGTGGTGCATGAGGATCTTCATCTTCGTCCTCCTCCTCTTCTTCCCTCTCGTCCTCTCCCTTCCCCTTCACTCCCATCCTCATCCTCATCCTCATCCTCATCCTGAACACGAGCATGGGACGATCCTGTTCGCGGCGCAGAACCTTCATCTTCCTCCGCCTCCTCCACTTCGCTCCCTGACCCGTCCTCCGAGTCACTGTCGTCGGAACCAGAGCGGGGTTCGGACTGGGGGCCGGGCCTGGCTTTGGCTGGCCGGTTGGCCAGTTGCTCCGGCCAGGGTGGGTGTTGGGCGCGTTGAGAATGGTAGGGTTGTACGCACGCGTATTTTCAATGGTGCGAGGAATGTTGGTGGCCAAACGTTCGGCGCGGAGCTGCTTTCCCTTCGCCGCCCAGGCGCTCAGCCTTGACCAACGCCTTGCGGCGCTTCAACTTGTCCTTTTTCTTCCCTTGTACGCCTGCACCAGCTGGTTGCGCTTCATCTGTTCCCAATGTGGGACACATTGCCCCCGTGCACGCTGACGGGGTGGACATTCTTCGACTTGCCAGATGGCATCGCGCCGGACGAGAGGGGGAGGGCGGTGTGGTGGGGGTGGTGATGGGGGTCGGGCCTGCCGGACGAAGATGGCCGAGGCGGCCGTGGGCAGCAGCGACGCGGCGTTCGGTGCAACAAAAATTTGCGGCGCATGGCGGTGCAACATTGAAACAAGGGGCGACAATCGGTGAGTCGGAATGCGTGATTATCTTATCCTGCGCCAATGCGCATGATGAAGAGGTTAATGACTTAGATCTTAGAGGATTACCAGGACGCGCTACGAGCAGGTGGGGATGGCCTGTGCGCACCACCCATGGTCCAAGAACAGGCCGGGGGCAATCGGCAAACATCAATCCATCGCATCACCCGCTCGGCTCAGTCCGACGCTTGGGGCCAGACGGGCGCATGGGTTCCGGGGGGCACAGAACGACGCACGTCCCCGGCCCCAGCAGGCGGCGGTGAAAACGCAGCGGCATGGCGGACAAACGTCATGTCGCCGCCCCAGCCCGAGGCGCTGGTGGCAAGTACGGTCGAACGACGGCCAGGGCGTGGCGAGCTCCGTCGGGCACGCGGCCGCGAGCGAGCGCAGCCACAACGCCGTCCTGGCCAGAGAAACTTCCACATGCCAACTGCCGCCAGTATGGAGTTGGTGGTGGAGAGCGGCCAAGGCGCCAAACGCCATGAGGTAGCCTTTGCATAGTCCAAGATCTGCACCGGCAGCGGCTTGGGATCCCTCGTCCTGCCCGCCTCGCCTTCCGCCGCATTGAAGCCCATCGCCGTCTGACCAACGAATCAAACCCCCGCTTCGACGCCCACGGCCCGTCCGCCCATACGCCGTAAGGACACGTACACCACCCCCGGGCACTGCGACGCGACTTGCTCCGGCCCGAATCCGCGCGCGGCCAACGCGCCTGGGCGGTACGCTTGCAGCACGATATGGGTAGCGCGAGCAGCGAACGTAAGGACTGCTTGCCCTCCTCCGTGTCGAGGTCCACATGGGCCAGAGCTTCCCTGGCTGAGCAGGGCAAGGTGCGGGATGTTGGGCAAGAATGGCGAGTTGAGAGCATCACCTCGGCTCCATACGTCGCCAAGGTGCGTCCTGCCGTGGGGCCGGCAATGATCCGGGTGAGGTCGAGCACGCGGATGCCCTTGAGCAGTGGATCGCCTGCGTTCGGGGGGGGGGTAGCCTCCGCGCGGGCGCCGGGCCAATCCGGGTGAGGCGAACTAACGGTTGCGCTTGCACAAACGACGCGTGCGGATGGGCATCCCATTGGCTAAACGTACGCATCGCAGCTACCACCAAGCCGCGTTCCGAGGCGGCTTGCTCAAACTCGTGCGCTGACCACGTTTCCAGTGCCCGCGCCACCTCCTCTTTCGTCGTTTGCGCTCCTGCCGCAAACCAAGCAGGGCCAATGCACCGTCGCGGTGATGGGCAAAGTTGGCGTGGATTCGGACCCAACGACCATCGCCACATAAGTACGTGCCCGAGATGGGGTCCCAAGCGTCGGGAGAAACGCCGCGCGGACTAAAGTAGGAGCTGCACTCCACCGCCGCATGCACGAGGGGACGGTGACCGTAGGCAAGGCACGGCTGGGGGACCGGTCGGATAAGCGATCGTGGCCCAAGAGCAGGGCAGCCGAGGCAGCAGCAGCCAGCGATGTCTGGGCGGCAGTGGCAACGGCAAAGGAGGAACCTACGCCCGGCTCCTCACCGGGTAGCAGACATTGGGAGAGTACGGGGAGGGGTAACTGCGCCGCTTCCCAGAGCGATCGCAGTGCCTGCTGTGCTGCGACGACCATGTCGGAAACAGGGGAGGGAGGGAGGCACCCGCGAGCAAGGACGTTGGGTTGGAAAGGGCCGAAATGGAGGAAAAGAAGGGGCGAGATTGGTTTGGGAGGCCGGCGTCGTGATCGGGGTGGTCTTGCTCCGACTTGGACGCTGACTGCATGGGGGCAGTGAGAACTAGGACAGAATGGGGCGGCCAGCGGTGGGGACATGGCCGGCAGGTTCTCTGGACCGGGCCGGAGGTGGTGAGTGGTGAGGCAAGCTTCCACGTAAGGAGCGTGGTGAGCATGGTGAGCATGGTGAGCATGGCGAGCATGGTACATGGCGGCGAAGGGACTGCTGCTGCCATCCCACCCACGTGCCAGCCAATGCGACTACTACTACGACTTGCTGCCGCCGCCTGCGTCCATTATTAAAGTTTTTTGCCTGCCACACCCACCACCATCTCACGCCACTGAAAACGGGCGTGCGGCGAGCGAAAGAGAAGAGAAGCGCCGTCCCCATCGCCATCGCCATCGCCATCGCCATCGCCATCGCCATCGCCATCGCTGTCGTCGCTGGCCATGCCACACACCCTCCCCAGCCTGCCGCCCCTGGTGGCTCTCCCTCGCCTGACCCACCTGCAGAGGAAAGCGAGGCGACGCATCTGGCCGACCGTTCGCTGCCGCTTGTCGCTGCTGACGAAGAGCCCGACACGGAACCCGAGCCCGAACTCAGCCTCGACGATCTCCGCCACGCCCTCGAGGCGTGGACCGTGATGGCATTCTTCTTGTCCTCGGGCGCCTCAAGGCCCAGTTTGACGAGGTGCGTTTCTTGCCTGGTTTTCTTTTCTTTCGTTCTGTCTTTCTTGGGCAACAGCTCACCCTCCCTCCCCCCCACTAACCTCCCCCTCTTGGCTTGTTTGCCCTGCCGTTCCTGCCATGCCCTGCTGTAGCTTGAAGCCAACCGGGCCGACCAGCAGGCCGAGTTGGATGGTCTCCGGTCCGACCTTGCCTCGGTGCACGGGAATACGAGGCGAGCATGGACCGGGTTGCGGAGCTGCGCTCGGAAATCCGCGCCCAAGAAGCGCAGTTGAGCGACATGTTTGAGGTGCAAGCTACGACCGAGACCCAAATGGTGGAGATGGCACGCGCGTGGAAGAAGGCGAACGGCAAACCCACTTGGCTGTGCGCAAGGCCACCGAGTCAGACAAGGCCTTGGCTGAGGCCCAGGCGGCACTGGACCACGAACGTCAGCTTGCGCTTGATGCCGAACGCGCTGCGACCAAGCACAAACAGATCGCTTCGAGTCAGACGGACAAGTTGCGCAAAGAGTTGGCCGCGGCGCGGCGCGAGGCCGAACGCGCCGCCCGAACCAGTAGCGTGGCAGCGGCGTTGGAGAGTGCCCCACCAACGCGCGCATCTAGCCCAGCGTCCACCACCACCGCGCTTTTGGAAGAGTCGGAGCTGCGTGCGGAGCTAGAGGCGGCCCATGTGATGCATGCCCGCCTCGAGGCGTCGCTGCAGTCGTCCGACACGCAGATCCGAGCGTTGCGCGAAGACAACCTCGAGCTCAAAGCAATGCGAAGTCTCCAGCGGCTCCTCGAGCACAGATTGGTCAGCGACCACGAGCCGTTCTTGTCGGGCAGGGAGGCTCGGGCGGAGGACGGGGATGGGGATGGGGATGGGGATGGGTCGCGTCTTACTGACCTCGACGTGGGCCAAGTTTCGTTGGCGGACGAGACGCAGCTGGGGCTGGACGAGCGCATGGCCGGACTGGAGGAAGGAAAACATGCGGCTCAAGGAGGTGACGGCTCAGTTGAAGCAGACCAACGAGGACTTGACGCTGTGCATGTCCAAGATGGTGGACCAAATTAACAACCAGGAAGGGTATGCGCTCTTGGGTGACTCGGAGAATATCAAGGTCCTGCCTTCGACCCCCTCGGCGTCCTCCGCGTCCTCGGCACCTGCTGCTGCCCGCCCCGCGCCGCGGACCCCACGCGCGGCGGCAGGCCAACCCACACGTCCAAAGGGTCGATCGACTGGCGTTCGCTTCTGCCCTCTTCGTTGCTCGGTCCCGCCCCGCCCGCCCGAGCCGGACCCGGACCCGTTCGAGCTTCGCCCAACAAGCGCATCCCCAAGCACGAAGAGGTGGAGGATGAGAAACCGTGCGGAGCGGGAAAAGGTACGGGCGCGCATGGCGCTCATCACTTCTCACGGTGTCGCTGCTACTCCCGCGCGGCCGGCCCGCGCTCCTTCTCCCCAGGGATTCAGTACTTCCTCGCTCGCTACCTTCCCAGCTCCACTTCTTCCTCCTCGATCGGCGACGAGGGTAAGCGCAGGCCTGCCCCGCCCTCCGCTACCGCCACCGCTTCACCACCGCCCCACCGCAACGCTTGGCTACGCCCGCGCGCTCCTCGTCGGCCTATGCCATCCTCAACCCATCCTCAACCCCAACCCCGGCGTCAACGTCAACGTCCACGTCCACGTCCACGTCCACGTCTACCCCAACCTCAACGTCTACGCCAACGCCCATGACACGCCCTGCCCCCCCCTCCTCCCCGCCAAGAAGACTAAGCGCTATAAGTATCCGCTGACTAGAGGGAATGCATAAATGAAGGGCGTGTGGGCCATGTAGCGGGCCCACAATGCCCCGCAACGAGTGGCATGCCTCGGAAAAAAAAACACCTAGACATAACGACACGATCAGTGGTACGAGTCGGGTCCGGACTGGACAGAGTCGTAGCCTTGGGGACAGGCCTGGCCTTGGACCGCATTGCCAGCACGCATGAGCAGATCTTGGCTTCCTGACAGGCGCGTGAGGTGCAGCTGGGCTGGCGAGGCGAGAGGCGTCCGCTAAGCCGCGTGTGCTCCGTGACCAGCGTCAAGTTGGCGCGCATCTCGTCCGTCACGGCGGCCCAGAAGGTCCCGTTGAGCGGGGCGCCAGAGGGCCAGTGTGCATGTACGTCCAGCGCTACAGGCGCGGCGTACGTACCTGCCGCCCGGGACGCTGGGAACGATCCAAACTGTTCCCGCGCGAGTAGAGTTTTCTCCAGACCAGCGGCGGCTGTTGCTGGGTCTGCTGCGCCGTGGCATTGTACGACACATCGGCCAACTGGGCATAAAATTGCGTATAGTCCACCACCTGCCACGTGTGCCGGTCCACCTCGTACACCGGAACGCCGGTTGACATTCGACCCGGGCGTAATGGAGGGCGCCATGAAGATGGCCCCTTGGCTTCGTGGGCGGTCGAGTTGGTCAGGCCGGCGTGCTCGTCCGCCTGCTTTGCGGGCCAGAGGAGAAGGGGTACAGGACCGAGAACTGGTCTTCGTGCGTATGACCAAGAAGCTGCCGGCAACGGGTGGGCGAAACGGTCGAGGATAGCATGCGCCAGCTGGGTGGGATTGTCGAGCGAGTTGGTACCGGACCAGGCGGGCAGGACGTGCCCTACAAGCCACACTTTTTCACCTCGTTGCTCGGCTGGGCAAGAACGTTGGTAAGGAAGCGAAGCATGCCACTGCCATCGGGCGCGGTGGAGGCAATGTAAGCAAATGGATTGGCACGGTACCATGCATCCGTGTTGAGTACCACGATTCGTAGACCCGGGGTCGTCGTGAGCATTTTTGGGCGCATGCAACACGCTGTACCCGCCTTGGTGGCGTTTGATCTGCTCCACCTCGTGCTGGCGCGTAACCCATCCCTGGATTGGATCAGACGCGCGACATTGTCCCATTCCCATTGGATCGCTTCCCTCCGTCCGTCGGGCAGAGGGCCGAGCGGCACGAAATCCGATGGCACACTGTCGGGTTGCCAATCGCACTGTACACGGGGCCGGGGCCGAGCCAGCGCTTGAGAACGTCAGTGACGGCTTGTTGCGTATAAAAGAGCAGGTCCCGGGTCAGCTGCCACGGCGCTGCGTTCTCATGCGTCACTGCGTCACCGGTAAACAGACTCAGCTCCAATTCGGCCGTGGGCGGGAGGATGGCCGGGACAGCTTCCATGGTGGCGACAAACAAGGACCAGGGCGAGTCGCACTTGTACGCGCCATAGTACCCCGCGGCTCGACCGTCGTCCCAACGGGCGTGGACAGGGAGGAATTGATACTGCCCACGCGACAACATTGGCCCGAGGTACAGGCGCCCTTGTTTGAGGCATGTAGCGCGGGTCGAGGTGAACGTCACTAAGGTGGGCCACATGGACCGTTTGTTGGTTGCCCTGGGCCACGCGTGCCGCATGCCGCAAGCTCGCTCTGCCTCCCTCTGCACCACCCGTCAGGCACTACCGGCAGCAGCCCCTGACGAGGAACCATTCGTCCAGCCACGCCTTGTCCAGCGTTGCGGGTTGCGGAGCCGGACACGCATGCAAGAAGCGGGCGCAGATGGCCTGGCCATCGGGCGACGCATCTTCTCCCTCTTTGGCGGGCGCGAGGCGGGCGTAGGACAAGACCTGCGCATAGCTCCCGCCCAGCGTCGAGGCAGCATAGGTGCGCCGGCACGCCATCTCCGCCTCGGCCAAGGACGCATGGGGCTTGCCAGGCCCATGCATGCGCTGGGCTTGGTACGCGACGCACAGATCCGTCAGCACGTCCGGCACGCGCGCCGGGTACAGCCGCGCAAGCTGTTGACCGCGAACAGCGCATCCTGACACCGCTCACACTCATCGCCCTCTGCCTCGCCCGAGATGGCACGGTCGATCGCTTGCCGGTGAGCGCACAGCCTCATCCTCTGACGGCGGCCGGCCGGGCCCGGGCAGCGCGGACGAAGGGATGGGCAGGACGGCGTGCTCGGCAGCATCGCCCGTGGGGAAGATGGACGGGTGGGCAATGTGGTCGGGGAAGAAGGCAGAAGGAGCGCCGCTGGTGACGAGGTTGGGGATCGCCGGGCGCGGCTGGACAGTGGTGCCGGCGGGGGGGCGGTGCATGGAGGCAAAGGCGGCGGTGGGGAAGGCGGTGGAGGCGGTGTAGGCGGGGCGTAGGCGGCGGTGGGCGCGGTGCGGGGCGGCGGGGACGGGGGCGGGGGGGGGTGTGACGCCATGGGGGAAGGGCCAGGGGGGGCGGGGGGCGGGCGTGGCGCGAGGGAGGGAGACGAGGTGGCCCGACAGCACGAGGCCGGCGGCGAGGAGGAGGAGGAGCGCGGCGGTCTGGGCGGCGAGGCGGGCGAGGGCGGCGGCGGGCGTGCGGGGGCGGGGGGGGGCGGGGGCGGGCCAGGTGGCGGTGGCGGTGCTGAGGGCGCTGGAGGAGCTGGCGGCGGTGCTCTCGACGTCGCTGGGACGCGCCGGATGCGCTTGGCGTGCAGCGCGAACGCAGCGGCGTCCATCGCGTCGATGGGGTGGGGGTGGCCAGGGGGTGATTAATGATGGCGCTGATTAAACGGGGGCTGATTACGCTGATTGGATGCCTGGTTTGTACATTTCAATCCCCTCCTGGGGGATTACGCCATGGCCCAGCTGGACTGCCCGTCGCTGCTTTCCGACAGTCTCTTTCGCCTAACCGCCCCCATGGTCTCTTCCGCAGCCGCTGGGCACACTCCCCGCCGCCCGCAGACGACGCCACGACACCCACCCTCCTCCCACCGGCCTCTAGAGCGCACCCACCGCCCCCATCGATCCGACCGCCCCGATCGCCCCCACCGCTCTGACCGCTCCGATCGCCCCCACAGGCATCGCCACCGCTCTCCCCGCGACCGATCCGAGCGGGAAGAGCCGAGACCAGGCGATCCCCCAGATGCCAGGGCTGTATCGCTCCGCTTCGCCGCGCCCACAGCCCACCTCAACCCGCTCCCGCTCCCGCTCCCGCTCGCCGCGTGCCGGGACAGGAGGGAGGTCGCCGCCCGCCCCGATCCAGCGCCCGAGGGTGCGGAAGCCGAGCATGGTCCCAACTTTGAGCGATCGGGCCTGTTGGCGGCCGAGTCGAACAATGTGGCAGGGGTGGCGTTGAAGTACCATGAACCGCCCGAGGCACGGCGGCCCGCGGCGGGAATGGCGACTGTACACGTTCAAGGACGGCAAGGAGCTGGACATGCGCCTGCTCTCCGTCCAATCGTGCCACCTGTTTGGGCGCGACCGAACGGTGGTGGATGTGCCGCTGGACCATCCGTCGTGCTCGAAGCAGCATGCGGTCATCCAGTTCCGCCTCGTCGTCGAGCGCAACGAGTTTGGCGACGAGAAGCGTGTTGTCCGGTACGTATCCGTGTGGCTTGGTGCGAGACCTGACGTGACGTATTGTGCTGGGTCGACTGACACGTGCCTCTTGCTGTGTGGCTAGTCCGTTTGTGATCGACCTCGACTCGGCCAACCAGACGCACGTCAACCATACCGCCGTCCCGCCGTCGCGCTACTACGAGCTCAAGTCGGGCGACGTGATTATGTTTGGGGCGAGCACGCGGGAGTATGTGCTGCTGGCCGAGTGAGGTCGGCATGCGATGCGCGCCCCTCGGAATGGCGTCCGCGCCGACGCAAGCGGCGGACGCGTGGAGAGCAGAGCAGGCACTGTCAGCGGTTAGTTGGCGCATAGCAGCGCCTCCCTCTGGGGTAATTCATTGCTGCTGCCAGGAGGTGTCCGAGGCGGAATAGCTGCTAGAATGCACCAGAGCACCCAGGCGGCTAGGGTTGGGTTCGAAATTGGAATCGGCGGAATGGACTGCCGTTCCGCTTTGGCGCTTTGCTGTTCTGCTCTACGCGTAGTGCCTTGCTTTGCTTGCTTTGGTTTGCTACCTACACTCCGACGCTCCGCTCCCTCGTCTCGGCTGCTCCACCATGGCGTCTTCTGTCGGCGACGCGCGCAAGGAGCGCATCACCGTCCACTCCCACATCCGCGGCCTCGGCCTCGACGAGAACGGCACCGCCCTCCCCATGGCCAAGGGCTTTGTCGGCCAAAAGACCGCGCGCGGGCGTGTGGGCTGGTGCTCGACCTGATCCAGTCCAAGAAGTTTGCTGGCCGCGCCTTGCTCTTCGTCGGCGGCCCCGGCACAGGAAAGACTGCCCTCGCCATGGGCCTCTCCCACGAACTGGGCGCCAAGACGCCCTTCTGCCCCATGGTCGGCTCCGAGGTGTACTCGAGCGAGGTCAAGAAGACCGAGGTCCTCATGGAGAACTTTCGTCGCGCCATTGGTACGTCCTGTCTGTCCTCCTCGCTGCCCCGCTGTGGGCCTGCGGGATGACGATACTGACTGCTGTCTCGCAGGGCTGCGCATTCGGGAGAACAAGGAGGTGTACGAGGGCGAGATCACGGAACTGACGCCCGTCGAGACGGAGGATCCTCTGAGCGGCTATGGCAAGTCCATCTCCCACGTCATTATTGCTCTCAAGACAGTCAAGGGCACCAAGCAGCTCAAGCTCGACCCAAGCGTGTACGAAAGCATCATGAAGGAGCGTGTGCAGATTGGCGACATTATTTACATTGAAGCCAACTCGGGTACCGTCCGTCGCGTGGGCCGCTCCGACGCGTACGCTACCGAGTTTGACCTCGAAGCCGAGGAGTACGTGCCGTTGCCCAAGGGCGACGTGCACAAGCGGAAAGAAGTCATCAGCGACCTCACCTTGCACGACTTGGATGCCGCCAACGCCAAGCCCCAGGGCGGACAGGACATCCTCTCGGTCATTTCCCAGCTGAGCAAGAGCCGGCGGACCGAGGTGACGGACAAGCTGCGCGAAGACGTGAATGCAGTGGTACGCAAGTACATTGAAAGTGGTATTGCGGAGCTTGTGCCTGGTGTGCTGTTCATTGATGAGGTGCACATGCTCGACATGGAATGCTTCACCTACCTCAACCGCGCCCTCGAGTCCAACATCTCCCCGCACGTCATCATGGCCACCAACCGCGGTCTGTCCATTGTCAGGGGGACCGAGTACGATGCGCTTCCTTCGACTGGCGCTCAAGTCGCCGCATCGAGCGGGATCGTGTCGGCGCATGGGATCCCCACTGACTTGTTGGACCGGTGCATGATCGTTCGTACCTCCCCCTACGACCAGGATGAGATTCGGGAAGTGCTCCGGATGCGGATTCGGGTTGAAGGACGCGCAGTGACGCCCGAGGCACTCGAGTTGCTCACCAACAGGGCGCTCACACCTCCCTCCGCTACGCTTCAACTCGTCTCCCCCGCCCACACCCTGGCCCAGGCCTCGGGACGCAACGAGGTGACCGATTCCGATGTCTCCCTCGCCCAGTCGCTCTTCATCGATGCTCGTCGCTCGGCACGGGACTTGACTGCGGCAGAGGCGGCACCGACTCTTGCCCCTGCCCCTGCTCCTGCATCTGCTCCTGCCCCTGCCCCTGCATCTGCTTCTGCTCCTGCAGTGGCAGCTACCAGCCCTGCACCCGTCGCGGAGAGCGCCGACGTAGAGATGAAGGAGTAGTCAGTCAGTCGCTCTTGTCCATCCCCCCCACCCAAAACCAATTGGATTGTACCAATACATAGACGGCTTGGATCCATGGTACTTGGTAGCACCTAGCGTAGCACACGGTTCGGGAAAGGATCTCTGTGAACCGGATCCGGGCGTCGGAAGGTGCGTGACCTGTCGATGGCATGAGGAGCAGCATTGCCCCAATTCAGCGTCCTACACTTGCCCAATTCTGCACTGGGCATGAAAGCTTTCCTTGGCTCGTCGTTTCTCGGGGTCTCGCTACTACTAGTAGGTATCATGCCAGTCGTCCGTCTCGATTCAGTTGCGCTGATCCTACGCACTGTGCCCACGCCGTTTCGCTAGTTCAGTGGTTCTCTGTCCTCCGAGCCGCAATACGGCCGTTGCCCTTGCCTCTTCGCTCGCCTCGATTCGCGCGATTGTCCTGGCTGAGGCAGGTTGATCTGCCCCCGAAAGACTAAAGTATGTGTCTCGCCACAGTCGGTCTTCTCTCCGCTCGTTACAGCGACTCTTGGGTCTATGGCGCAACAGAGGCTGGACACAAAGTGGGATAGCTGGCCCAGGGAGGTACGAGCGATTGGATACTATTGACCCCCCCCCACGATCCGTTCGACTTCTGAGTTGCCCCGTCAACTAAAAACGCATTCCGGGCTACGAGCTCTGACAGGCGACACAACCAGCTACGAGAGTATCAACAACGAGCATGGAACACAAGGCGATTCATGGGGAGCCTAGAAGGACCTCAGGCGAGCTAGCTGTAGAGGCAGTCGATGAGGACATTTTGGAAGGACACAAGACCCAGGGAGGGAGGAGGGGCAGCAGGGGGCAAGAAGGGGTTGGACCACCTTAACGGCCGCCCGACATGGCCTTCTGCATGGACCGCTTGAGGCGAAGCGAAGCGCGACGGAAGTCGTCCGCCTTGGCATCGTCCAAGTCCAGCACCTCGAGCGCCTTGGCCAGCTCCGTCTCAATCTGGTTCTTGGCCGCACGCTTAAGTTGGCCGGGGCTCGAGATGGTCGTCTCGACCTGGTTCACGTACGCCTCCAAGTCGTTCTTGGCATCGTGGCGAGCTTGGAACTCCTTGTCGGACGCCTTAAAGTTCTCCGAGTCCTTGATCATCTGCTCGATTTCGGCACTGGACAGACGGCCGACCGAGTTGGTGATCGTAATGTTGGCCTTACGGCCCGAAGTCTTCTCTTGCGCAGTCACCTTGAGCAGACCGTTGGCGTCCACCTCAAAGGTGGTCAGCAGTTCCACCGTGCCCTTGGGCGCGGGCGGGATGCCAGTCAACTCAAACTCACCCAGCAGGCGGTTGTCCTTGCACTGGGTACGCTCACCCTCGTACACGGGGAACGTAACCTGGGTCTGGTTGTCCTCGACCGTGGTGAAGACACGCGACTTGTTGCTGGGGATGGGCGTGTTGCGCGGAACGACAACACCAAACACATCGCCCTGCATGGCCACACCGAGCGACGCGGCGCCACATCGAGCAGCAGCAGGTTGGCCGTCTTGTCCGACGTCTGGCCCGTCAGCACAGCCGCCTGGACCGCCGCACCGTAGGCAACCGCCTCATCGGGGTTGATCGACTTGTTGAGCTGACGGCCGCCAAAGAACTCCGAGACGAGCGACTGGATCTTGGGAATACGCGTCGAACCACCAACGAGAACAATGTCGTCCACCTTGTCGGCCGGGATCTTCGAGTCCTTCAGCACCTTGGCCACAGGGTCGAGGGTGCCCTTGAACGCAGCCGCGTTGATCGACTCAAAGCGGGCACGCGTGATGCTCGCCTCGTAGTCCTCGCCCTGGAAGAGCGAGTCGACCTCGACAGTGGTCTGGGTGAGGGAAGAGAGGGTACGCTTGGCACGCTCGCAAGCCGAACGCAGACGACGAACGGCACGCGCGTCACCCGAGATGTCGTGGCCCGTCTTCTTCTGGAAGTCAGCCTTGAAGTGCTCAAGGAGCGCATTGTCAAAGTCCTCAACCAAGGGGGTCACCGGCCGTGGCCTTGACAGCAAACACACCACCGGTGATGTTAAAAGACGGACACATCAAAGGTACCACCACCCAGGTCGAAAATCAGCACGTTCTTCTCCTCCGACGACTTGGAGTCGAGGCCGTAGGCAATAGCGGCGGCAGGGGTTCGTTGATGATACGCAGAACCTCAAGACCAGCAATGGAGCCAGCATCCTTGTCGCAAGACGCTGCGAGTCGTTAAAGTAGGCCGGCACGGTAACGACAGCCTTGGTGACCTCCTTGCCAATCTTGGCCTCGGCAATCTCCTTCATCTTGGTGAGAACCATGGCGGAAATCTCCTGGGGCGTGAATTGCTTCTTCTCACCGAGGTACTCGACCTCAATGACGGGCGAACCGTCACGGTCAGCGACGGTGAACGGCCAGTGGGCCATGTCCTTCTTGACGTCGGGGTCGTCAAAGCGACGGCCAATGAGACGCTTGGCATCGAAGACGGTCTGGCGGGGGTTCATCGCCGCCTGGTTCTTGGCAGCATCGCCAATGAGACGCTCCGAGTCGGTAAAGGCGACATAGGAGGGCGTGGTGCGGTTGCCCTGGTCGTTGGCGATGATCTCGACACGCTCGTTGGTCCACCAGACGCAGGAGAAGGTGGTGCCCAGGTCGATGCCGATGGCGCCCTGGTAGACGTCGTCGTTGACAGCAGGAATCTCAGCAGACATGGCGGAGCAGAGGGGGGGAAGCAGGACAGCGTCGCGGCGGCGCAAACGCCAAGCCGGCCGGCCGCGCGCGGGGCGCGGGGCGGGCGGCGCCGGGCGAGGGCGCGGCGCTGGACGCGGGCGCGGCGGGGGCGGCCACTAGGGTTGCATTGCGCCGACACTGCTCGGGCGCCGGGTGGGAATTGCTGCGGCGGGTATTGGGGCACGTGCGTTCGCCGGGCGTCGTTTCCCGCCGCAGGCCGCGCAGTGCCCGCATCCGAGCACGGACGACTGGCGGCGCAGCGCCCCCTGGTTCGAGCCCGGCGCCCGCCCATCTTTTCGGGCCTGGCGTGCTGCCCACCCGCCCATCGGCCCGCGGCGCTGCGGCTTGCTTGCGTGCCTCCGGCGTTACCATGGACGCTGTGCCCCTCGTCGCTGCCCACGCCCACGGCTCCGGGCGCGCTACGTCGACCCGGGCGCAGGCGCCCGAGTGGACGTGGCGTGGATGCGCCTCGCGCTGGCCCAGGCGCAAGACGCCGCCGACCACGGCGAGGTGCCGGTCGGGTGTGTGTTTGTGCGCAACGGCGCCGTGCTGGCGCAGGCGCGCAACCGCACCAACCAACTGATGAATGCCACCCGCCATGCCGAGCTCGAGGCCATCGAGGAGATCTTCCGTGCCCACCCCCCGCCGACGCGCTACCTTTGCGCGGTTTCCGCATGCGACCAACCATGTCCTGCGCGACACGACGCTCTACGTGACGATTGAGCCGTGCCTCATGTGTGGCGCGGCACTGCGCCAGCTCGGCATCCAACGCGTCGTCTATGGCGCTGGGAACGAGCGCTTTGGGGGCAACGGAAGCGTCTTGGGACTGCACGATGACCCGGCCATCGCTCTCCCTGGCCGGGCCCAGACACGCGCCCAGGCCTTGCCGCGGCGGCGGATGCCCACCCGCACGATCCGGCGCACACCCCTCGTCCGGCCTACCGTCGGTCGGAGGCTATCTGCGCGAAGAAGCCATCCTCATGCTGCGGGAATTCTACTTGACCGAAAACCCCACCGCACCCAAACCCCAAAACAAAGCACGACGGGTCCTCAAGACGACCGTCAACCCGCCCGGCGTCAGCATGCATGCTTCCCTCCCCATCCCGCCGCCCATCGCCTCCCCATCGGCCCCACCTGAGGACCCAGCACGAACCCTCCCTTCCCCGCATGCGACCCCGTCTTCACCTACTCCAACTCCGTTGGTGCCATGACTCTGGTGCCGCATCCTCCCCATCTTGATCTGATCGTCGGGTTCTCGCTTCCTCCATGACATACTCGATGGGTGGGCGATTGTCATGGCTCCCAGCCCCCCACATACCCACTGCCATTAGACCCTTCGTTCAATCGCATCCATGTTTTACCTCGGTAGCTATGTCGGCGTCAGCCTTGGTGGCCCAAGTTCTGACCGTTTGGCCCTTTCTGTTTCTAGCTAGCGCCATTCGGTCGCGTCCTTCCAACAGGCTCGGTCACGGGCGTCCAGGGGATGCTAATCACCCCCTTTTCTTGGAAGCTCCCCTCCCCCAACTGACTAGTTTGCGATCCCGACCGAGCGCGTTTTATTGTTTTGGTGTTCGGTGTTTGGTGTTATGGCGTTCAAGTCGAGTCAAGTCGCTCCGCTAGATCTACGCTCGGCTATCAAAGTGCCAGACCTGCTTCGTTCGTGGTGCCCGTCACACAGATGCGGTGGATGGATTATGGTACAGGGGGGGGGGGGAGAACCGGCAGATGCTTATGCCAGGAGGAGAGCAGACGAGCAGACGTCGCCCCTTGACTCGTGGGGCGGGGGCTCGGGGTTCATGATATTTGAACGATCCACGGTTGGATTGGCATGTCCTCTAACGGAACGAGGCAGGTGCGGTACCAGTATTTGTACAAGCCTGTGACGCCCACCAGAACCAAGGGGGCGAGGTAGGAGAGAGAAGCGCTGGGACAGAAAAGTTGCCCGGGACCATAATTTTGATTCCGTTGCTGAGAAGCAGGAGGAGACACCCGCCCAAGCCAACGTAGGCAATGTACGGCTGTCCGCGCATACTCCAGGGAAGAGAGCAACGTTTGATCCCCTGCGCCCGCATGCCTTGTTGCACGCGGAGCGACGTGAGGCAAATCACCGAGTACGTCCACAGGTACACACTGGCAACGCATTGGACAAACCAACTGAAGATCGCCGTGGCGCGGGACGACATGGCCAAGAACGACAGACCAAAGAAGCAGATACACATGCTCAGCACGGCAGCACCCACGGAACGCCAAACTTGTGGATCTTGGTAAACGCTTTGGGCGCGTACCCTTCTTCCGATAGACTCACCAGCGTGCGCGAACCCGCCAGGACAAACGAGTTGGCTGCGCTCCAGGATGAGGCGATCACACACACGTCTGCCATGGCTCGGTCAGCATCGACATCCATCATCCAATTCGCAAAGAGGCAGGGTGAGGCCTGAGGGCAACGTAATGATGCTTGGCATGGCTTTGATGCGGCTGTCTCGACTGCAATGACAAATACGCTCTGTTGTGTCCCGGTTGTTCGGTTGAGCCGTGGGTCACGCGAGGAAACGATGAGGCCCATGGAAAAGATGAGCAGGTTGTATAGGACAACACTCGAATAAACACCCTGCTCTCAAAGGTCAGTACTCAGTATTCGGTGCCACTGACTGCTATCTTGCTGTACCCGGGATGAAGAACCTACCGTTTGGCGGCTTTGGGGATGTTGCGTCGTGGGCCTCGAGCTCGGCCGCGGCAACAAACGTAGCGTCGATGGTGGTGAAGGTGTACACGCTGGTGATGGCTGCCTGCCATACTCCTAGCAGTCTGCCTCCCGCTCCTGGCAGGAGAAAGGAACGCATGGGCCCATCGGGCGCGGTCCAGTACCGGAACCCGATTCGCTCGCCTTTGGGCCCAGCGCCCAGGTCAATGCACAGACTGAGAATGACAAGCAAGGATAACCCCAACTTGAACACGGCCGCCACCACCTCTACCTCCCATGAAGCGCAGCATAAACACGTTGGACGCTACGATCAAGGTGGCCATCACAGTGATCAAGATGGCGGGAGACACGTTGCCCCAATACAAAGCCATTTGTGCACACGAGATGAGTTCGGCCGGAGCGAGCGCCAGCGCGTTGCCGACCACGATGGCCCAACCTGTAGAGAAGGCAACCGCTTCGTCCAGCCACATGGATGGGTGGCGTACGTAAAAGCCCGAAACGGGGGCCAAGCTGGCCAGCTCGGCTTCGCACAGAATCACACACGCTATCAGTCCGCCTGTGATCAGGTAGGCAAGCAAGAGTGAGAGCGGACCGGCAACGGCCAACGTATGCCCGTTTGGAGAAAGATTCCTCCGGCAATCACGGAGCTGAGCGCAATCACTTTTCTGATGGTTAGCAACCAAACTCCCACCTCCCTTTCCCGCCGCACTTTTCTAGCACGCGATGCAGCGGCGACTCACTCTGTACACTGAGATCGGAACGGTCAGTCCACTGTGCGCTAGTAGCAACAGTACCCACGCCATCAAGGCAGAAAGAGGCAAAAGACACACTGTCGCTGTTTCAGTCCCGTTCGCAATCCCGCGGGCAAATGAAAGAGTTCTTGTTGCTGGGCGGTTGGGACGCCGGACAAGTCCCCAAACGACGCCTTCTTTCCGCGCCAAAGCGCAAAGTGGGAGGCCAGCCCACCCCCGACCACATCGAGAACGTCATGGGGCTCCTCTTCGCACGGCGGAAAGAAGTCCCCGCCGTCCATTCATTCTGTGCTGCTTGCTCGCCAGCGAGATCGGCTGTGGTTTGGTCCAGGCTCGGGCGAGACGAAAGCGTCGTCGTCCGATCCTTGGTCTCGGGAGGCCAGGTGAACAGTGTAGTGGTGGGTGTCGGCACGACATCTGAGGAGTGGATGCGTTCCATGTCCTGCGCAAGGCCCGTGTCATTGGTAGAGTCGTTGGATAGATGGCCGGTGTCCAGGCGCTTGAGCGGGATGCTAGATTGCATCGAGGTTGGTGGTTCGGACAAGAAACGAGATGGGGTACGGCGAATTGGACTGTGTGTGGAGTGCGACGGCAGGAGAGCTCTCCAAAACCCAAAACAACTCAGTATGTATATACCAGCAAGCCCTCATGCCAGTTATCCGCGCTATTCACTGTTCCTGGGGAGCGTTGCGCCACCAACAGCAGCTTCTCCGACAGGTATGTACCGAGCACTGATAGCTCCAGGGGGGGCGATGTGGCTGCGAGGGGATTGCAACTCGGGCCTAATCGATAGTGGGACATCGATGCTCGGTACTACCTAGTCCCATCTTGGACAGGTGTCCAAAGTGGTATAATCCTCGTCTCTCGTGTGGTGGCTGCCCCTGTTTGTGGCGGGCTTTGGCGGCCGCGCGGGCCAGGTCAGTACTCAGTACACTCAGTACCAGTACGCAGTGTTTTCGCCGTTTCACGTTCAGTATCAGTACGCAGAGGCGAGAGTGGGCACGGGGGCTGTGTGCTGCTTACTGTTCCACCGGCGGCAGCTGACGCGGGTGTGATCGATACTCGACAATCACCGATTGTTGATTAGATTAGGCAGAAAGAAAAGGACAGTGGGAGATACGCCGCAGCCCCAACCCACCAATCTGCTGGAGGGTCAAATATCACGTCTCTCATGGCCTGATTGCTAGCCTCGGTTGCCTCGGTGGCCGCTGGGGATGAGCCACCCCCTTGCAGTAACCCTCCTCAAAAGCGATGAGGAGGGGACGGTCGACGGGAACCTTACCCCTTCTCTTGGTACGGTACAACATACCCTGCACACCAATTAACACCACGGGCCAAAAACCCACAGACACTTGAAGATTGAAAAAGCTTGAACCTCAAGGCGACATGCGATGCCATATACAAACACAAAGTGGAATACAAGCCATCCCTCTCCTTTTAGTATCGGAAACTAGTATATCGCAGGGGGTATAGATACACGTTACAATGGCACACTAAAGCAGAACGAGGCCCGCGGCTCCCGACATTGAAAACCTGTTCTTGATAAGGGGCGTGGAGGAAGCAATATATGGTGGCCATCGCGAGTGCACGACCACGACGAGCAAAACGGGCCGATTGAGCGATCATATATATCGGAAGAGTTATATGGACAGTGCATCACTCTATGATCACTATAGAAGACGAGCCCGTTTGGCCGCTTGATATTGATGGCCGGTGAAGTTCCTGCCTCAGCTTCACCTTGTAGTGGGTTAGTGGACTGCGAGAACTGACGCGGAAATTTGTACCCGGCCCATTCCGCATTGTACCTCTGTATCTGCACACATCGTGTGCCAGTCCATGCAATGATTATAAGGGGGAACGGTGGCTACGGTGGCGCGGTGGGACGGTGGCGACGGTGGCCCAGCAAGTTGACCAGGCCGTGGGCCCGGTGGTCCTTCTCGTCATTCATCGATCATCGATCATCCCCCTCTGCAGTCCCGCTGAGAGCGCTGAGATAAGCACTGTATGCCCACGCCCTATTACCCCAGAGAGCACCACCTCCGCCAGCTCCACCGCAATCCATCCTACCTCCTCCACGCCCACTCCCATCCAATCCAATCCGGATCCAATCCCAACCCCGCCACTCTCCGGCACCCACGTTTGCTTATCAGCCTCACCAGCTCCACTCGCCCGCTCGCATCCGCAACACAAATATAGAGAAGGCACGCTGCAGCCGCACGGGGAGGCGACCGAGCACGCCGCCTCATGAGACCTGGAGTCCGGATGGTCCTCGAGGATGGTGCAATCGCCCTGATGGTGGTGGTGTGGCAACCAGCAATGCCTGCATAGGAACATCAAGCAGCGAGTCGTCATCAGGGGCTAAGCTGCAGGACAAGGATGAAAACAGGAGAGGGAAAACAGCGGAAACTCCGAGGCCTGAGGCCTGAGGAACAACTGAACGGACACTGGCCAAAGCACGAGCCACCTAGCTCAACACCGCCCTCTCGAACCCTCTCGAACCCTCTCAAACCCTCTCGAACCCTCTCGAACCCTCTTCGTTCCTGCCTGCGTTGAACGTCGGTAACCTGCCCTGCTCGGGCGCGTGCGCAGACGGCAACGGGGGGGGTAGAACAGTGCGTTGCTGCGGACACAAGCGAGGTCAGAAGGGGGGGGTCCGGCACAGCGATTAAAGTTGAGTTCAACGTTCAACTTGGTCCGAAGGTTCAGGGATGGGTGGGTAGGGGTTAGTACCGAGTCAGCGCTGAGCGGTGGCGACGAGTGGGGCCGTGAGGTCCAAGAGGGGCTAGGGTGAGCGCGGCAGAGCTCGGCGTGCCCGGCCTTGCGCCACGCTTACGGGGTGGTGTCTAGCTAGCGCGCCTAGCCTTGAAGCTTGGCTGGGCACGGGTCTGGCATGCGGCGGGGCGACCGGGGATAGCCCGGAGGTAAGCCTTGGGTCCCGTTGGTGTGCGCAACCCACAAATCTCATGGGGAGGTCCGAGGTGGGACCCTGTCGTGGGCGGGCGCCGCCAGAGGGCCCGCCCGGGGGGGGTTGAAATTTGAGGGGTACAATCCCTTGGAGGTCCTAAGGTCGACTCACGGTAGTTACGCGCTTGGGCTGGTTGGTGGGTCCGAGCGGAGCTAGGGACAAGGAGAGGCCTCTCGGCGTATAGCAGAGGCGGCTGCAAGTAAGTGTGGCAAGGCTGCGTAGCACCGGCTTGGGCGGCAGTAGCGTTTGAAGCCTTCGGGCTCAGAGGGACCGGGGGGAGGCAGCGGAGGACCCACGCTGCTGGACTGAGGCTGGGCTGAGACCAGTGGGAGCGGCGTGGCGGAGAGCAAGATCATCGATCACAAGCGGCTGAACTCGGCTGGACTTGGGCTGGGGCAGCTGAGAGCTGACGACGGGGATGGAGGAGCAACTAGTAAGAGGCGGAGGAGTTGCCTGTGTACTGGATCGATCAATTGGCGAGGAGAGTAGGGGGAGACGTCAAATGGACCGTCGGGGAAAGCCACGAACCATTGCTAACAGACAGGGGCTAAAATGGAAACAAGGCAACAGAGGATGAACGGGGAACAGGGGAGAACAGGGGAGACGGCTGCAGCACGTACAGCCTAGAAAGGTAAGGCAAACAGGCATGGGGCAGCTATTGTCGCTCGGGTTTGCTATCAGCGCGCAACGCAGAGAAGTAAGATCAACGATCATTAATCACGGGGCGACTAGCTTCGCAAGAACACGACGGGAAAGCGGAGAACCACGAACCTGGGATTCTCAATTCACTGGGGCGGAAGGTGACTATTATATTGTTGCTGGATACGTAGACTGACGTCGCGCTGGCGGCTGCGCTAGCCACGATGGACTTGGATTAAACTTGGGAGCGAGCTCTTTGATCACAGATAGAGCAGACGGGCCTCAGCTTTTGAAGATCGGATCAGGTCGTATCCGACCCACCGACCAACCTGGGACGGGGTTAGGATGGCGAAGAGCGCGCGTAGACTCCGCCGGGCTTGCCAACCCGCCTTCGCCCGTGACATGTGACATGTGACAGACCCCCCCTGTAGTTTAGGGGTATAAACGTTAAACCCTTGGACAGATCAATCGGTGGCTCGCACGTTAGGTCCTGCTCCAGATCCTGTGGTTGAACCGAGCAGGTGTAGAGGCGAGGGAGAGACCCTCTAGGTTGGGTGGCTGCCTGCGTGCAAAGGCCGCAGTCCAGACCCTCCGAGGTAGGAGCCGCGTACGTAGGTCGTTAGACCAGCTGAAAGGGTCCAGGAGCTCCGAAGTTATCCTCTGTTCCTCGCAGCGTTACCACACTCGGTACGCTGTAGCTGGTGGGAACAGACAGAGTCCTAAAGAAGAGCAGGCGCTACTGATGCACTGATGAGAGAAGTAACCACCGCGGCTTGCAGTGCACTCGACGTAAGTCGTAAATTCGTAAGCGTATAAGGGTGGTAGAAAAGGTGAAGGCGAGAGAGGAGCTGGTAGTCGGGGAGACCAAAGGTAGGAGAGAGGATGGTCGACAAGGACTACAGCTAGCATGCCTTAGACATGGCTGCTTTTAGTATATACAGCAGAAGGAACCACTGTGACATGTGACAAGTATAGACAGAATACGGGGCACTTCCCAGAGAAGTAAAGACTAATGCACATCAGTCCTTGCTTTCCAAGGTGCTAACGCTGCGTATATAGTCGGGCGCAGCAGGAAAAGGGTTCTGACAAGACTGGGCGCAATGGGAACAAAGCATGGTACCGATAAGCCCATGCGACCATGGCGGGCCGCAGATGATTCGATGATATCAGCAGCAAGGATATAAGGTGTCGACTGGCTCTCTCTCGCTAGTTTAACCGAACTGAGTACTGACGCGTGCTGGGCTGAGATGTCTACGACATGAGAGGCTCAGCGTCCGGGGAAAACCGGAGCGCCCCGTAACACCAAATGTCAAATGTCCGAACCTCAGAGCGAGACCCAAGGCGCAACTCCAACACGCAACACTACCCTTTGATAGAGCCACTCCCGAAGAAATAAAAGACGAGCTGGTTCGTCTTGGCTGCCCTACTCCTTTCTCCATCTACGCTTCTTCCTCCCCTCCGCATCCCACCCCACCCTTCCACCCTTAATACACAGTCACACTCTCGCACCCATACACAACATGACCTCTTCTTCTGCTGCACTTCGTCCGGGCGAGTGGGTGCTGGTCACGGGCGCCAGTGGGTTTATCGGTTCGCACGTGGTGGACCAAGCGCTGAAAGCGGGGCTGAACGTGCGTGCTACGGTGCGCACAGACGCGAAAGCCGATGCGTTCTGCAAGGGCTTTGCGCCGTTCGGGCCTGACCGGCTGGAGGTGGTGGTGGTACCGGACATGGCCGCCGAAGGGGCGTATGCGTCGGTAGTTCAAGGCGTGCAGGGCGTGGCGCACATCGCGTCCGACGTGTCGCTTGGGACTGGGTGGGACATCGTCACGTCCGTCGTGGCGGGCACGCAAGGTGTGTTGGACGCTAGCAAACAGGCCAACGTACGTCGCCTGTGTGTACACGTCCAGTTGTGTTGCCGTCGCCCCCTTGGGCAGGGAACCTCCGCGCCACCTCACCCCGGCGACATGGAACGATGCCGGGGTGGAGAAGGCCAAGAGGCAGCCCACTCCGTTCAACATCTACACGGCGAGCAAGTACGAGGCGGAAAAAGCCGTGTGGGCGTTTCAGCGTGCCAACCCCCAAATCAGCGTGGCCACCGTCAACCCCAATGTGACTCTAGGCTGTGAGAGTTGCCTGGCGCATCGACCAACAGTACCAATCGTATTGTGCTCCAATTGGCGCAGGGCGACCCGAGCGTTCTCGCCATGTATGGCTTCTCGCAATTCTTCGTCAATGTGGCCAACGTGGCGCAGCTGCACGTCGAGGCTCTCATCAACCCCGACGTGAACAACGAACGGCTCTTGGCGTACAACTCGGTCTATACGTTGCGCAGTCTGGTCGAAGCGGTGCTCAAGGCGGTGCCCGACGCGCCGCTGGCGACCAGCTGGCAGTCCTTGCCCGACTTGGACGACAAAGATCTCACCACGGTGGACAATTCCCGCCTTCTGGCTTTGCTGGGCGACCGCGTGATCGGCCTGGACGAGACGGTGGCGCAAGTATTTGCGTCTCATAACTAGCTTCCTCGCTTGGTTCCTTGACGTCTCACAACTATTACGCCGCTTTTTGTTGACCTCCCCTCACATGCCCATCTTAAGGGGGGGAACGTCTCCCACTGCTACATGTTACTGCTCCCAGATCTCACTTCCTCGATCCTCCCCCCCTGCTGCCTAACTGCAACACTGTGGGGGAGGCTCACAGTTGTGATATGATTTCGTTGGACAATGCGATAGTATGGAGTTGCCATGCGGCCACATCCTAATACTATTCAGTTTTCTATAGAGGCAGAGAGATATAGGAGGCACGGGAAGAACAGCCAAAGACGCACCCGTTGTACGAAGAGGCAACGGGGTGCCATTGCTCGATTGGAGCAATCTTGAGCAATAACCGCATTGACAGTGTCCATATGTACTACTGTGTTCACATGAAGAATCGTCAAAAACAGTTGTAGACTCTGGGTGTGTACAACCATGATTGTATGCATCGATGGTGGTGAGTATAGACTCTACTCTGCATCCATATCATTGACAGAGCTTAATGCTGGGACAGGGGAAACGCTACGTCTAAAACGAACCGTTCATCTTTGCGGGGGTTACTTGGAAGTGCCGCCAAGGTTAAGGAACTTGGGGGACTATATTAAAATGGGAAACGCCCCTGCACACTTTTACATGAACTGAAGCGTGTGCCACGTTCCAGCCCAACCGCAGCCAGCACGTATCGCTGATATTATGTTGGGTTCCACGGTGGACGGGTTCCAGGGTGGAACGGTAGACCGGGGGGGAACGGTGGCTAAGGTGGCGACACAGCACCAACACCAAAAGCCTGACCGGGCCGTAGGCCCAGTGGTGGTCTCCTCGTGACCATATATCGCTTTTGAGTTACCCGCCTCAAGCTTCAAGCTTTTGAAGCTCTGCCAACATGGCCAACAGCAGGCTTCCCTCTCTGATATGGTGAAAAATAGCTTCGCCAGCCTTACTAATGTCATCGCGTCTCCAGTCCCCAAAACGCAGTGGCAGGAGGGTTGAGAGTACATGCACTCAGAACTGACCCTGGATTCTCAGTAAACAGAGAAGAACGCATATAGACAGATGGCTTGACAACTCTGATGCCATCGCGATTGAATCATTGGGCAGATATACAAAGAAAAAAGGCAGGGGGAAAAGAATTGCGTCGTTGACGCAGAGATCTGCCGACGGTCTCCGGCTGGAATTTGCAAGGGGACAACTAGGGGTGGCAGACGCGTCCCCGTTGGGGAAAAACGTGTCGTTCCAGACCAGAACTTTTTCCATGGTATCGCCGTAGTCGTTCTGGGGCCCAAGTTTGCTCAGGTGATGGAGGAAGCGGGTAAAGCGGGTGTCAGTGCCACCTGTACCATACTCCATGGCAGTGATGATGGCTGCACAAAGCGAACATCCCACGGCAGCGGCGGCAGAGAGAATGTAATTCATCCTGTCGACAACCAATCCAGAGATTTTGTTAGAGAAGAGAGTTAGCCACATTCATCCCTGGTACAATACAAAGGGAAAAGAGAGTAGTGGACGTACGCAATCCAATAATTTAAATGCCGACGACGGGAGAACAGCAGGTGAGTGACAGCCCCCAGAAAAACCAGGAGGTCCAGCAAACCGGTGCAAAAAACGAGGCTTGCGATATACCACCAAAGAAGAGCGGCCAATGGATCGAGCGGAGGTGAGCAAAGCGATTCAACCGGGGGGACACGCGTCCGGCAAGGTACAAGATCAGAGGTGCGACTGCGCCAATAAGGAAAAAGTACAGAGTCCACTGGTATTGGTGCAGGAAGCCGTTCTTGTGAGGTCCTACGCCAGTCCAATATATGGGATCGTACAACCCTGTAACCCGCACTTCGGCTTCGCTGATGATGTTCAGCGTATCGGAACTCCATCCCACCCAGATTCCACTTTGCAACACTGAGCAGGCCAATTGGGTTCCCACTACTACAAAGAAGGTGATCCGGCGGGATCTTAAAGTAGAGTGCCAGTTTGTAGCAGCCACAGTAGAGCATCGCTTGATGGATGCTTCCCGCGCAGCATATCTGAAAGAGCGGAAGGATGGTCGTGTGCCCAGGCAGAGAAGCACTAGCAATCAACGTCGCCAAGTGCTCCACACACTTCAGTTCCACCGACGTCCGGCCCACTACAATGCCCACTGGAACAATGAAGATTGCAGCCAGCGCCAGGGCAAGCACAATCGCCCAAACCGGCACCGAAGTGTCGTACACGTGCACCATGGGGATGGCAAAGACAAAGGCAACCAGAAGTAAACAGGTACCACCAGGTGGGAACAGCCGGGTAGCGGGCGAGTTGGCGTGCGTGGGGTCAGGCGAATTGGCCACGTTAGACACTTTCCACCAGCGGCGTAGGTCGCCGCCATGGAAAAGCGGAGTGTGCACGAGTAAGGCGGTGCAAGCAGCATAGGAAAACGCCCAGGTCATGACGCTTGTGGCAGAAAAGTATCCCTGGGGTGGATAGGGCGAATCAAATTGGGGGGGATCTAGATACATGTCTCGGGGCAAGGGGTTGACTTGCATGTCATTGACAAGCAGTTGTGGGTACCAAATCACGCTGGCAAAACAATAGGGGACGCAGGCGGCTTGGTCCCGGTTGGTGAAAAAGATCGGGAGGGCAATGACCCACATGGCGACGGCGAAGCCACAAAATACGTTGACCAGCGCACCCCATGGGACGATCAAGGGCGAACTCAACGCTGTGATCACTGTAGCCCAGTCTAAGGACCAAAAAGACCAGCCCATACCAATCGTTCCATCAAACAATAGATTGACCACAAAATTGGACGGAGCAATCCACGTTGGCCACTGGAACTTTGCCAAAGGTGGATAGAAGAAATCTGGGATCCAGTGCCAGACGAACATGACCGTCGCCACAATCCAGAAGACGCGGCGCCGGTTCCAGTTGCCACGGCGAACCCCGTGTAAAGCTGTCAACATTGCACTGGTCTGAAGCTGCTGAGGGTACACGAGCTCACCAGGCCAAATGAGAAGACGTGTGGCAAGACCGGCCAAGGCAAATCCAAAGAATGGGGTAGAAAGGTAAATGAGAAAGAGGAAGCCGGGTGGGAATGTGGTCTGTTGTTTTGTGCCACCGTTCGTCAATTGCGGATTCATCAAGAAAACCATTCCTGCCAAGTATTGCATGGTTAGGTTGGGGCCCATGGCAAGCGCAGCGACGATGGTGCAAATCCTGCGCGAAACAATCACACATGTCAGACAGAGGTCTCCTTCCCTGGAACCTCAACGTCTCGGAAGTTGGGACGCACGTATGTTCCTTGAGGTTGAAAGGGCCCGGGTTGAGGAACCAAGCCAGGGGCCAATGGGATGGGTACGGTATTTTTGATAGCGCAAAACCCAAACAGTAGGTGAATGGCTGTACTAACACCGCACTTGTAGACACAAAGAGCTGTGGGTTGGTCCAATCTCCTCGGGTCTCCATAGTAATGAGGGTGGTGGTGAGGCCGAGGGCCAGCAGCATGGAAAGCAGCAGGTACGGATCGTGTTGTATGGCATATCTGGGTCGTCTTCGTTAGGCACGATGGCACGCACACGCGCATCAGCCAAGTCCAGAACCTTCTCTTCGTCTGTGTCGTTTTCATCTCCATTGTTGGCGCCTTCATCCCATTGGTCTGATCCCCGGTTTTCGTTCGTCGCGGGTCGTGTCCCAGAGGGTTCATCATGTGGACTCAGCAGTGGATCGTTGTGATAGAGCGCGTTTTCCAAGAGAGACTCTGTTTCCATCCCATTCTCGTTGCCGTCCTCGACTGTGTTTGTGAACGAAAACGGGGTAGTATTCTTGAACGTCGCGTGGTTTGTTGGTGTTCTGCTATCAATTGTGAGAGG
This sequence comes from Moniliella sp. 'wahieum', assembly GCA_003971905.1. NCBI lineage: Eukaryota > Fungi > Basidiomycota > Moniliellomycetes > Moniliellales > Moniliellaceae > Moniliella > Moniliella sp. 'wahieum'. The sequence continues at coordinate 296,998 of RSEE01000071.1, read as the reverse complement.
CCGAAGAGAGTCGATAGCATACGGCGGGGACAGAAGGTCCGAGCCTTCGGAAAGTATGTGGGTCTGTTCCTCATCTGCTTCGTTGAGCCGGCTCGAGCGAGGAGTCGGCATGATGCCTATAGCCTTTGGTTTTGCGTTGTGGCGTTGGTGTCACTGGTGCTCGGTGTTGTTGTTGTTATTGTTGTTGTTGGTGGTGGAGGTGGTGAATCAGTGGCAGTCATTGTGAGTTTTGAGCTTGCCTTTATACGATCAGAGGTCGTCGTCCCATCTCCGCTTCGACTTGGAGGTCATCAAGTGCTCTCTTCCTCGCTCTCCCGCTCATATCATGCTCTTGTGTGCGCTCGAGCCTGGAGGCGATTAACAGCAACGCATCCCAGCTGTGCCAAGGGAATGCAACACCTAGCCGCAGAAGCGCTAAAACCCGCCAGAGCATAGTGGTATTATGGTCGCCCCCTCTTCAACACCTAATATTATCCACGCCTCCCCTCCTGTTAGCCTTTTATCGGCTACCTAACCCCCCTGTTGCATCGGTTAAAGCTTTAAAGAGGACAGAACAAGCAATGGGACAGGGTTCATGAACACATGGCCTGCTAGCTTGCGCGCGGCAACTCTAGGGCCTAGTTTTCGCATCTCCGAATGTGGCACCTATTCCACGCACATCGGGCTTCAAGCTTCATCAGGACGGTTATTAAGGACCGTGGTATGGAACTGTGCCGCGCGGGCGGCAATCAGGGTTCGGAGAATGCGGACCAGGAGCGACTGTGACCCGCAAGCGGGGGATGAATCGCGTGTGCCATGGTCCAGCCTAAGGGTGCAAGCGAGAAGGGAGTCGTGGAAGAGCGAAAACAGGAATGGAACCAGTTGCGTCTCACACGCCTAGTTGGACGGTTACAGCAGGGGGGGCTGTGTGCAGGAAAGCGGCTTTCCTCCCACTGTATACCCCGCCGGCTGCCCTAGTGCGGGATCTCGTGTGCAGTCTTGTCGCCGGCTTGGGGCTTGAAGCTGGAAGAACTCTGGCAGTATACGCAACGCAGTGCAATGTCCACTCGACTTTGGTACTTTCTCACTGCTTCCCTTTTCCCTGCTCGGAGATCACAAGATTAAGGTAGTTGACTAGCCGCTGGGAATTTGAGAGCAGACAAAACAGAAGATATACATGGATGGTGGGGAAACGGATAAAGAGCATGCAAGATACGAATGACACGACCCAGCTGCACATACCCATGAGTTCGTACATGGTAAGATCGGAAGTAAGGTTACCAATTCAGCTAGACTGAGGCCTGCGGGGCAAGGACAAGGGGCTTTAGAGGCACCTAGGCGATGCCTAAAGTTCACGTGACAAAGGGAGGAGAGACGCGGTCCAAGGGAGAGAGTTAGACGTTAACGAGACAGAGAAACAGGCGGGAGCGGGAAACGGTATCCCCGCGTTGGGCGTTACACGCTCACTTTCCCCTTGCGCCCTTTGCTCCGCCCGGCATCCTCGTGGGTCTGGAACTCGACCTCGGTGCTGTATGCCATACTCAACTTCTCCTCCTGCGGGAACCCCAAGGCATGCACCTTAAAGTTAAGTCCGACGTCGTACGTCCTTTGACCGATCCGCGCCACATCCTCCTCCGCATTCTTGACTGCATCCGGAGGCGAGCGCGTCCAGACTGACAGACGATAAAAGTTAGGACGCGCGGCCAAGGCTACCCCCGTAACGACCGAGGGGGTCTGGTCCAAATTCTCCATCGGCCGTGCGCCCGAGGGGAAGGGCACGTCCAACGTCTCCCCAATCGCTGCCAACATGGTGTTGCGCCACATTTCATCAATCTTGCCCGCCGAATTGTCCCGCGGGAACTGCACGTTCCACGAACCACCACCCACATTGCCCTTGTCCTCCCACGCTGGCTGGATCCCGTCGCGGAACAGGTAAAACGTCATTTTTTGGCCGAGCTGCGTCGGCGCAGGCACGTGGTGGAACAACCTGCCCGCCAGAGATGGTGTGGTGTTAGCTGGCTGATCGGCCCAGGGCAGAACGGGAGGCAACAGACGCAGACAAGACGCAGACGCAGACAAGACGCAGACGCAGACAAGACGCAGACGCAGATACACAGACACAGGAACCAAAACATAATGTACGTACCCCATAAACGCTTCCACTGTATCGACCTCAGCCAACTTCTCCATTGTCTGTCCCCACGAGGAGGACGTGGCGCGGCGGTTGGAGCTGGGCAAGTCGGCGTACATGGTCCAGGTCGAGGCGAGGGGGTGGGCGAGGGTAAAGTTGTCCTGGTCATCAAACACTGTCTTGTCCCCGGCCTCTTCGTCGTCGGACCCACTGGTGGGCTTGGTGGGGACCGAGGCGGTGGGCGCGGCCGGGTCGGGGGCTGAACCGGCACCCAGGGGCGCAGTGGGCTTGGCTGGCAGACCAGACATGGCGGTGTGGTGTGGTGTGGCGTGGTTGGGGGGAACTGGCCAACCTAAGGCCTAAAGCCTATTCGATAATCGCCCTCGCCTCGCCTCCGCCCGTCCGCCCCGCCCATTCCGCCCGGCGCCCCATTTTGACCCTCCCTTCCGCCTGGGCGCAATGAAATGTTGCACCCGTCCCGCGCTTGGGCCACCCCACCCGTGCCACCACAGCGCCCAACACTCCCACACGCAAGACGTTAGGGCAAGTGTAATGTTCTCTTTCTCTTACACTTCCGTTATCGGTTACCAGCCATTCTCTTTTCCCTCGCCCCCCAAAACGTGTACAACCCGGCTCTTCCACCCCGGAGCTCGCTGACACACAGTCCTCTCTCCTTCCCATATCCCTACGACCAAACTTAACGACTATATCTTCCCCCCTACAAACAGCCAGACATTGACACTCTTGTCTATGAATGAACCAGGCCATAGAATCTCGAGGAGGGACCAAGCAACGTTGCAGTAAATAATACACAACCAGTTTTCGGACCGTAACGCAGCCCAATCCCTTTGATTGCCGCCTCTCTTGTCATGATTGACGGTCGCTCTCTGTGCGATTTGCTCTCTCTTCTTCGGGCACTGGTGTTAGGCACGACCTCCATGGTGAAGGCACCCCTCCCACGTCGGGGTGAGCTGCCTGTTGAGAGACGGAATCACGACTCGTCGTCCACACCGCTCTTGCCCAGGCCTAGTTCGCTCCTGAGGCTCAGGCTGACCTCGCTTTGGTGGCAGGGCCACAGGCCATCCAGGGCCGCAAGAAGCGATGCGCAAGAGGGATGCGGGTGCGGCTTGGAATGCTGAAAGCGCCGAGCGGGGATAGGCAATGGGCCATGGGCCATGCGCGTCAGCCGACCAGCCGCCGTCTCGGACACAGGAAGCGCACCACAGCGCACCGGGGCGTGGTTAACGGATGCAGCGCACGCGGGACACGGGCCCAGTGCGTGGGCGGCTGCGCAGATTAGCAGCGCGTGACCAAGCGGGCTTACGCACCACACAGGCGCGGTGCCACCCCGATTTTCACGCACCCTCCACACAGGCGGGGTGCCGGGTTAGGCGGGACAGCGCAGACGGCAAGCCGGGTGAATATCCGGTGAATGTTCAGTTTCAGTGGAGCGCAGCCAGCGCCGCGTGTCGTGTGGCACATGTCATGTCGGACGCAGGGCCAGACAGCCGCTTACGTCAGGCGCATTCACAGTGCCCGTCTGGCTGCTCGCCGGCCCCCCGGGTAGCCGCTGCCGGCCGCACCTGGTAGTAACCCAGCCAATAAAACCACCGCCACCCGTCTTCTGGTCTTCCCGCAGCACCCCCCCACCCCACCTCTGCTCCCTCCGCGTCCTCACCATGACCGCCAAGGGCATCGACAAGCTCAGCGTCACCACCATGATGCACGAGCGCGCCAACCCCCCCTTCAGCGTCCGCGCAGTATGTCCCTCCCTCTGTGTGCCCTGCCTGCTGCTGACATTCCCCCCCCCCGCCCAGCTCGCCATCGCCCAGCACGGCAGCGAAGAAGCCCTCGAGCTCAAGGAGAAACAGATGCTCGAGCTCGAGCGCAACCCCTCTTCTACATGGGCAACTTCTACGACCTCACCAAGGAGCAGCTCCGCGAGCTCACCATGAAGCGCATCACCTCCCTCGTCCACTACGTGACCAACGAGTCGGTCGACGACTTTCAGCGGCGCATGGAGCTCATTGGGCTCTTTGACCCGGGCTTCTGGACCCGCTTTGGCGTGCACTATGGTCTCTTCCTCGGTGCCATCCGCTCGGGCGCCACGGCCAACCAGTTCTCGTACTGGATTGACAAGGGTGTCATCACCCTCCAGGGCATGGTCGGCTGCTTTGGCATGACCGAGCTCCAGCACGGCTCCAACGTTGCCGGTCTCGAGACGCGCGCTACCTTTGACCCGCGAACCGACGAGTTTGTCATTCATACCCCGCACCTCGGTGCGACCAAGTGGTGGATTGGCGGCGCGGCACAGACGGCGACGCATTGCTCTGTGTTTGCCCGCTTGATTGTGGATGGCAAGGACTATGGTGTCAAGACGTTTATTGTTCCGCTGCGCAACACACAGACGTTTGAATTGCTGCCCGGGATCAACATTGGTGACATTGGCAAAAAGATGGGCCGCGATGGGATTGACAATGGCTACATTCAGTTCACCAACGTTCGCATCCCTCGTGCCTACATGCTCATGAAGCACACCCAAGTCACGCGTGAGGGCGAAGTGCGGGAGCCGCCGCTGGCGCAGCTCACGTACGGTGCGCTGCTCGGCGGTCGTACCGCCATGGTAGCCGACAGTGCCAACACGGCCAAGAAGGCGTTGACCATCTCGGTTCGGTACGCTGCCGTACGCCGGCAGTTCAAGTCGGACCCGTCGCAAAAGTTGGAGACGCAGTTGCTCGATTACCCTATCCACCAGCGTCGCCTGTTGCCCCCCTGGCCCAGGCCGTCGCATTTGGCTTTACGGCGCTCGAGATGACGGCCATGTACGACGAGACGAGCAAGGCGCTGGAGGCGCTCGAGCCTGGTGACCCTAACCTCGAGCGCACAGTGGAGATGCTGAAGCAGACGCATTCCACCTCGGCTGGTCTCAAGGCGTTCTGCACCTGGGCCACGCTGGACGCGATTGAAAAGTCGCGCCAGTCGTTGGGAGGCCACGGGTACTCGGCGTACAATGGCCTGGCCAACATGTTCTCGGACTTTGCTGTGCACTGCACATGGGAAGGCGACAATACCATCCTGGCGCTCCAGTCGGGCCGGTCGTTGGTGCAAGCCTATGTGGATGCCGTCAAGGGCAAGCACATGTCGGAAGCACTCACCTACCTCGGCTCGGACGTGCGCGAGAAGAACTTGAGTGCGAAAGCCACCGAGGCCGACTTGGACTCGCTCGAGGGCATCCAGAAGGGCTTTGATGCAGCGTCAGCCATGCTGGTCAAGAAGGCCGGGACGATGTGGTGGCGGCCCAAAAGAAGGGGATGAACAAGCAGGCGTCCTGGAAGCTTGCTCCCAGGCTACGTTTGTTGCTGCCTCGGTCCACACTTCCAACTACATTTCCGCCAATTCCACAATGCCATCCAGCACCTCCCGCCCTCGGCTGAGAAGGATGGGGTGCGGACAACGTTGACGACGGTGGCCAAGTTGTATGGTCTGTGGCAGATTGAGAGAAGGCAGCTCACTTTTTGCGCTCGGGATGGCTCGCGCCCGAGCAGCTGGATACGGTGCAAGCTAGTGTGTCGGCACTGTGCAAGACGGTACGTGGATTTGCCGTGCCCTTGACCGACAGCTTTGTCTTGTCGGACCACATTATCAACTCGCCCTTTGGTCGCGCCGATGGCAATGTCTATGCCGAGTACTTCCGCCTCGTGCGGAGGAACAACCCACAAGGCAAGCCCCACCCGTACAAGACCCTTATTACCGACTTTATTCACCGACCCAACTTGGAGGTCGAAGACTTGGACGAGGAAATCGCGATTGATGACGAAATCCAGGAGATTGCTGAAGAACAAGCAGAGGCGGCTAAGAAGGCTTGATTCACCCATCCACCCGCTTGCCGGCGCTCTCCCACCTCGCCTGCTCCTCTTCCCTGCACATCTAGGCTTACATGTACCCCGTACCCCGTACCCTGTACTCTGTACCCTGTCTCTGCTGGCCTGATCCTCTTTTCTTTTCTTTTTGCTTGATGCTCTTAATCGCATGTGCCTCCCCGAACAAAATCGAAACTGCTTTGCCCTGTGTCCCCTGTGTCCATGATTCCCACGAGTCTGCCGCCATGCCTCGAAACAGCTGTCTGCTCTCTGTACTACGCAGGACATCATGCATCATCGTTTTCCCCCTTGGCCACGCGAGGGGCTAGCAGGTTGCACGTACTACCTAGTACCACGTATCCGCCGGATTGTTTTCCCTTAGGGGGAATGCCGCCCCCACCCGCAGTGAGAGTACAGTGAGTGTGCGGGAGCGAATCGCTATGTATCGATGTGGCCCCCAACCCGCTTGTTTTTGTAGCGGGAAGGGTGGAGCCGTAGTAACTAAGAGAGTGTGCTAGTAATACTCGTAGGGCAATCGGCGTTTGTCTCTTGTTCTGGTGCCAATTCCAATCTCGAGAGAAAGAAAACGAAAAAGAAAAAAGAAAAGAAGAACTGACGAGAGTGGGATTCGAACCCACGCCCCGGAGGACTGCGGTTAGGGAGGAACCTGAACACAGCGCGTTAACCACTTCGCTATCTCGCCTGATGTCAGATTTGGAACGGGAAAAATGGAGCGTGAGATGGAGGAGATGGTGGAGGTGGTTATGAGGATCTTGCGGTGCCGATGGCGATGACGATGGGAACGTGGCCGAAGGCGTTGGGGAGCAGGTGGACGGGGGAAAGTACGACGCGACGAGGCAGGCGGGCGGACGAGGTGGACCGATCTGGAGAGCGTCGCATGAGGAATGCGTCTCCAGCGGTGTAGGAGGTAGGCGGTAGGATGTCGGAGGTAGTTGCAAGTAGTAGAACTTGAACCAACTGCGGGTGCGCACGGCGGCAGTGTGTCTTTGGCGCCTTGCCTGGCCCAAAAGTGCATCACCCTCATCACCACCGCTCGCCCCACGACCCAGACCCCCGCATCCCCCATCCCCATCCCCAGCACCCTTCCCGCGCCCGCGCGCCTCCCACTGTCGGTCTCTGTGGGCTGGCTGTGGGGTTTCCCTTCTTCCTCTTCTTTTTCCTCTTCCTCTTCCTCTTCTTCCCCTTCTTCTTCCTCTTCTCCCTCTTCCTCTTCCTCTCCTCTTCCCCTTCTTCTTCCTCTTCTCCCTCTTCCTCTTCCTCTTCTGTTTCTTGTGCTTCCTCCTCTTCTGCTCATTCTGCCCACCACCCCTCTTCTCCTCCCATGGAAGGCCCTCGCGAACGCCCACGCCGCCTCAGCGCCTTCCTCCGCAAGGCATCCCCCAGCCATTGGCGCCGGGGCGCATCGGGCGCAGACAGCAACCACGACGGCGACGGCGACGGCGACGGCGACAGTGACAGCCACAACGACCGCGCCTCCCTCCGCTCGGGCCGCAGTGGCCGCAGTGCGCTGAGCGCCCTCAGTGCCCGCTCGAGCCGCAGTGTTCGCAGCTTGCTGGACCACCTCAACCCACGCTCCCGCTCCCGCTCCCGCTCCGCCGCGCGTCCAATGCCTCGGCCACGTCCCAAGGCAGCGTTAGCATCAACCGCGTCACCCCTGACCCGCGCGGCATGCGCGCCTCCTCCCCCGCCGGTGCGGCGTTGGCGGTGCCCCTGGGCGGACCCGGTGGGGGCACAGGATACGGATCGGCACTGGGTGTGCCCGCGGGCGGACCGGGCGGTGGAACGGGGTACGGCAGGCTAGCTTCTTCGCCTAATTCGCCTGCTTTGTCACCACCGCCTCGCTCTGCCACACCTGGCGCGCCGCCATACCCACCGCCACGCACTCCTTCTCCGCGGTCCTCCATCCAGGCCAACGCGTTCAAGCGCAAGACCCCTCCACGTCCCCGTCCCCGTCTCCGTCCTCCTCCCCCGCCCTGGCCACCCGCTCCGTATCCCCCACGCCCACTCCTGCTCCCATGATCGGAAGCCGCCCCACCACGCCCGGCCAGCGGTACATGTCCCCCGCCCGCGATCTGGCGCGGAAACGGCCATGCCTGCCTCGGTGACGGGAGGAACGACGGACACTGCAGTGCGGACCGGTCCTACGTCCATCTTTGCTGCTCGCGCCGCTGCGCGTGCCCAAAGTCCTTCCCCAACTCGTCGTCCTCTCCCCTATGGCTCTGGACCCCCGCTGTCGCCTCCCGTTGGCCAGCGTGCGTACGCGCCTGTCCCCCTCGCTGCCCCGGAGCCTGCCCCCATCCCATCCTGCACCTTGCTTCCCAGCCCACCTACCCGGCACAAGGTGTTTGACCGGCCGCCGAGCTTGACGGACCAAATGGTTGCGCGGTACGCGCTGGACGAGCCGGCGGTACTGTCGGGTACGCAGGGGCCGGCGCCGCGCTCTTCCCATCCCGCCTGCTCCCCGGTCCAACACTACTCTCCTGCCTGGCCCATGCAGGCGGACACGGCAAGCGAGTCGAGGGTCGCCAGCGCTCGCTCCGCTCACGCCGACACGACGACCCACGTGCCCAGCCCAGCAGCTAAATTGGCCGGGGCTTGGAAAACGCACTGTGGCGGCCCGTCTGGCCCGGCTGGTGACGCCCAGACTGAGCTATCCCATCTCCCCCTCCGCCGGCTAGAGCACCACCTCGCCACGCAGGTCCAGAGCGTACAGGAGCAAGCGGGACAAAGCAGTTGGGTCTCTTACGCCGACACTGTAGCTGACGCCGATGCGGACCAGACCTTTGCCCCGCCCCTGCATTCGGTCCAGAGGTCGTCCACGCCTCCGACTCCTCTGGCTGTCCGCGCCCGTGCTTCCCCCACCAGGAGCGGATGGTAGGCACACCGACCACCCCCGCGTACCGCGCCACCACGCCTCTGCCCACGCAGCACCGACACGAAGAACCAGCGCTGGAGAGCTTGACTCCGTCACACTGCTCGCCACGTCCCGCACGGCTCGTGTCGTCCGAGAGCAAGTCGACCGCGCATGCGCATGCGCCTCCGGCCGCTCTGGACCCTACCCCATGCTCTCGTACCCTCTCCGGCGCGCCCTCTGCTGGCACGGCGAGCGAACCACGTACCTCCCCCGGTGCCGCGGTGGGGGCTGGGGTGACCCCCGGCTCGGGCTGGGTGCCCCAAGTGACAGGCTTGCACGATCCCGCGCTGCCGCAAGCGTTGGACGAGATGATGGTGCGCTTTTACCGGTTTGAGCGGTACGCCGTGCCGCTGCTGCGGGAGCTGAGGATGCGCGTGGTGGACGTGGAGAAGGATGCGCAAATGTCGTTTGCTGCTGCTGCTCGGCGGAACCGGGGCACGACGGCTACGGCGACGGCGACGGTCCGGTCCCAAGCGAGCGGGGTAAGTGTCTCGACAACGGGCAGCAGCGAGATGGATCTTTGGGTGGAACAGATGACACGGTTGATGAAGCATGAGATTGGTCAGTTGGGCAGGGCGACTGACGAACTCACAGCCGCCCGCTGTGCTTTGGAGGAGATTCGGTTGACCATCGAACGCGGTGTGGTGCCTCTTGCCAATATCAGTATCAATGCCAATGTCAATACCAATGCCAGTGCCAATGCACCACCCACCACGCCACCGCCACGAGCGCTACACACCACCACCCCGCTCCGTCCCGCCCAACAGCAGCTCCCTCTGTCCGCCCGAGCCTCGCCCTACCCGGCACCACGAGAGCCCGGGCCAGCGACGACGATGCCGATGCCCGCCACGCCTGTCCCTGGAGCGCACGAGGCGTTGAGCGTGAGTCCGACGGGCCGACCGCGGTTTACCAGTGCGCTTGGATCCGCGGCGCCGGGCACGCCCGTGCTAAGTTCTGTTGCCCTGGCTGGTTCGGCCTCCGTCTCGGCCCATACCACGCCGCGACGCGACGGCCCGTCCGGCCCAGCGTCGCCATTGGGTGTGCAGCGCGCCCTCGCTCAACCCTTGTCCCTGCACCGGGTGGGAGGTGGTACGGTGGCGGTGGCAGAGCGTCGGGATACGACGGCGCGGACGGACCCGACACAGCTTCGCCCGCCTACGCCAGAGGAGGAACAAGACCAAAGTGCGTCGGCGCTGTTGCGCACCGCTCTCGCTGAGGCACGCACTTTGTCCCAGTTGGAAGCCGAGGCAGTGTTAGCGGCCGGACCTCGTCCTGACCAACTACCTCCGCTGCGACAGGGGATATCCACTTGGCTTACCCTTCACCGACGCTGAGAGCGTCTACTCGCAGCACTCGGGCGCCGAGACTGATATGGGCGGGACAGACGTGGGGACAGATGTGGGGACAGACGTGGGGACGGAAGTTGCTACGGACTTAGCGACGCAAGGCCACTCGGCCTACACCCATCCTTGGCCCCCGCTCTCACGAGGCTCGTCCCACCCTTGCTCGGACGACCGTCATGGTGCAACAGGCACCACGGTCGCCACCCACGGGCATTCCGACCCGTCGCTGGGGGGGGATCGCAAAGTAGTCTCCTGGACCGGGACTTGGGTCTGGGCTTGGACCCAGACGACGAGTGGTCCATCGAAGCCGACTTGGCCGACGAATTGGGCATCACCCCTTTCTCCCCGTCGCTTGCGCACCAACCTACTCCTACCTTCCCTCATGGGGGCCGCCAAGACACCCAGCCTGCCCAGCGCGACCGCCGCGACGCTGCGCCCACACGAACCAGGGCAGCACCCGTACCCCCGCTCCAGCTGACCAAACCGCCCTCTCTCCCCCGGCCTCTCGCCCCGCTTCGCCTCCGTCCACAGGGCAATGGGCACGTCAGCCTGGTACGCCTGGTACGCCACGTACCACCGCGCCGGCCAATAATTGGGCCTCCCCACTTTCGAGGTCGACAGGTGGTACGCCAGGTCGGACCCCCTTAGCGCCTACCCAGCCGTTCGGCACGTCCCTTGTGCCCCCCACGTCCCCCGGGCTCGACAAGAAGCGGCAGGCGTCGAGCTTGGCTGCCCGCGTCGCGTTCTTTGAACAGCAGCGCGATTAGACCAGGTGGATGTTGGATGGTTCGGATCGGTGTCTGTGCTTTTGCGTCTGGTTGTGCGTCGGTGCGTCGGTGGGGGGAGGGAGGAGGCGGGTGGTCTTGTTGATGCAGTTCAACGTTTGGTTGTGGTTGTGGTTGTGGTTATCGTTACCGGTTATTATGGATGGGTGTGAGTGGTACGTGTACGGCGAGTATATATATGTGTTTGTGTTTGTGTTTGTGTATGTGTATGTGTATGTGTATGTGTATGTGTATGTGTATGTGTATGTGTATGTGTATGTGTATGTGTATGTGTAGTGTATGTGTATGTGTATGTGTATGTGTATGTGTATGTGTATGTGTATGTGTGTGTATGTGTATGTGTATGTGTATGTGTATGTGTATGTGTATGTGTATGTGTATGTGTATGTGTATGCATTGTGGATTCAGATGGTTGCTGCTGTGCGCGATGATAGTCATAGTCGAGTATCCAGGATGCATTGCGCCCAGTCCGAGGCACTCGCCTCTCCAACCGACTAACCGCCTGCCTCGCATCCATGCCTAACTTCCATCTCCTGACCTACTTACTATCTACCTGCCTACTACCATCTACTTCATCGTACACGGATAGAATCAGGATTGGGTCCGTCGCTGTCCCTCTGGCTGCCAGTCTGTCGTCACGAGCCGAACCGAACCGAACCGAACCGAACCGAACCGAACCGAACCATATGGACAAGCAAGGTATACAGTACATCAGCACTTCATAGGGGGACAGAGAGGCAGGGAGGCCAGTCGGCCAGAGAAGCACAGACCACATCAGCCTGCACAAGCTGCATGGGATAGGGTGGGATGGAATGGGACGGGATGGGATGGAATAGAATAGAATAACGATCAGATGAAATCAGCCGCGGCCACGCAACGGCCACGCAACGGCCAAGGGTAAGGTCAAGGCCAACCGAACCAGCCATCTCACGCGGACGCAGTAGCGGAAACCTCCGCCTGGGCCTTAGGTTCCCCTGCCAGCGCCCAGGGCGCGCCAAGGTCCAACGATCCCAACTCGCTTTGCTCCCCTCGGTCCGTGACATCCGCCAAGAGCGCAGGCGTGTACCAAGCGCGCAGCGGCGGTGGTGCCGGCGGCTCTGGAGGCGGGGCAGATCCTGCCCCTGCACCCGCAGTTGGCGGTGCGCTGGTCTCGCGCGTCTCGGAGGAAGAAGCGGCGGGAGCGAAGACGGAAGGGGCTGAGAGAAGTCGGCTTGGGTAGGATCGTACTCCTCTTCTTGTGCTTCCGATTGCGGTTCCGATTGCGCTGCCGATTGCACCTGGGCTTCCGCTTGCGATTGCGATTGCGATTGCGATTGCGCTGGAACCTCCTCTTCCTCCTCAGCGTCGTGCTGGACCATGTGGTGGCCATCAGCGTCTTTGCCCGACAAGAAGGAGGAGATGAACTGGTCGTTGGGGTGAGGCTGGGTTCCCGATGCCGAACCAAACGGTTCGTTAGCCAGCTCCGCACGTGCACGTTCCTCGTACCCGGCGCCCCAGTCTGCGGCAAGCCACCATGGATGGTACTGTACGTTGCCGCGCTTGGGAAGGGTCTGGTACGAAGCCAGCTCGGCCCCCTGGGCAAACGAAACGCGACCGGTAAATTTCGGTTGGGACGCAGTCGGTTGCGCTGGCTTCATCCCCCCCTTGCGTCGGAGCTGGGGGCGAGGCGTGTCCTCTCCTTTGGTCTCGGCCGAGCTGGGCGCGTTGACAGAGGGCGAACGAGGCGACGCTTCTCTCGGAGAAGATAATGACGGTTCCTTGGTATGTTGCAGCAGCGTATCCATTAACCCAAAGCCCTTGTTGGCGGGGGCCTTCTTGGTTCCGGTCAAAGGCACTTTGCGGAACGACGGCAGGTCAGGTTTGGTCTTGGCTGCCCCTCCACCTCCCTCGCTCTTCGGACCGCCCAACAGAGCAGACACAGGGTTGGCAAGTTTAGGCTTGACCCCCGGCTTGCCCAGTGTCGCTGTCGCAGTGCCCTTTTTACTCAGGGGCACCTTGATGGGATCCTTAGCGTCCTTGGACATACGCGCCTCGCGATGCTTCTTCATCAACGCCTGTCTCGCAGCAACAAGTTGCCGCTCTCTTCCTCAGCAAGAACGGACGCACGCTGGTCTGGCCCCGTGCCCGGCCTACTACGCCGCTTGGCATCCAGCGCCGACGCATCACTCTTCTTGATCGCGCTTACCCCCGTAGTCGCCGCAGGAACCTTGGCTGCGCCCGGCTTGGCTACGGCCGCCTTGGCTACGGCCGCCTTGGCTACGGCCGCCTTGGCTACGGGAGCCTTGACGGAAGACGTCTTGGTTACAGACCCAGACACAGCCGCGGGTTTCGTCGACCCTGGCCCAGGGCTGGGCGACGCCGCCTTCCTCCCCGCCTCGGTCGCCTTGAGTTTCTTGGCGACGGTGGCACTCTGCGCAGCGGGGTCGGTGAGCTTGCGCTTGCTGGGGCCCGTGGCGGCCGAGGCATCCGAAGACCCCTTGCTGGAGGCGGCGGAGGTGGAGGTGGAGGTGGAAGTGGGGGTGGAGGAACCGGCGGCGGGGGCGTTCCAAGCCTCGAGGAGCTGGGTGAGTTGGTCGGCAACTGCACATCACACAAAGCAAAACGCACGGCACAGGTGCAGGCACAGCGCAAGTCAGCACACCGCTCGCACATGGTCAGTGTCCCCCGGGCCAGGGGGCGTGGACAGTTGGGGCACGGGGCAGTACACCTCTCCGCCACTGGGACTCCGCGTCTGATAGTTTAGACGAGCACACATGTATTTCTCACCGAGCCCTTCCGTTTCTCGCCTCCGCGACTGCCGTCCCTCGCGCCTCGCTTCCCACACCACACACCACACACCAGGACAGGTACTACACTTCTTGTTCAGCGTGCGCCGCATGCGCTTCACGGTCATTTCAGGTCGCTCAGGTCCTTCGTCAGCCACTCGGGCACCGGAGTCGCTTCCAGCACCAACCGCACAATCCGATCCAATAGGCCGCGGCAGTTTGCTCCGATACGCTCGGGTACCGCTCCGTCTCACTCTGGCCTCCCACAGGCTTGACATCTTGCAGCCAGGTCCGCATGTGTCGCAGCATCCCCGTTGCCGCGCCAAAAGTAACAACGATTCCGACTTGGACGTTAAATCGACCCCAACACCCCCCCGCGTCTCATCGTCCTTCACCTCAACGCCGCTAGCCGGTCCAACGCATCAACAGCTCTTGGTGCAGCTGACGCGGTTCCGTAGAGGCAGGTGGAGGGGGAGGTAAGGGAACAGGAGCAAGCGGTGCGGAAGGAGTAAACATTGCAGCTTGTGGCAAGCGAAGCGCCTGCTGCGGTTGTTGCTGTTGCTGTTGCTGCTGTTGCTGTTGATGTTGCTGCCGTTGTTGTTGTTGGAGCTGCTGTTGGTGCATTTGCATCATTTGCCACATGCGCTGCCGCTCCTGCTCGAACATCTGCAGCTGCTGAGGGTTCAGCTGCAATTGACGTTGCTGCAGCTGCCGCAACTGAATTTGTTGCTGCATAAGTTAGTGCACATGGCAGCAAACGATGTGGGGGTAGTGGAGGGCGCCGACATGGGCGTAGCTGATTGGACAGAAAACAAGTTCGACAAGCCGGGTTGAGGAACCGGCTGGGACGGCGGCAAAACACCAGCCGAGCTAGACACAGTCGGCGCAGACGCAGAAACGGAAGCAGGAGCTGGAGCTGGAGCAGGAGCAGGAGTAGCAGTAGGAGCAGGAGCAGGAGCGGAAGTAGCGGCTGTCCCACTGCCACCACTACTTGCTCCCGCAGCCGGAGCCGCAACGGGAGCCGGGGCTGGAATGGCACCCTGGGCTACCGTGCTCGTCCCCCAGGCACGGGAGACGCGGCTGCAGAAGACCACCCATTGGCTATAGGCTGCGCCGAGACAGGGGGCGGGAGGGACGCTCCCCCCTCCTGTTCAAGCGGATGCGACTCGTCATCAGAACTAGTCACGAAATCGCTAAAGTCCAAGGTGGGGGAGCGTTTCACAGCAGGCCTGGGAACTGCAGGTGCCGATACTGGGCCCGGGGGTTGGGGGGAAGGGTGCACCGCAGCCCAATTGGTCTGGGTGCTGATGGAGGAGGCGGTTGCGTCAGTCGAGTGGATAGGGGAGGGGGTGACGGAGGTAGCCACAGGAGAGGCCGAAGCAGGAGCAGGCGCAGAGGCAGAGGCAGAGGCAGAGGCAGAGGCAGAGGCAGGAGGCGCGGAAGCGGAAGCGGAAGCGGGGACAGCAGCAGGGCGCTGCGGAACGGGAGAAAAGAACGAGGGTGGATGGGGGAAGAGAGGATTGGCAACAAGTCCCGCCGACATGTACGCGCGCATCACCTGTTCGGACAGCGGCTGCCCAGAAGTTAGCTGCGAGAAGAGCTGCGCCTGCTGCGGAGCCTGCTGCAGTTGGGGATGAGACGCGGGTGGGAAGGAAGCTGGGGGGGCTGGGGCTGGGGCTGTTGCTGCTGTTGCTGTTTGTCTTGCGGTTGCTGCTGCTGCTGCTGCTGCTGTCTCTGCTGCTGCTGAGCAATCATGTGGCGCATCTGCAAAGCAAGGAGCGCTTGGCTGTCGGGTGGATAGGGGAGGACGGGTGCCGGGGCGGACGCAGACGAAGGCATGGACATGGCAGCGGGTGGGGGGAGGCGGATGGATCGCTGGGCAAGGACATGGGGAGATGGAGAAGGGATGGGGTGCGGCGGGGGGGTCCGACATGGGCGCAGAGCAAGCGCAGTGGCGGGGACGGAGGCAGTGGCGGTGGAGCTGGCGGTGGGGCTGGCAGTGGTGGTGGTGTGGCGTTGGTGGTGGCGCTGGTGCGGCGAGGGGGCCGACGCTTCAACGTGAAGCTTGGAGCTGCAGGGCGAATCGACTGGCAGAAAAGCGCAGGTGCAACTATCAGCGGCACACTGGCCCTGCGCCGAGGGGGGGACGGGTGCCCGGCGCGCACAGTGGCCGGCTGCTGCTGCCTTCCCGCGGCGGCCGTGTCGGGCACAGCAGCAGGGGGCACACTCGCCCCGTGCGCCTGGGCGCGGTAACTGCCATGCGTCGCAGCCCTCGCACGGCGCCTGTCGTCCTGCCTCGTCTCGCCTTCGCCCAATTCCAATTCCGGTCGGCGCGCATTCCGCCCCGTGGGGTTGTGATGGGCACGCCCGTCGCCACGCCCAGGCACGCACCAGCCACCAGTGGGCGGAATGGGCGGAACAGGCGCAATCGACTATCAATCAACGCATTCGGCTGCAGCGCGCCCTTACTAATGCTGGCTGCCTGTACATGTACATTGCATTTCGCTTACATAGAACTAGCACCCTACCAGACCCTTGCCCCTCGTTGATCCTCGCTCGTTCTCACCATCCTCCCCCCTCCACGCTGTGCCCGTTCGTACAACTACTACTCACCTTGCCTCGTGCATTGTCCCCATCCAACCACCCATGAAGCTAAACAAAAGACAGAATTTCCAACGGGCCAATCAAACGAGGGGCAGAGAACTGTCGCGAAAAGGAAAAAGCACGAAAAATAGGCGGGGAGACAAACAAGACCGTGAATGGAGGAGAGGTGGAGCGCAGGGATGTGCGTGTGGAGAGGGGGGGAGGAAGGAACCAAGCAACGGTAACTGCGGCCGAACCAGCGCCGCATACACGAAGAATTCAAGTGGCCAGTCTGGACAATCCAAGATATTGAGAACGCAGGGGCGAGTACCAATCACCAATCTCCCGGTACCGTATCAAACAAGAACGCCCGGCACAAGCAACCTTTCGTGTCGGGAAACAGAATGGAAAAGAAAGGGCCCGTTGGCAGGATATCGTGTGGGGGGAGGGGGGGGGGGAAGAAGCGATCAGAAAGGGAAAAGGAAGGACAGCCGACCTCACGACATAGCCTGAGGGAAGATACCAAGGATAAGGTGGGTACCGCTTGTCGGACGGAAACTCCTTCCTCCCTGTCCCTGCAGCGAGGGACGGTAGTCGGTGGGGAGGGGGAGAAGGGAAGGAGAGAAGATTGAAGTGAAAATCAATCACTCTTCGTCGTCTTCACCTTGCCAGCCTCAGCCTCATCCTCCTCGCTAGGCCAGGCATTCGCATCCTCCTCAGTAAAGCTGTCAATCTCAATGTCTTCGGCATCGTCGCTGTCATCCTGGTCGGCGTGAACACCGTCATCATCGCTGTCCTGCTCCTCCTCCGGATCGTCACTGAGCTGGCCAACCAGCTGTCGCGCTTCTGGCAAATCTCATCGCAGTTGGTCTGGTTGGGATGGTTGTCCCACAACTCCTCGTCGTTGGGATCGGGCTCTCCAGACGCTTGAGCAACCGTTCATGCCGACGCATGCTCCCGACAAGGCACCCGATTCGATCGAGCGGCGGGAACTGGTGTAGTGTTTCCAGTACTGTCCCACACTACGCAGGTTGCCCCCAGCCTTGAATGCTGCGTTTTGCCGCGACCCAAACTGATCCGGCGGGGTAGAGAACATACCGAACGGGAAGGCTGCCTTGACGTAGCCCGTCGACGCAAAAAGTTGGTAGCGTCACCAAGAATTTCTTGGCTTGCGCCGCAGACGGGTTGGAGGAGGAGGTGACACCGTACTCGGTGATAAAGATGTCCTTGGACGGATACTTGTTGTGGATCTTGGTCACGTACTGACGCAGCTTGTCCACCGAGTCCCACGAACCGTAGTCTGGTAGCCGCAGCAGATAGGTTAGCATACAGCCCATCAGGACACTGCACAAAAACCAAACGGAACAGAGAAGAAACGTACAGTGCGCAGCAATAAAGTCATAGTGTCCGCCGCGCTTGCTGAGCTGCTTGGTGAATTTCGACAGCCAGTCAATGTCGTAGCAATCTGCGGGGAGGAAATCTTGGTCCCGTACTGGCGCAGCGGGGCGAGTTCCTTTTGGAAGGCGGCGGCTGCCTGGGAGGGGGTGTCGGACTGGGTGGAAACGTCGGGCTCGTTGTAGGCCAAGAGGTAGGGGTAGCGGTACTTGGGGAAGAGCTTCTTGATCGTTTTCCAGTCGCCGGGCTTCTTGTTGCCCCAGCGGGTGGGGATCCACTGGACGCCAGCATTGGAGATGCTAGCGACGTGGCGGCTTGCCAGGTGTGGTAGTAGCCAATGTGGGTATTGGAGGTGAGCTGGTGCGCCCACGCATTGTCGGCACCCAGGGTAGACCCAGCTTGAATGCGGCGGCGGGGGAAGCGACGAGGGCCAGGAGGGCGGCGAAGAGGGCGAGGACGCTGAGGAGGGAAAGACGCAGCGCCATGGCGAGCGAAGCGCGGGGCGCGGGGCACGGGAGCGAGGAAGAGAGGGGAGAGGGGGGGGCAAGGAGCGTGGTGGTGGGCAGAAGAGGGGGCAGGAGAGGGAGACGAGTGTGGATGCGGCAGGCGATGGAATGGATGGTGAGGCCGAGGGAAGCCACCCCGCAGGAGGGTGTGATGCGGTGGTGTGGGATGGGGCCTGTGTGCTGGGCTGCGAGCCCAAGTGCTGGAGCAGCCCTGCTGGCCTGCCGCCGCATCCAGCTTCCAGAGGCGCCACGCGCGCCGGGCGGCTTGGGCTGGCTGAGCGCTAGCGCGCATTGGGCTGGCCTGGCCTGCGCGAGCGCCCGGCCGCAGCCCTCGGCACAAGCGCGCCTTACCCAGCGCTCTCGTGCGCTGCTGAGCGCTGAGCCCTGGCAGTGGGCGAGTGTGGCTCCCGACACGACGCGCCCCCGCGCTCGGCCAGCAGCAGTGGGGGAGTATCGACGACCGAGTAGGACGGCTGTCGCGTAGACTGTGCCCTAGTGCGCCCTGTCCGCATTGCGCAGCGACTATCCCGCCAAGCCTCGCGCGCCGATCCCCTCCGCACTACGCCGCTCAGCACAGCTGCGGCGGCACAGGCGCTGTGTGTGCCAGTACCTCGCTCTCGCTCGCTGCTCCACCACGCACGCTGCAGGCGTTGGCGTTGCTAGCATTGCATGCGATGGCAAGCTTCCCACTTGAATGTTCAACGTTCAATGTGCAATGTGCAATGTTCAACCCCGCGTAGCCGTGGCATCCTGTTGTGGTTCACCACCAGAGCCCCATCCTCCATCCTCTCCATTCCATCCTCGCCATCCATCGCCTCCAACCAAAACGAGTGTGCGGAAAAGAGACGATCTCTGTATCCCCAATCAAACCAACTAGCTCAAGAGCCCCAAGTCGCACCCTGGCAAAGGGAGAACCTGTGGCCAGTATACGTCCCTGGATCCCAGGTGTACTCTGAGAGCATCTAACGCTTAGACCTTGCAAACTACTACCGTGCCATTCCACCACAGGCTCTCCAGTTCGCCCCAGCCTATATGGTTGCCACACTCCATCTCATATTATGCGAGTTCCTGCTGCCTCCTGACCCAGTTCTCTCGCCAGGCCCTTTACAGCGCGCGGCATGCCCAGTCACACATGTACATGCATGTCCACAATCGAGGCATTCCCGGCCGGATCCCTCTGGAAGATACCCTCATTTCCCCACTTCTCGTGCCATCCCCCATTCCCCCCGGCCATCATCAACATCACCACGAGTCGGGTATTGCAGTGCCACAGCTAAGCGACTAGGAATGGAAATGCCCAATGAAAAATAGAAACACATGTCTTCCAAACAGGGAATGTGGCTACAGGCAGCTGGCAGGGGCGTCGTAAGGGGAAACGGGGGATATGTGCACAAGGCGAGCAGGGTGAAGCCGGTCGGAGAAGGGGCTTTGGTCCGAATTCCAGAACGTGTAATTTTGAGGGAGTAGCAACGAGGGACGAGAGATTGAGAAGAGGAAGTGTGATCAGTGTCGTGGTGATTTGTCGGAGAGGCCAAGTTGGTCATCCGGGAACGTAAACGCGAGAAGAGGCACAAAATGGTGGATCAGCAAGGGGGGGACTCAAACGAATAAAACACCGAAACCTCCCATTCGTTCCGTGTCTTCTTCAGGCTCTCGTCCACTCACGGGTTACGATACGCATTCTCCCCGCCTTGATGCGTTCTTGAAACGTCGTAGTCTTGTACATCTCACTGGCGGATTTGGGATCGGGCTTGGGTGCCCCCTCAGACTCGGGAATACGGAGTGGATTGTTGGCGTGGGTACCCTCGTAGGAGAGGCTGTGCGCGCAAGTGCCGACGGGTCCGTCTTCTTCTTCGACTTGGATTGGCACAGGCCCTGGGTATCAGGAAAGATATGGGTCAGCCAGGTGGGCTCGGGCTGCCGAACAAGGCCCATTCAGCAACGCTGCAGTAAGACGGACGAGAACGGCGTACCATGGTAGAGAGATTCAAAGCAGGGTGTGTGGGGGTGGTGCGATGGTGGCGAAACGGTTGTGTTACAACAGGAAAGAGAGGGCATGATATAGGGATCGCTATATATACTTGTTGGATCTGGTTCTTATTTTGACTGGGCTGCGCCGTGGTGCGCCCAAAAGAACTCTCGGCTCCACCATCTACTCGCGCGCCGGACAAAGTCTGCGGGGTCTGCGGGGTTCAGGCTGTGTTATAGTCGGGTGTGTGTGGGAAGCGGCATATGTCATGGGCATGTGGCGTCCAGGGGCTTTTCTACAGTCTGCGAGATAAGTCTCCGGCTTTTGCATGGAATATGCTTTTGGCGTACTTTACTAGCTTACTAGTACAGCTAGGCAATCATGCATCATGAATCAGCTAAGGAGAACGAGACCCTTCACGCTATATGTTCTAAGAAAGGTTCATTCTCTATCCCATTTTCCAGAGCCGTTCGCTGGAGCACTCTTCCACACCTCTTTTCTGAAAAACAGGCACATCTTCCTTTTAGGATAGGCATCCTATATGTCTTCGTTGTCACTTCTCCTTGAGGTCTCTTTATATGCATACGTGGAAACGAGAGAAAGGGTAGCCTGTCCAGCCAGCCTAGAACATAGCTGTCCGTCGCACACCGCGTCGTTTTCCATGCACCCTTTGCGCTTATACTGTCGCTAGAGAGGTAGGAGAATCATATCACTTTTTTATTAGCTCTGGCTGTGGGGCTGCACAGATGAAAGTGAAGCTTGGAACCCACACATTTCGGGATGTGCACTCATCTGCGCTTCGGACCATCTCCATATACATGTTCTTAGTATATATGCGCGTCCAATGTGCTTGTGTTGTACGCATACTTTCCCCCTACTACCGTCGCGACTCTGGTACGATATGGTTACAGCATAGCGAAACCCCCACAGAAGCTCTTTCGTCTGCCTCCTCGCTTTGTATGCATTGAAGGGGGGGAGGTGGTCAGGGGAACGAAGGCGACTCGGGTCGTCGTGGGCTGATATCTCCAGCCATGTACGATTGTACGTCCATGATGAAGAGCATCACCCCAGCAGCGGTTCTCGTGTTGGACGATAAAGCAACGGCAGAGTTGGGTATTATTCTTGTCTGATCACAATCATTAATCAACGCCGACACGGCAATCGACTTGATACTTTGCCGGCACTGCGCCAGCCTGCAATCTCCGGTTCCGCCATCCAGCCGTTGCCGGACCCGGGGGCGACGATTACTAGGCACATTGGGACGGGCATGCCACCCACACCAGCACCTGCTTGGCCATCGCCATCGCCATCGCCCTCGCCCTCGCCATCGCTATCGCCATTGCCAGCGCCATCGCCATCGCGTCGCCCTCGCCCTCGCCCTCGCCCTCGCCCTCGCCATCGCCGCACCATCGCCATCACTCCTGTCTCGCTCCCCCTCTCCGCCATCTCGAACGCGTCTCCCCACGTGCGGTACCGAGTCATGGCTCTGGGCTTGGGCCTCCGCTCTCTCGCCCGAGGTCACTTTGCTGTCTGCCGCCCCTCGTGGCGTTCGCAGCGTGAGCGACTATGTGCGCATCACGACCCCTGTTCCTGCGCGCATCTCGCTCCAGCCCAATCGGGCCTACGGCCTAGCCACCAGTCGCGGCGAGCGGCCGTACCAAGAAGATGCGGCGCGCGTGGCGTGCGTGCGTGTGCCGGCGCGCGAGGTGTGTAGACGCTAGTGCAGGCGGTGGACAGTGCACGGGCCGAGGCGGCTGCGCAGACAGCTGCGCTGTGCCAACCTGCTTCCAACGTGTCTGACGCACAGCTGCTATGGGTATCGTGCTTTGACGGCCATGGCGGGCCGGTCGTGTCGGGCTTCCTGCGTGCCGAGTTGCCACGCATCTTCGAATCGGTCCACCCGGAACTGGCAACGGACGTGGTGGCGTACCAGCGCTCCCTGGGAGGGTACTTTGCGCGCTTCCAGGGCGGCCTACTGCAGCGCTGGGTCCGGCCCGAACTGTTGCCTGCCCCGCCGCCGCGCCGCCCCAAGCCACGTGCCAAACCCCCGCCCCCACCCGCTTCGGACGACACCCCCCACGTTCACCATCGCTCAGCCCCACTCTTCCCTCTCCGCCCTCGCTGCTCGCGCCACACTCACCACCGCCTCCGACCCGCCCGCCCCCGCCGAGGCAGAGCCGGGACGCGTCGAGCCAGCGCTCCAGTTCCCATCCTTACTCTCCTACTCCCACTTCCCGCCCGGGCCTAGCGCCAGCGCCAGCACTGGCACTAACACCAACACCAGCACCAGCACAGCACCAGCACCAACACCAACACCAGTGTCAGCACCAGTCCCGGCGGCGTCTTCACCACCGACAAACTGGACGCTCAGGCCAAGTCCCAACTCCTCCACCCTCCCACGCCCAAGAACGATCCCGACCGCCTGACTCACACACTCTCCGAATCTGCCCAGGCGTCTATGCTGGTCGTCCCGCCCGACGAACCTGACGAAGCGCTTCTCACGCTCGCCCACCCTGTCCCCCCCGCCCTTGCTGATGCGCCCATGACGTTGGTGGAGCGTGCGACGCTCGCGTGGCTATTGCGGACCGGGTGATCGGATCGCGGACCAATCGCCAGACGGGGGAGAAAGAGCTGGACCTAGGTGGATCAACAGCCAGCGTCGCATTGATCGCTTCCCTCGACCCGCCTAGTCAGACCACCGTGCCGGGCCAGCCGAGCGTCACACCATGGTACAGCGCTAGCCTGGTAGGTATCACCGTGGCGCATGTCGGCGACACGAGGATGCTCTTGTGCCGCGCGTCGGACGGCAAGGCCATCAGTCTTACCCACCACCACCACGCCGATGAGCCAGGGGAAGCACATCGGCTCCGCCGTCTGGGCGCCAATTTGGTCTCGGACTCGTTTGGTGAACAGCGCTGGATGGGCGCGCTGGCCAACACACGAGCGTTTGGCGATACCAAGTTTAAACGGTTGGGTGTTACGCCCGAACCGGAGATCAACCGTTTTTCTCCCCCTTCGCGTCCTGCCCCGCCTCCCGACTCGACCCGTACCACTGGCGTGCCCCCAGGTTCCCATCCCAGTGGGATGAAGGTGTACCGAGGCACGGAAATTTCTTTCTCATTGGCTTTTCTGACGGCGTGAGCGACGTGCTTTCGGACCAAGAAGTGGTGGATATTTGTCGCGGGTACAAAACCCCCGCCGGGGCTGCTAAGGCCGTACTGGACTTTGCTTTGGAATTGGGCAGCCAGGTAACTGCACCGTTGTCGTTGTCCCCTTCTCTCCTGGGGCAAGATGGGCGGGAAAGATGAGACCAAAGAGCGACGCGACTATCGTCGGTCTCAAGTCGATGTCTACCGTTCTTCACGCACCTAGTCCTAGTCCTAGCCCTAGCAGAATCCATTGCATTTTCATTTTTCTCTGGCCTTTCTGTTGTGTCATAAATTTGTTCTTTGCTTGGGCGCTACCCCCCCCCTGGCCAGTCACCGCTTCATAGCTTAGCGCTTACAACCCATCGTCCCAGGCCCCGCGTCCAGCTCGCGGCGAGCTCCGCTCGCATACTTGGCACGCAGGACGTTCAGGCGCGAACGGAAGTCGTCGCCATTGGTGCTGAGGAAAGAAAGTTAGTGCGTGGTCCATGTGTCCATGTGCACCACACGGGACCGAAACCCGGGAGGGCGCGGGGCAGGGTACGTACTAGGTTCCACACAGTCTGCGTTTCCCTACAAACGAGCTGCGAGCATGTAGGGACACGTTGGTTGTCAAATACCAATGCCAAGCCAGGCTCGAGTTGGCGCCAGTACTCGTTAGTGGGACTGGTAAGCAACTGGTTCCAAGCTGCCAGCGCACGGTAAAACCGCGGCACATCCTCCGCATTTACCACTCGCAGTACGGAGCGATCATCGTTGTTGTACCGCACCAGTTGCAGTTCGCCTGACGAGCGCCACACCCCTGCCTCGCCCGGTGCGGCGCCAAAACCGTTCTTGCAAGATCGGGTAGCCCGTCTCGCTCCCCAGCGGCTGCACTAGCGTCCCATCGTCTCCGGCGGAATGGGTGACGACCGGGATGGAGGAGCGCTTCGTAAGCGTCTGGATCTTGTTCTTTCAGCTGTCGCGCCACCTCAAACCCATCCACTAGCAAACTGGTTCCGCCCAACTCGGACCGGCTCAGCGTCGAGCCCTCTGGCGGCTTCATGCGACAGCAGATGGAACATTTGCAGCCCAACGGGTCGGTAGTACGTCGTGTGTGGGCCGGCAGGGCAAATCCGTGTACGCCGTGTCGCATGAGCCAGGTTCAGGTAAAGTCCCATAGACCTAGTGCATAGTGCGAAGGCCGAACAAATGCAATCCGTCGACTCAGCGCTTCTGTCGCCTCGGGCGTAGGTGGCACCCCAGAAATAAGCTAAACCCGTACGTGGCAATCTGCGACCCACTGAGCACCCCGCGCTCCGCCACTCCTCGTCTTGCACCCGTTCTCCTTCCCAGCTGCAACCGTCTGGCCTGGAACATGGCCCATAACTTCGGCCCAAGTCACCGTCGGCGGATTCGCAGCGATTGCTGGCCGTCCACAGCTGCTTGGAACTTGGGCAGCCCCGCACGACCAAGCAAAGGCCGGCGGCACAGGCGCATACTGGTTGGCTTGCAGCCAGGACCAGGGGTAGGCACTGGTGTGCAGCGCACCCGCCGTGTCGTGGCCAGGCACCGCAGGCCAGTCCACCTCGAGCGCGGTCGGGTGGCACGCACAGCGCTCGGGGCAATGTCCAGCGGAATACGGTAGGAGGGCACGAGGCGCTGCTTGGTCACCGCGTGGAAGCACGGGGCAGCGGCAGTGGTCGCGCAGCCAGATGGAGTGGAAGATGGCGGGGCCGGTGGGGAAGGCGACAGAGACGGTCTGGCCGTTGGCCTGCACACTGGCGAGGGAGGGGCCGCGGCTGCGGCGGCAGGCGAGGCGGCAGGAGGCGTGGGTGGCGGTGGCGGTGGCGGTGGCGATGTGGCGGGTTGCGAGGCGGGCGAGCGGAGGGGACGCACGCGGGCGGCGGTGGCGGCGGCTGGCGCAAGCGTGCGCCGGAGGGCGGGGAGCAGCAGACGCATGGTAGAGACGGCGGAGGGTGGGCACTGAGTGGTGTTGGTCTGGATGGGTGGGATTATGAAGCAGTCACTAGTCATTCCAACCGCAGTCTTGGCCCCACCAGCAAGCAAGTGGCGCCGTGCTGCCCCAACGGAGGCTATTCTGTCGTGTGCCGTCGATAGTCGATGACATTCCATATTCCCGCCGGCTGCTGCCGGATGTGCTGCCCCGCCCTGCGCCGTCTTCCCAGGACCCCCGGAGAGGGCCCACGGAACCCCCAGTCGCCCGTTCCGAAGCAGAGGTTGGGCCGCTTGCCGGCGACTCCTACCGTGGTGGTGACTACGTGGCCAGGCGCTCTGGCCCACTCAATGAGCACCGTCGACTATCGTTCCACTCGAACGTCACCCATCCAATATCCATCCCGCACTAATCATCCACCGGCTCACCGGCTCTTGAAGCTGGAAGCTTGAGGCCTCTCTCCTTCTCCTTCTCCCCGCATCTGCTTCTACGCACGCCTCGCTGCCCCACTTGCTTCGCCATCGTGCCATCATGTCATCCCTTGCGGCAACACAACTGGGGCGTGAAACCCACAGTCCACATCATCCATTGTTGACGGCAACATGTTGTCCTGCATCCGATCGCGCTCTGGCACCCAGGTCACGTAGATAGCATCCTACTAGCTACTAGGCTCGCCAGCCGATACACACTCATCACCACCCCTCTAGTATGCCCTGAGGAACGCTCCAACACACGACATCACCCGCCCATCCCGCCTTGGCCCAGCCCGCTCAGTCCAACCTTCTGTTGGTGGCGCCGAGACAGCAGTGCGTACCCTCATCTGCATGTGCAGCGGTGTGGCCGCCGAGTCGGAGACGTAAAAGTCCGAGTTGCGCAGCGCACGCGTCAAGATGCGGCTCGAGGAGCCTGGATTGGACGTGGCGGAGGGAGCTGTGCGTCGGTCTCGGTTGGCCTTCACGGTCGCCTCGAGGTGTTCCTTGCCAGCAGCCGATTGCATAAACTCACGCACGGGCACCATCGCCGCGTTCCGGCACAACTCTTTCAAATCCGACCCGCTCATTCCCTCGGTATGATCCACCAGTGCATCCATGTTGAAGTGCCTGTCCAGCGACACGTGGTTCTCAGGCGAAAGAAGCAGGTTGAGGATCTTGCGTCGCTGCGTCGCATCCGGCAGCGTCACCGCGTAGCGTTGGGCATTCGTCGTAAAATGGCACTGTCAATATCGTTGGGTCGATTGGTCGCGCCCAGTACCATGATCCTGTCCGATCCCGACATCAGCCCATCCCAGAGCGACATGAACTCGGCCTTCATCATCGACGTGACCTCGTGGTCGCCCGAGCCGCGTTCGCGCAGAACGAGTCGATCTCGTCAATGAAGATGATGCTGGGCTGGAGCTTGTGCGCAAGGCTAAACAAGGCCGCTACGAGCTTGTTCGACTCGCCAAACCACTTGTTCGTCAGCGTCGAGACACGCATGTTGATAAATGTCGCTCCGGATTCTTTCGCAAGCGCTTTGGCCAGCATCGTCTTGCCCGTACCCGGTGGGCCATAGAGCAGAACACCCTTAGGCGCACCGAGCAGGCCAGGTCCGGCAGCCGCCTCACCGGAAGCCCCACCCGGGTTGAACAGTTGAGGCAGGCAGAGCGGTGCAATGACGCTCTCGCGCAGCGAGGAGATGATGGGTTCGAGACCACCAATGTCGGCAAACGTCTCGCGGATATCGTCCGGGAGAATAAGCTCCGACGAGATTTGCTCTTCGTGCTCGGTGAGGTTGAGCAGCTCCGAGGCGCCCGAAGCAAGGCCGAGGCGCTGGAGCTTGGCGTTGGCAGCCTTTTTGCTTTCGGCGCGCTGGGAGCGGCCGGGGTCAAGGGAGGAGAGAATGTAGCGGAAGGCGTAGTAGAACGCGACCTGGGACACGGCAAAGACGGCGACTGGAAGGGAATGAAGATGGTCAGGAGGAAGGACAGGAAGGAGAGGAGGATCCGCACACGTACCTTCGGTGACGATCTTGCGTGTGGCCTCCTTCATGGCGGATGGAGTGGGAGGGGTGGACATGTCCAAACAGACGTGCCTCGGCCTCGGCTGGGCCGGAAGGCGGCGCTGGCGCTGAGGTAATTCAACATTTCAGAAGGGACAAGGGCGGCGTAGTTGAAATTTGATTGCGAGTGGCGACAGAAGCAAAGTTGAACGTTGAAAGTATTCGTTGTTCGGGTGGGGGGCAAGGGGAAATGACGTCACCGAGCCTCTCCAGTGTCTTGCCATATGTCACAGGTATACAGGATGGTAACCGGTAGCCCAGTGGAATCGGTAACTGCTAACTGGCAACTGGTAACTGGTAACCCGGCAAGTGCTGAGCCTGAGACCTTGGACCCCAGAGCCTGGACCACCCCGGACGTCGACCAGGCCAAGTGGGTTACTACGTTCTTGTTTTAGCTGTTTCCATATCCTGCCGTGCCACTGCTGCATTGGGCCGGGTGGCTCAGCTGTGAAGTTCTCATGCACACAGGAGAGCCGCGTGTCATCGTGTCGTATGCCGCATGTCACTGTCGCAATGTGAGGTGCTCTGAAGGTGTGTTGGGCAGAGCAGTGCACTACGTTTGCACGTTGCACATGGCTGACAATGATTAATGAACGGTGGGAGGTGATCGATGAGATGTAATAAGATCTGTGAGAACAGACGCACTGCCAGATGCATACTGCCAAAATGCATACCGCCAATATCCTTGTTAGCTACAAGTCCGAAGATCACCGCTTGGGCGCGTGGACGAACGGATTGCGAGGAGGCGCAGGGTGGGTGGACAGAGAAAAGGGGAAAAGGAACAAGAACAAGACACAAACGGAAAAACGGAAATGGGTGTGAGCTTGTCGTGCATGTGGGAGAGGCGCGTTCAAAACGTTTTCGAAGGTTATACCCCGGTCTTATATTATACTCACGCTCCTACATGTTACCCCCATGTGGCAATTCAAAAGCTACTGAGTACACTGGTCAAAATGCTCTCATCAGTGCGACCTACTCCCTACTCAGACTGAGGACTGTACTGAGGATGGCCAGTAGTCACTGTTCTGTTCAACGTTCAAGCTGCGTGCACAGGATGTGCATGGTTCCCTCGGCAGGGGAGAAGAGAGAAACGAGGACGGACGTCCGACGACGAAGACACCCGCTCGTCCCACGTCACGCGTCACATGCAGCGTCCCACGCATTCGACAGTCATTAATCACTAGTCACTAGAGTCACCAGAGTAATCACTTACTGCCATCCTCTGTATATACTCTCGGTGGTCTCTGCCCCTACCTCCTATCCTGTGTGCTGCCCGTGCACGGCGCCCGGAAACGGATTGTTACTCGCATCAGTCGGTTACACCCGGTATGCCTCCGGCATGCCTACCAGATCAACAGTAGCACTGACCACCTGTGGTTGGCTGGATTGCGTCGCCCATTGGGCTGCACCCTGGCCCATGTGACGGAGAAGGCACTCGCCGATCTACTCGATCATGATCCAGGCTGGCCGTGGCTGATTGGCACGGCGGCATGCTGGCAAGAGTGCGGACGCATGCCCGCCCCCGTGCCAAGCCCTGGCCCCCGCCGTCTGTCGCAGGCTGGGCCATGGGATGGTCAATGGGACAGACGATAGACGGGGATGTAATGATCAGATCTCAGATGATGCAGATGGGATCGTGGCATGGGATGTAATGATCAGAGGAGGGGCAGGTGGGGCAGCCAGTGCTGGCTGTTGCTTGGCTGCACCCCACCTGAGCTCTGTTGGGGTGCTGCGCGCTGCTGCCCGCCCCACCCCGCGCCCACCCTCCCGATCGGGAGAGCGCCGCGACGGCGTGCGGGCAGTGTGCCGTGCGCCGACTCAGCTGGACCGCAGCACGCGCTGGCTGGCGCTGCGCTGGCTGCCACTGCCCCCGTGCCGGCGCCACCGCCGACGCGCCCAGTTGCCTCTTTGGGCGGGCTGCTCGCACCCGCTCTGTCTGTCCCACCACGCCCCCCCCGCCCGCCGCATGCTGCACGGCGCCACTCTCCCCGCGCAACGCGCCCGTGGCCCCGCACTGCGCCGCCCGCCATCTGCCTGCTACGGTGCATGGCTGTTGCATGTTGGCTGGCACGCCCAGCTGCAAGCAACAGACGCCAGGGTACAACCCCCTGTATAAACCTGCCCCTCTGCGCAGCCCATCGGTCCTCCAGATCCCACCCCCATCGATCATCCCCTCCTCCGCCTGCCTGCACCATGAAGTTCGCCTCCTTGCTCCCGCTTGCCGCTGTCGCGTCCGCCTCGTCCGTCTTGGCCCTGGCCCTGCCTGCGCAGGACAACGTTGCGCGCGAGCTGGGTGCGCTCTCGGGTGGCGCCTGGGCTGAACAGCTCGACGCCCGCGCCGATCTGCAAGAACGCATCGTCTGGAACCCCACCATCACCCAGCCCACGACGGGCGAGACGTTCGTGGCTGGTGTGCCGACTGTGATCAAATGGTATGTCCTTTCTTTGTTGCGCCTCTCCCCCCCCTTTCTCCACCTCTCCCGACTGCGCATCCCCTTACTCCGGCACCGCCATCTCATCTCCGCGCACAATGCTAACCAATCGATGCTGGTACGTGCACTGGGCAGGGACGTCTCTTCGGCCCCCGAGGGTGCAAACCTCGACAGCCCCGTGGCCATCAAGCTCGGGTACGATGATGGCACGGGATCGCTGCACGAGGAGTGGGACTTGGTCACTACCGATGCCAATGTACCCATTGGTCGTGGCCACACGATCGTCAAGCTTCCTGACGGCATTGAGACCCGGAGCGATTACATTGCCATCGTGTTTGGTGACTCGGGCAATGCCAGTGGCAAGTTCAAGATTGTGCCCAAACCCTCTTGGGCGTGAGTGAGTACTGAGTGAGCGAGCTGGGGCCTGGGACCTGGGACCGTTTTGGTCCCCCCCTCCCCCCTGCAATCACCCGGCCATATGCTAGCAAACCAACTTGCTTGCCATTCTTCCTTGGCCTTGCGTCGGTTCCCTACCCTTGTGGGTTTGCTTGTTTGGCCACTACTACTCTCCCCGCTCTTGCGTCTTTTTCATTTCCCTGTTCTTCCAATGGACGTTCCCCTCCCCCGCCCCCTGACTCCCTTTTCTTCCCCTGTCCTTTTCCTGCCCCCCCACCCCCCCCCTCCGCGCCGCTGACAGCGCTCGTCGTCGCATGTACTTCCTTCCTATTCCTAGTGCTGCTTCCCGTTGAGAAAATATAACGAAACTTGACTCCCTCTCTTTGTCCTGTTCGAAATTATACGCACCCGAGTCCATTTTCTATAGCTTGAACACTCACCTGTGGCATGTGACAGGAAGGGAAATCTGTAGATTGGATCCTCTGTGCGCCACTCTCTTTCCGTTGGATCAGGATGGGCAAGTAAGTGTGTTGAGCCAATGTCCAGCGAAGCTACGCTGCTACACTCTCAAGTGGCCGATTCAAGTGGCTCGAACCGTGCTGGGGGGCAGTATCCTATATCCGTGTGCCCTATATATAGAACCGCGGTAACCCTATTAGCGAAGGGTCATCGATCATCGCATCATGCATCACCACATGAATCTCGTCGTCACAACACCTTTAGAGAGGGGGAGTGGAGGTGTATCTCATAGTCAGATCCTATGAGACCAGAGATCTGGGATCTGACATTGGGGGGTCCTTTGAGGCATTATCCATCCCTCCGGCATAGGTGCTAGGGGCTATATATATCGCAGAATTTCGTCATACCTGTCATGACTAATTACGAAGACGGCACCATCCAACCATCCAACCATCCAACCCATGCAGTCTCCTGGCCCTGGAGACCGCATGCAATCCAGTCACCGAATATGCGCTTCTGCATTCCGAAGATGAGGGCGGGGGGGGGGGGATGTGCAATACGAGGAAAAGGCGTGTGTCCATAATATCGCCCATGATGCATGACATGTGACATGTAACGTATGTAAAAGAACCAAACAGCAGAGAGGGCAACGGAACCGCGAGAGCGGGGGAGAGGGGGGGGGGAGTGCACCAACATTCAACTCTGATGTGCACCGCAAATGTCAGAGGCAGAGAGAAATACCACAGCAAAAAGGGCCACAGAGGAATACCACACCAACAAGGACAAGGACCGAGGAAGAATCTCGATCCCATCAACCGGTGTGTGTAGTGTCAACATTCCATGCCACCACTACGCACTACAGTCGTTTCTTACTCCGTACTTGGTATCTTCCTGCTCGTCAGTTGATACTGCAGATACTGGATCCTCTGCGTGTCTGTCCGGAAGATCCGAATGCAACTAATGGTGCACCAAGGAGCGCAGGCGTGCGGCCGTACGAAGACCCAAGGCGGACGCTTTAGCCCGCAGCCCGCGGGCAGGAGGGCCGTCCTGCGGCTCGTGGTGTGCGATCCCAGGGGCATGCTTCCATTGGTTGGCACGGTCCGCTAGCCGTGGCTGGCGTAGCGAACCGGGGTTCGGGTGCGGTCGGAAAAGCTTTTGGGTTTGAGTTTGGGTTTTGGCCCGGTCGTAGGACCCAGCTGGACTGAGAGCGCGAGAGGGGATGAGAGGTGCGCTCTGTCTGACTGGCACTGACGGCGGTTGGGGCCGCAGCCCGAGTTGCAGTGGAGGTAGTACGGATGCGAGATGGAGTAGTGCACGTTGGTGTGCAAGTTGGAGGGGAAGCGGAAGAGGAATCGGAAGGGGAAGGTCCTGTGAGGGGGCTGGAGAGAGGGAGAGTAGGGCCGGGAGGATGGGTAGGAGGAGCAAGAGGGTTCGAGGGAGCCGAGACCTGGAGGGGAGGATAAGGTGGAAAAAGTGAATTGGGGTATGCTGTGGGACGTTTTAAGGCGAGGAGGTGGGTGGCAAGGGGATCTTGGTTTGGTTCGGTCTAACCCCGTGTTGATTTTGGTTGTGGTTTTGGTGGCGTTGGAGTGTTGGTCTGCGGTGGAGAGGGGAGGGCAGGGGGCGGTTTACTGTCAGGCAAGGAAAAGAACACGACTTTATGCGTCACACCGTCTCTCTGCATGGGGGGGGAGATAGGCGAGCGGTTGGGGCCCAGTTGGATCCGGTGCCCGACCATAGGCAAGCAGGGTGTGCAAGGGAGGGAAACGGATTGGTCGTCGGATTCGACAGAGCACAAGGTTGGAGGGGGAGCCTCATCTTTCTTCCCATCGGGGGGGAGAGAACAATTCGTCCCCCTGCTTTCGTCTCCTTCCCATGACTGCTCCGGAGTGCAGGCGTCAATGTGCTTTGGGGTGTTCAGACGAGGAGGGTCCGACAGCGATGACCGTTCCGGGGACGTTGCAGGTGCAGCTGAAGGTAGTTTGGGAGGGGAAAGAGTGAGACAGGAGGAGGAGGAAGGGCAGTGTCCTAGGCCTTCTGGACAACCCGGTTGTGAAGTAGACGTCGTATGTCTTGCTGTTGGGGTTGTTTGGGTCGAAAGGTCCAGGATCGGAGACCCATCTCCATTTTCCTTTCCGACCATTTGCTTGGGCGGAGCAGAAGTGAACGGGTGGTAGAGCACGCCGCGCCGCCTGGCCGCCACCTCATCTCTGGTTGCCTTGTCGCGAAGGCACGCCTCGGATACAGTGCGCCCAGAGAAGCCTTTGGCCGGGAAAGTAGAACGTGGGGCGAGGGCGAGGGACTGACGAAGCAGATGACTGATGGGTGCCCTCATTGGGTTACTCACCATGATGGGGCGGCACGTTTGGAGCAATTGGTCCTCATTCACAGTCAACCGGTACTCGAGCAACTGCAAGAACTGGATCTCCATCAAACTTACATCGTGAGCAACGAAGATGTCAGAGTACTGCGCCCACACGCTATTCTTCAGCGCCCGGTCATGGGTCATCTTGGCGGCCACCACCAAGGCAGCTAGCAAGACACGGTGATAGGTACTGGAAGACGAGAGGCGCCTTGGGGCAAGGCGCGTTGCGCACGTTCAATGTACACCAGTGCAACCATTACAGTTGCCACTGCTGCCGAGGTTGGTCAATTGGCGCAGCCAAGAGCCGAGGTCAGGTAGGTCAATGACATCCTCGACGAGAGTGTTAGTGGAGGAGGAGGCGGGTTCAGTGGGCGAAGCGGAGCATAGGGGAAGAGAGGTATCCTTGTTCTGCTCATCGGGCGCCTGGGAGTGAGAAAGACGCTGCTGATCCAGATTGGAGACCTTTTCGTCAAACAGTTCTTTCACCTTGACCGAGTCGAGCTGGTCCACCAATTGGCTGTCTTGAGAAATGATCAAGGAGGTGCGGAGAACCACATACTCTGTTCAGGTGGAGAAGAAATAGTTAGGAAAACATCTGTGCATACCCTCTCTATCGTAGGGGAGGACGGATACTCACCAATGATCTCATCGCTCAGAGGACGCGCGATAAACTTGACTAGGTCTCGGTTGTGCAGTGCGATGGGGATGAAGGAGGCAGGATGGATGCGCGGTTGACTTTTCTTCTTGCTGTGAACAGACATTGTGTCGCAAATGCCCCGTTTTTGGGGCAAAATGACCAGCAAGAAGGGGCGGCAAAAGCAGATGTGGACCACAGGGACTCCTTACGATGCACCCTAATCACAGTTGCGAGTAACACGTCGTTGGTTGGACTGAAGTAGGAGGATTATATACAAAGCGAGAGTGCACCATGAGAATGTCATGAGTGGATGGGTGTAGTAATGACCATGGCGCTGGGCGTTGATGGCGGTAAGGAAACGCCAACTGATATCAACGTATCAACGTATTAACCCTCATCAACCGCTGATGAAGAAGATTATATAACGCAACGAGGCTGTGCTTCTATATATGGCTGTGACATGTGTGCAGTGGGCGTTGTACCTCTCCGGCCGAAGGGCAGTTGACTTTGAAACCTCAGTTAGTCCCACCTTTTACGTTGGTGCTGTTTCTCCCGGGTCCCAACAACAAACGTGTGGCTCTTCTGCAGAGTTGTTTGTGTATTTTGAGTTCAACGTTCACCGGTCACCGTTCAACGTTACTAACCGTCCCTGCTGGATATCGATAGCCCCTGTTGTGCAGTCCCGTGGGCCCTGTCAGTTATCGGCATATCGCATCGAGAGAGACAGAAAGCGATGGGGGTCGTATACGAATGTGAAACCACTAGACACCCGGGTGGAAATCGGAAACCACACACTTCAGACATATCTTGCCAGTGTGATCTAGATACAGTTACTAGTACGATGATGATGCGTTAGTCGCGGCGGCCATTCCCGTTCAGGCCTCAGGGCCTCAGGCCTCCTAGGCCACTCGGCATACCGGGCTTAGCTGGCTTAACGCGTGCTCTAGCCACTTGAGAGCTTCATATGGCACGCTGGAACTATTAGCCTCAAGCCTCAAGCTTCAAGCTTCAAGCTCTCAAGCTTCAAGCCTCAGGCCTTCAGACCGCAGCCTGACGCGACGGGCGTCCAGCCTCTCCATCTGCGCATCACACGGCTCTCAGATCTCATATTGTCATACATCATGACCCATGCATCGTATGGGTTCGCGTTAGGGCCTCTTCATCAATTTCGTCCAACACTTCATCCCCTGCTCAGTCATTGCTAAACATTTGGGTCTTCGGTGCTATATAAAGTCTCAACGTAGTCAACGCAGTCAACGTATAGTCAAAGTAGTCAACAGTGGAGGAAAAATTTAAATGCTGAGATCGAGAGGAGTTGTGAGAATCCAACGAACAACAGGGAAATGACAATCTTGCGGGGAGCAAACACATCTTGTCTTGGGTATATCTGTTTGTAGTACCGGAACTGCACCTCGCTCTCGTAGCGCCGGACCCGACCATGTTGCAGTGTTGCCAGTGGGGCAGCGACGGAACCAGCCACTTACAGTGGTAAATAAACACATGTAAGACGGTTACTGATGTACTGATACTCGCCTGCAATCTCAAACTTCTCTCCGTCGGCCGACAAGCTGATACCCTATGTATCCTAATGCATAATGTGTGCGTATACTCGTATATAGCGGACATGCTGTGAACGATGAGAAGAGCGGTGTGGCCGTCGCAAGAGATCGATGAGAAGATACCGCAGGGCCTTGGATCGACCTCCTGCTGTGCTTCCTTCGCGACACGCGACAGCGCAACGGAATAGATCAGAGAGCCGCAACTCCAAGTTCTACTTTAGTTTTTTGCAGTTGTCCGACTTGCAACACTATATTATTCTCAAAGCATGCTCAGCAACACAGCCCGAACACGGCGCATCCTCAGCCTCACATGTCACACCTACACCGCAGCGTTGATGAGCTTCAACGATGAGCATGTCGCGCTCACTACGGAGCTCAACAAACCCCACCCCTCAACGGTACTCACGCGTCACGAGCGCTTGACTAGCTTGGCCCTTCTTGGCCCTGCTTGGCCCTGCTTGGCCCTTCTTGGCCCTGCGCTCATCTCAAATCGGTCTGGTCACTCTGTTGACTTATTTACATCAGGGCCATCAGTGTTTTAGCGTTACATGCCGCGCCGATGAAGCGGCTCGGCCAAGAAGTATACCCGTTACGCGTTACGCGTTACCTCCAATTTAGGGCTTGATAAGACCTGGAGTCCACATGGTCCTCGAGGGTGATGCAATCGCACTGATGTGGTGTGGTGGTCTAAGCCAACCAGCAACGCCGACTGAGAACATCAAGCAGCGAGTCGCCACCAGGGGCTATACTGCTGAACAAGGAAAACAGAGAGAAAAAACAGGACTCCCAGGCATGAGGAGGAACTGAAGGGACATTGGCCAAAGCACGAGCCACCCGGTGGCTCAACAGGGCGAAATACTGAATGTACTTAACTGCTCCAACAGCTTGAGCAAGGTCAAGTATGTTATTTTGGCCACAAATACTGGCGGTTTAGATACTAGGGGCAATCGGTCCCTTGTGTGTGAAGCCTGAGGTCAGCCAGAATGTTTGTTTGTTGTTAGTGTGCCAAACAGCGCCATATACGCATGCGCCACACTCTCACAACCCGAAGTTTTGAAGCTTGAACGTAGCTTGAACCCTGAGAGCCTGAGAGCTTGAGGCCCGATAATACAGACTACTTCAAGCTAGCTTGGGCTGGCAATCACGCTTCTTGAAGAGGGGTTAGGATATACCGTTGTTACAGAATATAGCCCTACCTTACCCCCCTCGTCCAATGCGTATTCACGATCATCGGCAGTCCGTGTTGATCAATGATCGATGATCTCATCATCATCTACCAATGGTCGTCCCTCAGCGGCTCAGAGCTCAGCCTGAGCCCTTCAGCGCCTCCGCCTGAGTGCAAGCTGTACGCTCAGTCTCAGTGAGCGACCCTACCTGGAGCTCTTGGAGCTAAAAGGGCAACACAATAAATAATTCTGGTGATGGCACGTTTCCGCTTGAGTAATGCCTGCCTCTATATAGGACAACACACTGTTGTCCACACGACAGCGGCTGTAGTAACACGTAACGCAGTTCTTCTCTTTTCATCAAAACCTCCCGTTTCCTACCCCATTTGCTGTGAAACAGGTGCGTGAACCCGGGTGAACATCACTGTGAACTATCCATCCATTGCATGTGCCATGAGGTGGCACGCCATGTGCCAATATGATCCCAACGCACCTTGCGAAGGCGCTATGGCAATCCAAAAGCAGAGAGTGGTTACGCCTTGTAGAAGGATTCACTGGAGAAGAGGTCAGGTCCCGTCCAACATCAATAGGAGTTTGTACGAACAGCTCCTCCACATCTCCTTGGAACCAAGGAAGATGCCTGTGCGCGAGTGGATTCCGTCAGGCAGGATGTCCAATACCCTCTTGGTGCCCGTTGTGGCTTTGCCGCCCGCCTGGAAGGAAGGAAATGTTAGTGTAGTACACACAAAAGTAAAGAGGAAGAGACGCACCTGCTCAACCAGGAACGACATGGGGAAAGCCTCATAGAGGATACGCAGCTTGCCCGTCTTGCTCTTGCTGTCAGCTGGGTAGCCAAAGATGCCCCCATACAACAAGGTGCGATGCACATCGGCAACCATGGAGCCGATGTAGCGAGCCGAGTAGGGCTTGCGGCCATCCTTGGGGAACTTGACGTGCTCGAGGTACTTGAGGGTGGGCTGATCATAGTACACTGCGTTGCCCTCGTTGATGGAGTAGATCTTGCCGCGGGAAGGAATCTGAATGTTTGGGTGGGTAAGGATGAACTCACCCAGAGCATTGTCGAGAGTAAACCCGTTGACCCCATGACCAGTGGTGAGGACCAAGTTGGCTGAGGAGCCGTACATACAGTCCCCGCTGCCACCATCTCGTTCCCGGGGCGGAGGACATCCTCGAGTGTGCCGCTGCTTCCGGGCTTGACAGCGTAGATGCCAAAGATAGTACCAATGTTGACACCAGCATCGATGTTCGAGCTGCCGTCGAGGGGGTCAAAGACGACACAGTAGCGACCTACAGTGGCCTTGGGCGAATCCTTGACAAAGATAGCGTTGTCCACCTCCTCCGACACGAGCACCGCAGTCTTGCCGCTAGCACGGAGGGCGTTGACCATGATCTCGTTGCTGAGCACATCGAGCTTCTTCTGGTCTTCCCCCTGCACGTTCTCCGCGCCCGCGAGACCGACGAGGTTAATCAGACGTGCCTTGCGCACATTGGACTCGATGAACTTGCACGTCGTCTGGAGCGCCGTGAGCAGGATGGTGAGGTCGCCCGAGACGTGTTCGTGCGTCTTGCGTGCCTCGATCTCGGATTGCAGCACCCAGCG
Source organism: Moniliella sp. 'wahieum' (assembly GCA_003971905.1). Classification (NCBI taxonomy): domain Eukaryota; kingdom Fungi; phylum Basidiomycota; class Moniliellomycetes; order Moniliellales; family Moniliellaceae; genus Moniliella; species Moniliella sp. 'wahieum'. Next base: position 258,993 of record RSEE01000071.1, on the reverse strand, counting down.
GGTGAGGGTGATGATGTCCGTCTCGGGGGGGAAGTAGTCGGCGGTCATGGCGGGACGGGGCAAGGGCTGGGGCGGGAAGAGAGGGTGGGGATGGTGGTGGGGAGGGAGGGAGAGCGGGTGTGAGGCTGGGGAGAGGGCGGCCGGGGTCGGCTAGCGGCTGCCGGCGGCCGCTGCTTGCGCTGCGCCGCTGCTCAGAGCGCACATTCTAGCGGCGGCCCGCAGCGCCAGGCAGCGGCGATGGCGGGGCAGCGGTGCGGGGAAGGCACGGCGCCAGTGTTCTGCATCCGAGGTGCAACGGCAGCAGCGGGCCTGTGCGTTCACTGGCGCCATGCCCGCCGCACCCGCACGCATCAGCACAGCCAGCAGGCACGGCGCCAGTGTCCTGCACCGGCCCGCCGGCCCAGTTCGTCCCGTCGCTTCCGGTAGCGCCCGAGACATGTTGATCCGCTTGCCGCCGGTGGCCGGTGACCGGTGACTGGTGACCGGTGATAATTGATAATCGATAATCGCAATCGGCAATCGACAGTCGACAATCGGTAACCGATGTAGAGTGAAGAAGAGAGGGCGGTGCTGCTTTGACCATCAGACTGCCTTTCTCCCCATGCACACCGGCAGCCAGAAGAAGCGCAGTGCATTGGCAATACAAACGCTGCTATACCCACCCATGTCTAGGAAGTGTGGTGAGATCTGAGATGATTCCATTTGCCAGTCGGGCCTGCCAGACAACAGGGTGCCTCATATGCATCACAAAATCATCAACGAAATATATACACGGGGGGGTACACTGCCACAGCAGTTGGTGTTGTTTTTTAGAACCCGGTAGCCGTACCTTCAATAGTACTCACAATGTTGGACGCGACCAATTGGGCCAGGAATGACCGCTGCAAATGCTTCAACAGAGCCAGACCATCTGTCAATTTAGGGCAGGGCGACACACTGGATCGTCTGCTCATCTGGCCATATCGGCCTTGACTTCCCGCTCCATCGTTGTAATAGTAAGCACGCAAACCTACTAAGTTGTTTGCTCCTGCAAACGCCGATCGTCCTGGCGGGCGCTTCATTTGCTCATCATTCAGAGAGCGCAACGTGCGTAAAACAGAGTGCAGCTGGGATACCAACGAGTCCCTGCGTTCAACCAGAATGCGGGGGTCGTTGTGTTGCCCCACCAAGGATGAAATACACGACCATTTGACCTGTAGATGACAGTCGCGCAGGCTTATTCTCAAATCCATTAAGAGAACTGTCCACGCCGATTTCCAGAGAGACGTCGAAGGTTCTTCGTAGCCTTGTAGCGCCTCAATCAATTTTACCTGTTCCATGTAACTGCCTCTTGCTGAACGATCGTATCAATCAACGCCCTTGCCTTCAGTGTGGCAGTAGAGACGGTATGATCCGTCGACTCATCCTTCCTGTAAGAATAGGAACAATTGGAGTGGGTCCCCACATGTTGGGACATGTAAGACAAGCACTTCCAGCAAAAGGGTTGGCGGCATTGTTGACACCATGTAGTCGCATCCATCAATCCTTTCAATCGGGATCCCGCACCCAGGCGTGGGACAGCGTTTGGCATTTTTCTTGATCCACTCAAGGGAGCGGTTCTCTGATTCGCCGCGTTCCTTGGTGATCATTTCATTTGCTCTTTCCATGTCGTTGCAAGAGATCCATCCGTGAGCATCTTTGCCGCAGCCAAAACAGAAAGGGTCGTGTCCCTTCTTGCACCGCCCTGGAACTGAATAACTTGTCGGGATCGGTCCGGCTCCGTTATACTCAACTACTAAGCCACAATCAGGGTGTGGACACCAGCGCAGATGAGTTCCCTTGTTTACTAGCTGGCGATCAATGTTGGCCAAAAGCTTTTGGTACGTTTGGCTCCCGGCCACTTCTTTGATAGTTTGGGCATCAAGCACAAGTGTACACGATGGTTCAATACAGTGAATCTGTCCCGTGTGACCATTGTCCACTTTGGAACGGATGAAACGAGAGTAGCATTCGATGCAGTATTGATGACCACATTTCATAGCGAAGGCACCATTCGTGGAAACAAAGGGGCACCAGCAAATACGACATTCACTCCTCGTGTGAGTTCGGACTCGATCTCCTCTTTCGATCAACGGCGGTGGCTGACAATCCGTCAGCCCTGCCTTTTGCTTCAACTCTCCCATGCGGGCGGCACACAGGGTTTCCAGTTCCGAAATTTTTTCGCTTTCCCAATTGAGGTACATGAGAATGACCATCGCTTCGTCGGTCGTCTGGGCATGAATCCCTGTCAGATAGTGATGCAAATGACACTCTCCCCGTCATTTAGGTTGTATAGTTAAAAGACAACGTACCGACAGGTTTAGTTTCCCTGCGACATTAACGTACCCGTTCTTGGGGGGGGACGATTCCCAAGGCGTTACCTGTTTGATCAGGGGTTTTGTCGTATAGGTGCTTGAGGTCGTGATCATGGTTTGACTTAGGTGTTCAATGAGAGAAAACGGACATCAGCCTCAGCGACTATACCGTGGGATGATTTGGAGGCCAGAACCACACTCACCGAAAGCTATATGTTGAGGAGAAGGTTGCGGGAGAGGCAACAGGAACTTCTTACGGCGGTCATTATATACGTGAATGTCCTATATACACACGTCCATCCGGCGGACCCCTTCTCGAGTTTTCTTGCCGCGATCAGGTGAGAGAAGTGACTAGACGACTAAAGAAGCGGATTGCGTTGAAACCTTTCACGGCAGATGAAATGAGTGTAGTCATTCAAATTGGAGAGCAATTCTGTATAATATACAGCCTTCTGTTATAAGGACTCAATAGTAGCATTCACACATTTGTGAGCCTGCCACATAATGAGGCTTTCGAGGGGAGAGAGCGAGACGGAAGGATATACTACTACTAAGTGTTTAAAGCTCGCAGCACATAACTACCATGAATGGCATGTGCACGTCATAGGATGAGAGTGTACTAATGTGAAAGCGTCTGTATTAGTTTTGTACCTCTGCGAACTCCACAGCATCACTCAGCACCCAGTGCACTCATCAGCCTCAGCCAGTACTCTCTCCCTGGATTATATAACGGGTGTGTGCACTTTAAAGTGGCCATAAATGCAACATGAGACGAAAACAGTTGATGGCTCTTATTACAACACCGGTACTCTTGTAAGGGTTACACCACGAGTTTGATTGGCAACGTGTTCATATTTGGAAGGGGACACATGTATACCGACGAGAACGAGCACTGCAGATGCATGACGGAAATAATATATTAGCGCGAGAAGACGAGCTAAGTCCTACGCAAAATTGTGCGATTGAGTGCACGTTCCAGCAGGAACACCTGATAGTGCATCTTCTCGGTGAGTGCGACCTGAACGTCTGAACGTTCAAGCGCTGGCTATATATACTATGACATCTGTCCAACACGATATATGGGGAGAGTTAGGGCGCAAACAATTCGTTAACAATATCAAGCGTTGAGAAAAAAAGATTGTGACAGAGAATAAAAGAAAGAGGTGGGGGTACGCAGTCGAGAAATCTGAAAAGGAGAGTCTTCGGAAATCGGAGCCCAGTGCTGAAAAGCTTTGAACTTAGTTGCGGCGCTCATGGCTCTCAGCGCGTTCCTTATCATCGCTCATCGAATTCAATCCTTTTTGAGTGGGAGTTTAAAGGACACAGTGTCGTTGGAGCCGGTGATGTGGGCAATGGCAGTTCCATCGGCGAGAGTCAGGTTGATACCCTTAGGTGCGGCGGACAGATCTACCGTCCAGCCCTTAGGAAGACGGAAGTAGGCCTGGGTTAGATCGGGTGCGCCGAAGGAGGGTAAAGCGATCTTGGCTTCCATAGTTGAGGTTGCCTGGTCAAACAGGTAGGAGAAGCCAGTCTTTCCCCAGCGCGTGGGAACGTCAGAGACCGAGACACCCTCTTTGCTTAGCAGCCAGGCGCGTGGCAGAGCCTTTCCCAGATGCAACACCTCGTCATCATCGCCTTCGTACACCAGTGCCCAGCGGCTGAGAAAACAAGAGATGGTCAGCTCGGATATACAACACGCGAACGCGGAGTGAACGTACAGAATTGTAGGTGTCGTCATCTGTGCCGGAAGGCAGTACAGTTCAAGGCTGCCACTAAAGTCGGTTGTTTCGGACGCGAGCCAGCTACCGCGGGTATGAACGTGCCAACGGTGCGAGAAGAGGAAGAGGAGAAACTCCTCGATTCGGTTTTGGCGCAGAAGACCCTGGGCATGACCATAGGAGATGAAGCCAAGAAGGGTCCGATCTTCAGGGGTGGGAGGTACAAAGTTGTTCATCACCCCGACCGTCGTGCCGTACCACGACCGGAGCGAAGTCAACAGCATGTTCTCCATCTTGGGGGTCAAGACGCCCGACTGGAGTAATTCTGAATACACACGATGTCCCCAGCCTTGCTCCGATACCGTGTTCCGCTCGAGCGCTTCCCACCAGGTCTCGTTGGAACCGGGGAGCAACGGAACATAAGGAGGGTTCAACTGGTACCATGTTGCCTTGCTTAGCGAATCGTTGACACGCGACCGCAACTTGCTCGCTCGTGACGCCCAGTCTTGCGCTACCGATGCGCCAGATGCGTCAATCTTGGTCCACACTGACGCCAGCGCGCTCAGCCCGCGGAAGGCGAAACCACTGTTACTGTAATACGGCTTCCACCAGATGCTGGGGTCAGCTTGCAAGTTCGAGTCGCTCTCGCTCCAACCGTGGATGAGGCCGTAGCCGGGATTGCTTTTGGGTAAGGCCAGCGACTCATCGTGCAAGGTGGTCAGAATGCCTGCTTTGGCTGCAATGATGGACTTGTACTTGGTAAGAGTTTGCCAATCCCCCGTCAAGTTACCGTACCGCGCGAGCAGGTACAGTTCCAGGCCAAACTGTCCTGTTTCGGCCCCACGCATCAACGGCATGCCAGTCTGTGGGTCGACCACATTCTCAAATTGATCCACGATCAGTGCTTTGGCCATCTTGAACCGGCCCCACTCCAGATTGGCAATGAGGGAGGCTGTAAAGATGTCTTGGAAAGCGTCGTATTCTGTCCCATCGTAGTCCCTGTCCACCGCACCGTAGCGCGGGGTGATCCCTTCGCCCCGCGTCATGAGCTCCTTGGCAAATGCATGCAGTGCAAAATCGGCTTGATCTTGTTGTGGGATTTTGAGCTTGAGGCCCGGAGCCAGCTCCTTGTGCCATACCTTGAACGTGCGGATGAGAGCGGCGTAAAATTCATTGGCCGTGGGAGGTTTGTTCCATGCCGAGCCGTAGGGCTTGAACGGGCCAATGTACGTCACGTTAGTCACATCTCCATTGGTGATGTTGAGCAGACGCTGGTAGGTGGGATACAACCGCTGTGACTTGGAGCTGGCATCGGCAAACGATAAGAGCTCCATATAGTCGGAGGGCTTACTGATGTAAGGGAACTGTTGTAGGGTAAAAGGAATTGCTCCTCCCAAATACCCTTCCCGGTGATCCAGTGTTGTGTTGACAGGGCTTTCCAAGACTAGCATCGCCGCTAAGTAGTTCGAGCGAGGGTATGCAGGGTACGAGATGGGCCTGGGAGAGAGGACAAGGTCAGTGACTCATAATAGGCATATGCTGGATGAGGAATGGGTTGGATACATACATGACCTCTGTGCTTGCTGGGGTACCAAGGAACGAGGTCCACTGAATTCGGCCATAATAGCTGTAGAAGCCGGTCAAGACAGAGTCAATGCTCCAGCCCACGTCTCGCACCGCAACGGTGTCGGGGTCACCGTTAGCAAGAAGCTTGTCGGCGAGCAAGTCGTGGGCAGCGTTGAAGACAGTCGCATTATCATATCCGAGCCAAGGGTCGTCGGACACGCGGTACGATTCAGTGAATCGGGTAAGGTTGTAGACCGTGCCAGATGGGCTCTGAAGGATCATTGACGAGTTGTACGACTCATAATGGTCGGTGACGTGCCATGTGTGGCCGTCGACGTCGACACTGGCTTTGAAGACGGTGGCGGATCGGGCAGCAGCTTGCACAGAGAGCGCCAATAGAGACGCAACCGCACACAGTGGGGCGCGGACCATCTTGGGGGTTAGCGAACAGCACGACGAGGAGGGATCAAACGAAGAGTGAAAGGGGATGTGCACAGGGGCGGGATGAGAGGGCGTGGAGTGGAGCGTGAAGGATTGTGCAAGAACAGGGGGTTTTAACAGAATCTTGGTACCAGCTCCTCAATCAACGGACCTCTCGTAAACCTCTAGGCACACAGAGAACAGAAGCTAGGCACCGAAAGGAGCGACGTGCCAAAAGAGAGGCAGGGGGATGTGGTGGTGGAGGCGGGCGAAGGGAAGGTGGCAGTAGGAACGCGAGCGCCCACAAGGGCATAGAGATCCGATACCCAGGAGACGGTGCAACGTAGATGGAAGAGGTGGCTGGGAAAGAACAAAAGAAGCGGAGACCAGAGGGAGGGCGGCGAGAAGATAGAGTTGTGGAAATTACGTACCTTGGGCAGCTGGAGGCCATATGCGGACACATAGCGGTGCATAGATAGCCGACAGATACGCACAGATAGCGCCTGATTTCATCATGCATCAAGCGCGTCACACGTCAAGTGCGTTCTGCATCACGCGTCAAGCTGCAAGCGTCACGCGTCAAGCGGTCATGCCCCCTGCATCATGCATGCGCCGCAGCCACTCGATTGCATTTCTATGTCAGCCTTGCGATCTCAGATCTCCCAAAGCTTCAGTGCTCAGGCGCTGGCAAGGCGTAGGAAGAGTATCCAGGAAGACAGTCGATCGCCTGATATGGTTTGATCTGCACGTTGAGCTGGTGTACGTGCTGAAGTAGACACTCGCGACATGCCTACTGTAGCTGGCTCTTGGACGATGAGCGCATGAGCGGCTGAGCTCGCTAAAGACGCCAAACACTTCGAGACGAGAGGAATGCAGCCGTGTACGCCCCGAATCTTATCTTTCGTTCGGTTGGGAAGACAGTCAAAACCCGTTCAACTCGTATCATCGGACACATGTGTCACATGCGCCACACCGTGGGGCGGCGAGAGAGCACCATGACGCCCATATGCGTAGCCTTTTCCTGCCATCAAAAAGGGTGAAAGACATTAAATGGCACGAAGTCTCGTCGGGCATTTTGGTCATTATGGACATGTGGTTTCACCAGTATCGCATCAATATGTCAATGCGCCTCTCAGATCTCACCGTCCTCTATAGTAATACCTTGCTGTTGTACGTCGGCCAAAGTCCCGGCACTGACATGCAGATTAAAGCACAATTTACCGCAGCTTGCCGACAACGCCCAAGCCAAGAGCAGATCTGGAAATCATCTCAATATCTCCACAAACTGTTCTGGACGGACTCCCTGAGGAGGGCCTGAGGGCCCACCAACTGGTCTTACGGTGTGGACAGCTTTCGTACGCCACTTCAGTGTGTGTGTGGGCGATTTATAGCTAGATCGTGACTTTGAACTTGAGGTGTATATCCTGTCAGAAAAGTACCATGGTCCTGTACCAACGGCACGGTCGACCCTTGACCCAGCTTATAAGCCCCACAGACGAAAAACAAAACAAAAAAACAAAATACGCGGTTACACATCAACGTGATCGTGATACGTACCAAACAGGCAATGTATATACACAAAGTTGGCTGTTGGCGGGGGAGATGATAGGGTACAACACGCTCTTGCGGGAAGAGGCACCGGGATGAAGTATGGGCAGGGTTGTCGGTATGCAGGGTCCTTCAGGTCATAGGAAACATCACTGCAGAAGCCGGGGAGAGGCGGGCGCGGCAGTGAGAGGAAAAAGGAAAAGAGAAAAAGGAAGAGAAAAGAGAAAGCGAAATCCGCTCATCGAGAATCACTCAGGCCGAGGATACGGGCCACCATACAAACGCCACTGCCGACGCAGCAATCACGCCCATTCCCAATCCGAGACTGACACTCAGGTCGGCTGCGCTGGGCGGGCTGGGAGGGTGAGAGCGACGTCCTTGTCCTGACCGCCGACGCGGCCGGCGATGGGAGGACGAGCAGCCCTTGCCCTTGCCCCGACCCGAGAGCGAAGCCGAGGCCGAGGTAGCGGGGGACGTGGAAGCAGGATAACCCCAGGGGGGACAACCCGTCTCCGCTCGGGGGGAAGGGCGGTGCCGTGGAGACCCATGGGTCCCAGTTCGGCGACGAGGTGATCCAATGGAGCCGCTGGACACATCCCCTTCGGCTGCTTCTAGTTCAGGAATTCCAAGTTCAGCCAGGGCAAGGGGATCTGGGAAAACAAGGCCTAAAGCATGAGCCGGCGGATGGACAGAGAGGATAGTAGCGCTGGCTTGACTTCCTCCTGCGTCGCTATCCCCGCTGTCTCCCTCGGCCTCTCCGCGCGTGGGACGGGACGCAAACGAGGGGCACGAGAGGAGCCGCGACGGCGACGACGGATTGCCTGGGCTGATCTCAGCGGAATCTGCTGGTGTGAAGGATCAAACTCATCCCTTATCGCTTGCAGGTCAGCAAATGCCTCGCGATGGCTTGTTGAAGTTGGTTGGGATCGTCAGGACCGAGCGTGACGATCGGTCCGGGGCGATGGGAAGCACGGGGCTCGGGGGAAACAAGGAGAGATTGGTGCATGGGACTGATGGGCGCTGAGCTAACGGGAACCATAGCGTCGCTGTCGGCCTCGCTGTCAGACAAGGCGCCCCACGGGGCAAGGACGGTGACCCGGAGTGGGGTGCCATCTTCATCGGTGGGTGGGAGACGGGTGGGGCCGTAGGGGGGCGGGCCAGTGATGGGCATGGGCCAGAGGTCTCGCATGCACTTGGAGAGACAGACTTCGACGCGGGCTTGGTTGCCGCGAGGGTGGGTGGAAGGGATAAAATCGTAACTACCTTCGGACACTTGACTCGCCGCCTCGCGCGGGCTGCTCCCGCGCGCGCTGGTACTGACACTGGCCTGGCACTGGCACTCCCTGAGCTGGTGCTTCGTCCGCGCGGCCTGTGCCGGCGATGGGAGACCCAGACGGCCGAGGCGGAGGGATCGACAGTGCCGGCGAGGTGGAAGCGAAGGGAGGGCCCCCCGGAGCTGGGCGTGGCGGAGACCCAAGTAGGCCCACATACGACGAACACCGTTTCGGACAGGGGACGGGCAAGGGGGACATGGAACTGGAGTACGACGGCATCGAGCGTCTGGCCGACAAGGGCTACGCCGGCGCCGGTGTCTGGGAGGATGAGGGCGCGGGGAGGAGGGACTGGCTGAGGCTGCGGCTGCGGCTGCTGCTGGAGGGGCTGGTGGCGACGCCGAGGCTGCCGCTGCCGTGAGGGAGCTGGTGGAGGGCGGAGGGGGCGGGGTGCGGGGGGGGGTGAACATGGGGGGCAGGCGGTGGAGGGGCAGACGCAGGTCGCAGCCCAACAACGCGGGAGAGAAAGGGGGGGGCGGAGAGCGGCGCAGTGCGTGGGTGGCGTGAGGCGCACGCGTGCAATTTAAATTTTAAATGAGCGATCTGCGATCGGAGATCTGCGATCTAAAACACGCTGCGACCCAACCCTAGCTGCGTGGTGTGGACGCTGGATTATGAGCCCGATCGCCCGTCTTTCCCGCCCGCCCGCCCCAGCCCCCCGCCCACCGCACGGCGCCAGTGTCCCAGCGGCCTTAGCGGCGGGGGAAACGTCGAGAGCACCCCCCCGCCCGTCAGCCATGCGCCGTCTCCATCGGTGAGAGATTAGATGGACGAGCGCTTAGTCTTCCCTCTCTTCCACTCCCTCCTCCTCCTTCCTCTCCGCTACTCTCTACCCTCGCTCGCCAGCAATCAATCCCTGTCGTCTATTGACCCCCAGTTCTTGATTGCCGTCTCGCTTGGCGTTTACCTCCAATTGAAGGGCTGCTTCTTGTGCACGATGTGAATATATCCAATCTATTGTTTGACGAGAAGAATTGGTGCAGCACTGGTGCCATCAACATAGGTCATCTGCGGTTTGGACCTTCTGTCAGATGTATGGACGTGTTCTGACCTCAATCCTGGTCCAATCGGGGAGTGCGTTACCTCCCCTGGAAGGCAAGCATGCTGGGCATGATGCACTGCTACCAGTTCTTAGATCGGAGGACAATTGGTGGCTTGTGAGCGCCATCCACACCGGTCTATCCGTATTTGAACCTGCATGCACCATCACTTGAGCTTGTGCCCAGATGCAGATGGTGTCGGTGCAGGAACGCTCTGATGGACGGAGAGTGAGTAAGCTACAGTGCGATGCTCGTTTGAGGCGTGCCCCTGAGCAGCAAATGCCCAAATCGGGGCAAGCTGAATCGAGAGAGTCGTGTATGCCGCTAGTACTACCAACAGGCCCATATCTCAACCGTCCCTCATTCGGTCTCGCACGAATTTGGCACGCTGGCAGCGGTAAGCATGCAATGGGGAGACGGGACAGATCCATCACTTACCCCACGGGGGGAGGTGGCGCGCTCAAAGGGGCTAGCACCAAGTGCGGGACTGGGATGGATGACGCTCGTAACGAGACGCCTGGCATGCGTTGTTCGAGTTCTCTCTCTGAGGGAGGCACCAGAGGGGAGGCAGGTTGGGCTAGAGGCAGGCACCAGAGGGAAGACAGGCACCAGAGGGAAGACAGGCGGAACACCACAGAGCAGACCAGCGCGGCAGTACAGTGACTAACTAAGCGTCAGGACAAGTGCCTCTCTCAGTGCGAAGCACCAGAGAGCAGAAAAGGACGGTGACTATAACTAAGCGTGAGCGCCAGTGGCTCCCTCAGTGCGAAGGAGCAGAGAGCACAGAGAAGTACATTGACTCTGCACTAAGCGTGAGCGCATGTGCCTGCCTCCCTCTCCCTAGTCTAACAGGACTGGCGCGTGTTTGTATGAGATCCGAGATCCTGAGATGTCTACGCCATGCGGGCATCAGCGTCCGGCGAATACCACAGCGCCCCGTATAACAATTTGATCCCCTCTTTCACCCTGCTGCGTCTCTCTACAATTCCGGGAGCCCCCTATAAGATTTCCCACTTATGGATATACTGATTCACTTCCGAGACTTATACGTATCCCGTCCCCTGCACATGATGACTTGAGTGGATCGGTGGCGCTCGCTTGGCCGGGCGGAAGAGTTCCGTTCGCAGACCGCGCAGGCCCTGCTCTCTTCGCTTCAAGCTTCAAGCTTCATCTCCATCCTCTCTCTCCTGTCTCCTTCCCTTCATACGTTGCTTGCGAAGACTTGTGGCTCACCACTTTGCCAGTTCACGCCTTTTGTCCGAAGACTGCTTTGCAGCTGATCCATAGGATCGCGAGTGCCCTCAAGTCGCCCTCTGGCAAGGCATGCCAGGCAGGCGGCTTGTGGTGTGTTGCCTGCTGTCGGCGATTGCGGGGGAACACGGAGATTGAGGCGGCAGGAATTGCAACGAACGTGGGTGGGGAACACTGATGGATGGATACTCCACCCCCGACTGAGTGCGTTGGGATGGTCGATGTGGGTGTGAGATGCCCAGCACCGGCCACAGCTGCCCGGGCGCTCCCGTTGGGCTGCCCTCCCCCCAAAGAAGAGTTCCTTGCATGGCCACATGACACTGCACACGCTGGCTCGACTGCGGATGGATGGATATGGATTCTCTTGCCGTGCTCGACTCGCAGGCACCTCCCACAAAAAATGCTACACGGCTGGGTAAGACCCCCACGCCGGCACCACCTCCTCCCGGCTCTCCGGCGCCAGCAGGTCCCCAATCTCGCTCGACCCCGCATTCTCCACGGCCAACTTGCGCAGCGCGTCGTCCGAGTGGAACTTGGACAGGTGCCGTACCCCCGAGTCCGACAGCACCGTCACCACCACGGGCCTCCGCACGCCCTCGTGCTGCAGCCATCGCGCGTCCGTACCGCGCCCACACAGTTCACTGCACTTGATGACCCACAAACAGCCCGTCCGCCTGCACCAGTGCCGTCCCATCCGCGCCGCCGCATCGTCCGTCACCCGCGTCGCCATGTCCACCACACGCAGCTCCTCCCCCTGCAACCAGTTCGCCGTCAGCCGGTTGATGCCCACCCCTTCCACCACCGTGTCCACCTGGTGCCGCCGTCGCCGGCCCTCGCGCTCCGTCAGACTAAACATCACCCCCCTCACCCGGTTGAACAGCCCACTGCCCTGCGGGTCCGCTAGCACCACCAGTGGCCCTGCCCGCCCCTCCTGCTCGCGCGCCACTTGCTTCATGTAGGCGCCTGCACCACACAGTGTGCCCCCGGTCCCTGCGCCCGCCACGTACGCATCCACCGTGCCGCCTGTTGCGTCCCAAATCTCTGGACCCGTAGTGGTAAAGTGGGCGGTAAAGTTGGCGAGGTTCTCAAACTGTTCGGCGTACAGTCCGCGCGGCTGGGTCCCCGGTGGGATGGGCGGGAGACCACGTGCTTGACGTGCATGCTCATGCTCTTGTTGCGCCTGGAGCGCTTCGGGCGTCGAGGCGTACTCAGCGGCGCGCCTACGTGCCACATTGACGTAATGCCCCGGATCGGCAATCGGAGCCGGACGACGCTTTTCGTCCGTCGCGCCCAAGGCTAACAACAGATCCGTCTTTTCCTGCGCCACATCGTCCGGAAGCACAATGTGGCACTTGTACCCCTTGGCACGACAGAGCATAGCCAACGAGATACCCGTCGAACCTACTGTTCCTTCAAATACACAGCAGCCCGTGTAGGGTGAAATCTTGCCCTCCCGCTCCGCTTGCAAAAGCATCTCGAGCCCCACGCGGTCTTTGGGACTACCTCCGGGATTGAGCAGCTCAGCTTTGCCCCCCCCAAATCTCCGCACCGGTCAGGTCTGATAACGAATCGATCCGCACCAACTTCGTGTCCCCAATCAGACCGGCCACACCTTGTACTACGTGCACCGGTTTCTTTGCTGAGCCAGTCCCAGTCAGCGTTGGCCCTGCTTGCGCCGCGCGCGAAGCCCACACCCACCGCAGCGCGTGCTGCGATACAATCACCCCGGCTGCACCGAGCGCAACCAGCCCCAAGGCCAGAGCGGCAGTGTGGGTACGGTCGGAGCTGGAGGCGACCATGGATCGCGTCGTCGTGGGTGGGGCCGGATGGGCGAGCAGCTTGGTCGGACCACAGCTGAGGCTGAGAAACTGAGAAACTGAGACGGCTGGGGCCGAAGCAAAAAAGAAAACGAAACAAAAAACAATTTAAATAAAAGACGCGTGTCATCGATCCCATCAGTACCTCAGTCATCAGCGATGTCGCATGTCCATGTCGACGAGGTTGGTGGGCATGGCGACTCGTCGGGTCGGGCTCGGTCTGTGCCCTCAGCTGAGGCTCACCTGGCTAGGGTCATTGATCATTGTCATGCCACGCTATGACGACTGACGCGTGTCCTCTGCTCTCCTCTGTCGGTGGATCTCACCCGCCCTTCCTCGTACGGCATACGCTCATCAGGATGGACACGGAGGATATACATTGCGCGTGGCAAACCCAGTTGTACACTCCTGAAGACGCGTGTGCCTGTATCCCATCCATGCATCCTGCCTAGCTCCTCCCTCCACTCGGTTCGACCCAACATTCATATTGCATCTCGACCATTGCCATGGGAAACTACGACTTGACCACCTCAGGATGCGTTTCGACCACCACTTGACCGACCGGTCGATCCCCTCTTCGAGCGAGACAATCGGTTCGTACGCCAGCACGCGCCGGGCCTTCTCAATGTTGTAGTACCGAGCAGAAGCGGTGTAGGCTACCTTGTAGCGAGTAAAGAGCGGGGTCTTGCCCAAACCAGGACCCCCATTCGGCTGCAAACGCCAAGAGGTTGCCCATCTCCTTGCTCAGCACCCACACCGACTTGGCGGGTCCACGTGCCCGACGCCCTTCCACAGCGCACGCGGGAAATCCCAAAACGGAATCGGCTGGCCATTCGTAATGAAAAAGGTTTCCCCCGCCACGCCAGATGGGCAGGGATAAGTTGGCCCCCTCGACCAACGGGGTGGGATTGGCATCGCTAACTTCGTCGGGGAACTGGTGATGGAACAAAGGGTCAAACTTTGTCCGTAGAACCGGACGTTCATCCAAGCCCCACTCGCCTGCATCTTGCGTACCCGCGCGGGCGCCGCACCGCCACCCAGCTCCAACGCATAGTCCTTCACCCCCGACGGACTGGGCCGCTGGAGACTGGTCGGCGGCACACGGAACCGAGCATCGTGGCCATCGCCAATTTTGGCGGACAAGTGCTCGCTACCCAGCCGCCGCGCATCGTACTGTTCCTCCGGACCCAGCAACAGCCGATCCGCAGCCAACAGGTGCGCATGCGCCACATTGTCCACATACGTCCAATCAAACAGATTGTTGTTTGTCCCCAATCTGCACCCGCGTCCGACCCGTCGCGAGCACCTGGAAAAATCCAGGCAAGGCTTGCCGGTCGCCCACGCCAAAGATCCCGGCGGACGAAGCGCGCACGTCTTCAGCCCGTTCTCCCCTACCTCGTTCGCGGCAATCACAGCCGCCTCGGCACGCGCCTGGCCGACATGCAAAATCCCTCGGTTAGCACACACGCACTCATACATAGGTCACGGAGGACTACAACAACAAAAAACAGAACGCTCACGCGCAAAGTAAGGGATGGGACATACCTTGGTATCGTTGTAGGCGTCCATGGGGACCTTGGGGTAGGGCAAGTTCTCGTCCACGTACACCAGGTCGTCCCCGGTAAACAGCACGGGCGGAAGATGTGTAGACAAACTTACGCACGCCGAGGGTCTTGCACACGTCCAGCAGGGTGTTGGTACCCTGGACATTGACTTTTTCGTACGCGTCCTGGCCCAGCCCGGCGACGGGGGGGAGGGTGTGGTAGACGACCACCTTGGCCATCGGCAACTGCCCAGCGCAGCAGCCTTCTGCAGCGCGGCCTTGACGCTCTCGGCTGAAGTCAGGTCGCCTGTGACGTACACGGGCTTGGCCTTTGCCGTGGGCACGGCGACCAGCGCACGCTCGGCGTCGGACGGCTCGCGAAGGTCCATCACGACCACCTGCGTCTCCCGCGCGCCAGGAGCAGACGCACAATGGAGGAGCCGAGGAAGCCGACGCCGCCGACGACGACGTGGACCTCGTGGGTGGGCGGAGCGTCAGCCATGGTGGGAAGGGGGGAGGGGGGGGGAGGGGCGGTGGTGGAGCGGCAAGAAGCAATGTTCAGGCCAGAGTGCCAGTTGAGCCATGTCGGCCCATTCCTCCGTCCTTCGCGGCGACTGGCCAGTGGGTTACCAGCCAACCCCACTCAATACTGTCCGCAACCCAACCCAACCCACGCGCGCACTTAGGTCAGCAGCCCAACCCTACCGCCGCTCCTCGGCCCGTCCCACGCCATCCCCACTCAGCTGAGCTCAGCCAGCCCGCGGTCCGTGCCACGTGGCTGCCCCCCCCCCACCACCGCCTGCTTGCCGTTGGCCGCGATGGGCGTCACCGTCGACCCGCAGCTGCTCTCCCTCTTCCATGCCATCGCCGCCAAGGACGACTCCACGCCCGAGCGCGCGCTGCTCGTCCGCGGCGAGCGCCACGGCACAGGCTTTGCCGCCAACATTGTGCTCAAGCATGTGGCCACCTACCCGTCCCAGGGCGGCAGCGACCAGGACGAGTTCCGCCCCGCCATGACCGCCTTGCTCCTCGACTCGGACGGCGGCGGACGCAGTGTCGCCGCCAACGTGCTGTACCGCCTCGACTCGCGCGGCGCAGCCGGCCTGTGGGAATGGGTGTGCGTGCTGTACCAGCCAGACGATGCGCCGATCAAGGATAAGATGCAGTTTGGCAATACCCGCACCGCGTTTGTTGCCAGCATTGGCGAACGTGACTTGCTCGACGTCCAAGCCCCCGGATCCTTCGCGGACGTTAGCTTCCCACCAAGCTGCGCAACGCTCGCAAAATCGATTACCAGAACCCACAGCTGTCTACCGCGGGCAAGTCCGCCGCCGCCGCTGCAGGTACAGGCACAGGCGCCGTCCGACGCAACTTTCGCCCCGTCGCCCCGCCCGCCCCTCGCGCATCCCCCTCGGTGGACCGCACCCCACAACCTTCGCTCTCCACGTCCTCGGCTTCGTCCGCACCTGCCCCGGCACTTGCTTCCCCGCAACCTTCCTCGACCGCCCTGGTCAACGAGCCGGAACCCATCAAGGCCCCGTCTCCGCAACCGGCCCAGGATGCCCAACCGCCTGTCGAACACCCTGCCAAGGCGCGGAACCTGCTCAGCCTGCCGAGGTTGCGGAACCTGCTCAGCCTACGAGGTTGCGGAACCTGTTCAGGTTGCCGAGCCCGCCACGGCTCCTTCTCCCAAACCTGCCACACCGATGGAACCAGCCAAGACTCCCGAGCGCAAGCCCAGTAACGTGGCCGTGACTGAGCCGGAGCCGGAGCCTGAACCTGCGGCTGTGGCTGCGGCTGCGGATGAAGTCCCCGTCGAAGAGCGGCCAGAGGAACCGGAGCCTACTCCTGCGGACGTTGACGGGCCCGGGGTGACGCCCGTGGCACAAGAGACCGACCTGGACAAGGTGGAAGAAGAGTTGGAGCCCTGGCGGAGAAGGATGCTCATGGGACTCCGAGGCCAAGCCCACTACGACGGCGGAACCTACTCCCACGGAGGAGGTGGTGAAGGAGGAGGTGGAGGAGGTGCCCTCCCGTACCCAGCCGATCGAGCCAGTCTCCGTTGAGCCGGAGCTTGCTGCGCCGAGTGTGGAGCAGTCCTTGGCGGGACTCAAGTTGGATGACAAGCCGGCTGAAACGGCCGCTCCTGTGGACGAACCCTCTGCCAAAGAAGCGCCCGTGGAGAATGCCTTGGTCGAGGAACCCCCCGTGGACACCCACCACGTGGACGAAGCTCCTTTGGACAAGGCACTTCCCAAGGAGGATTCTGTGACGGAGACGGATGCCCCCGTGGAAGAACCGGTACAGAAGACTCTGGTGCAAGAGGATGTGCCACCTGTTGCTCTCGAGCCGGAACCGGAGCACGCGGCCGCTGTACCTGCTCCGGAACTTACTCCCCACCCAGCACCCGCACCCCCCGCGGTATTTGGTGGCCCCGCCCTGCCTCGCCAAAGAAATCAATTCAAGAGACGGAGGAAGCACGGGCTCCGGCCCGCGCCTGCGCCGAAGCTGCAGCCTCCTTCGGTATTTGGTGCGCCGAAGCCTGCGTCGCCTCAGAAACCCATTGCGGATCCGTTTGGGGCAGGGGGCAAGTCGGACATTGCGGTGGGCATGGGCCAGGGCAAGCGCACGAGGAGGAGGCGGAGGTGGTGCGGCGTGCCGAGGCACAGGAACGCGCGGACCAAACTGCTCATGCGGCAGCTTCGTCCGCACCGGGCATCGCAGCGCTCGGAGTGGGCGTCACGGTGGATGCTGAGGCGGACGAGGCGGTGCGGGCACTTGCGCAACCCGAGTCTCAACCCAACACCGTCATCCTTTCGCTTCATGGGGAGGCGCTGGGATTGGCTTCGCCCCGCCGCTAACTTGACGCCGGAAGAGTTGCAATCTCAGTTGGCCGTGCCTGAACCTCGCTTGGCGTTTTACCGCTACGCGCCCTCTGTGTTCCTCTACATTTATTCCTGTCCGTCTGGCACGCCCGTGCGGCAGAGGATGCTGTACAGCGTATCGGTCATGCCCTTGCTCGCTGCTGCGCGGAACCAGTTGGGCCTGGTCAAGAAGGTGGAGGTGACGGATATTGAGGATTTGACCCCCGATGTGCTCGAGGAAGCTGCTGCATCCCTTCGTCCGCCTACGAAGCAAGAGACTCCCGCCCTGGCCGTGGCTGCCGAGGAGGAAGGTATCGACGCTATTGACTCGTCGACGCCTTGGACGCTGTGGACTCCCCCGTGGGAGGAGCGGCGACTCTCGCGGCTCCGGTCAGCACGCGCCCCAAGCGGCCGGGAAGGCACTAATTCCTTCTTGGCCCATCGGGCTTCAAGCTACAAGCTGGCTACAAGCCTCAAGCTTGAAGCGTCAAGCGTCAAGATTCAAGAGTCAAGCCTCTAGCTGGCTCCACTCAATGCACTCGTCTCGTTTCGCTGCTCTTGTTCGTTGGTTCGCTGCTGCCTGCTGGCACCACGGACCTGCTACTGCTAGTGACCATCCCGTAACAGACCCAAAGACCCAATTGGATTCCGTGTTTCTAGTACAGATCGAGTGGGCTGGTGAGTTGTGTTGCTTGATGTCGGTCGCACAGGTAGGATGGATTGGTTGGTTTGGAGGTTCGACGGAAGTGGGGTGGGGCGCAGACTTGAACATTGCAGGTGGCGACGCGTGGCGGAAGCGGTGCGGAAATTGTTTTTTCGGATTAGGTTCGGTGTGCTTCGGCGGGGCCAAGAAGCGCCGACGCGCCGCCTGCCTCACCGCCGCGCTTGACATTGCCGCTGCCACTTCCACTGCCACCGCCACTTCCACTGCCACCACCTCCCTCCCGCCCTCCTTCATGTCGCTCAAGGTTCCCCGGGCCGGCGGCCCGCAGCTCTTCAAGGAGGGGTACAAGCAGTACTCGGGCATGAGGATGCCGTCTTGCGCAACATTACTGCCGTCGCCGAGTTGTGCGAGATTGTGCGCACTTCCTTTGGCCCCAATGGCCGCAACAAGATGGTCATCAACCATCTCGAGCGCCTCTTTGTCACCTCCGACGCCGCCACCATCGTTCGCGAACTCGAAGTCGTGCATCCGGCCGCTAAGCTTCTTGTCATGGCCTCCCAGCAGCAGGAGGCCGAGATGGGCGATGCGACAAACACTGTCTTGATCCTCGCTGGGGAACTGCTCAAGAAGGCCGAGGCCCTCGTCACCCTTGGGTTGCACCCGAGCGAGATCATTGCCGGGTACGAGTCGGCACGCGATGCTGCCCTCGCTGCGCTGGAACAACTTTCCGTCGCTCAATTGGCTTCCCCACCCAGCGTAGAGTCCCTCACGACGGCCATTCAACCCGTTCTCGAGCAAGCAGTACGGCAACGAGACTCTGCTCGCTCCCCTGGTCGCCCAGGCCATCTCACTCGTCCTGCCTGACGGAAGCAAGACCAAGCCCTCGTTGGGGATTCAATGTGGACAATGTGCGCGTGGTCAAGATTTTGGGTGCGTCGCTGGCACAGTCACAGGTGCTGCGTGGGGGTGTTTGGCAAGACGCCTGAAGGGTCGGTGCGCACGCTGCCCAAGGGCGGAAAAGTGGCCATATTTACCCAGGGCATCGACATTAGTCAAACCGAGACCAAGGGAACGGTACTGCTGCACAATGCCAAGGAGCTCCAAGCCTTCTCCGCGGGCGAAGAGCGCAATTGGAAAAACTATCAAGGAGATTGCCGATGCCGGGGTGAAAGTGGTAGTGTCCCAGTCGTCGGTGGGCGAGTTGGCACTTCACTACCTCAACCGCTACAACATTCTCTGTATCAAGGTACTGTCCAAGTTTGAGGTGGCACGCCTGGCTCGGCTGGTGGGTGCAACGCCGCTCGCGCGACTGGGCGCACCGTTACCTGAAGAAGCTGGCTGGATCGACGCGATTGATGTGGTGGAAATTGGCGGCGACCGGGTCACTGTCTTCCGCCAAGAACCGGACGGCCTCGGGGCAAGGCCAAGCCCAAGATGGCCACTATCGTTCTGCGTGGCGCCACATCGAATGTGTTGGACGACGTGGAGCGGGCGATTGACGATGGCGTGAATGTGGTCAAGTCGTTGACCAAAGACCCGCGACTGGTACCGGGCGCCGGGGCGACAGAAATTGAATTGGCACAAGTGGTGACCAAGTTGGGCGAGCGTACACCGGGCTTGGCCCAACATGCTATCAAGCGGTTCGGAGCAGCTTTGGAAGTGGTACCGCGGACGTTGTCAGAAAACGCCGGGTTGGACCCGACAGAGGTCATTGCGCGTCTGTACGCAGCGCACCAAGATGGTCACACTGAGATCGGCGTGGATATTGATAACAATGACGATACCGTGTTGCGTCGGCGACAAAGGCCGGCGTGCTGGACGCCTTGGCGGCAAGCTGTGGGCGATCAAGTACGCTACCGGCGCCGCCATCTCGGTGCTCAACGTCGACTCGATCATCATGGCCAAACCGGCGGGCATCAAGGCACCCAAGCAGAACCCCAACTGGGACGACGACTAGTCTGTCTGTGCCTCTGTAATCGTAATCCAGTTTCCCATGACCCTGCTATGTGTTGCCAACGCGCGTCGTGCATGTGTTTTTTTTTCCTCTGAGGGGGCAGAAACAGAACCTTAACGTAGGCCCAACAGAAACAGAACGTTAACGTAGGTCAGACTTAGGAGTATAACAGAGTTTCGTCCTCATAGGTCACGCGCGTGCGTCACGACCGTGGCAGCTCCTCAGCTGCGTCGGCGCTGTTACTCTCATGAGATGGATTATTTAGGGGATACTCCATGTCATGCTTCCTCCACCACCGTTTTCCCTTTCTCTCCATCCTCCCCTTCGAGCGCCGCACCATCCCCATCCCCATCCGCGTCCCCATTCGCGTCGGTCACATCCGGCGCGCTCATGAAGCGCGAGCGCGCCCGGATTGTCTTGCCATACAATATGATCAGCACCGGCGCCAGCGAAACACAAGCGAGATGAGCGCGAGTAACGTTGAAGCCCATTGAACCTGTGTTATGCCAACCACAACCATGTCAGTCACTGTCTCCACACATCGTCCGCACGCAAGCTGGAGCATGGCACGCACCCTAGGTTCGTGTACATTGGCTGAGCCGACAAGGGCAAGAAAGCAATCATCACCGTCTCGCCCAGGGTCAGGGCGCTCATGGCCGAACCAGCGACAGCGTGGTAAGCGTCCACCAAGTAATCGCACACTGAGTTGAGGACCAAGGCCGACCCCCACCCCACAATCCCAAGTGCCACTGCTGGTACAGGCCAGGGCACGCTCGGGTACGACGTCCAAGCGTACATCATCATCCCCCTACCAAGCCCCAACAGAGAGCCTGGGACGGCGGGTGTACAGGCGGGCCTCGGGCAAGGGCTGACCGCCCGATCCGGGTCGTTGGGCCGAGCGGAAGAAGAGGTAATTGTTCATTACCACCCCGGTCAACCCCACCACCTCCCCAATCACGACCGCCACTTGTACCACATTTGCCGACACGACCGACCAGCCGTACAGGGCGGTAAAGACCTGCTCTACCGACTGGGTAAAGTTGTACACGTTCCCAAACAGGAACGCAATCCATACGAAGCATACGGCCAACACGGGTTCTTGCGTCACATGATCAGTGGGCGGGATACGCTGGCCCAGATGATCTGAAGAGGAGATTGGTGCACAAGTTGTTCTTTGGTGAAGGCATTGATGCCCTGGCGACGCAGTTTGCGCGCCTTGGACGCCAAGATGGCCGGTTCCCGCACCTCGGCCAATACCACCACATAAAAGGGGAACATGATCGAGTAGTAGATCAACTGCATCTTGAACGTCCATCGCCACGACATGTACTTGAAGATGGCAGCGCCCACCACGGGGCCTAGCGAAGCACCAGCAATGTACGCCACGACCCAAATACCAATCAAGTGGGATCGGATTCGCAGGTCCCCACAGCCCCACCAGCGCCGTCGCCCCCGAGTTGGCCAGCACCGACGCGCACCCCCCCACGAAGAACCGGGCAACGATGAGCGTCGCAAAGTTGGTTGCAAACGCTTCGGGAATAATAAAGATGATGAGCGTAGCCCAGGTGGCGAGGTAGATCGGTCGGTAGCCCACGTCCTCCATCAATGGCAGACCGATCAAACTGATTGCGCCCGCGCCTAACGCCCAGGACGTAATGGGCCAGTACGTGTTGGACACGGTAGCTTCGGTAATGTGGAATTCATGTGCGATAGCCACATGCGCTGTACTGTACAACGTGCCGTCCGTCTGCACCGCCAGCGTCGCCCACAGAATCAGAATGCTCATCGTCACGCGCCGCCAGAGTGGTAAAGTTGGTCGGACGTAACGGATCGTCCGGCCCATCAAAATCTACCACCACAACAGGCTCGCTCACCCTTCCGTTTTCCACTGTCGAACTAGCCGCATCCGACATGACGTCCGACGCACAGCGCACAGCAGGCTTGGCGCTCCCTGCGCCGTCGGCAGCGGACGAAGGCACTTTGGTCTCGGTCAAACCCGCCTCATCACACGTGGAGGCCATGGCAGGTGTGGTGGCGAGGGGGGCGGGGGAGGGGGAAGGGGGCAGACCAAGGCAAGGCGATTGGGATGGTGGTGAGAGAAGGAGAAAGGAGAAAGGAGAAGGAGAAAAAAGTCGGAGCCGGACGAGCAAAAGCCGTGGGGAGACAAACGCTGCCAGTTGCTGCTCGGCGGGGGAAGCGGCTCGGAAGTTGAAGCGGGAAAAAGCGTCTGCCCAGCCGATATTTTTTTCGGGGATACCGTTGAGCCTCAGCTGAGCCGGGGAGGCTGCCGATGGGTGAGTGTGTGGGTGCGATAGTGACTGTGACTAGTGAGTGACTCCACGGTGCGATGAGGCGCAGGCTGGCGCCGAGCCTTGGCGTTGGGCCGTGCAAAGCCGTGTTGTGGACAAGCCGACGGAACAGAATGTACAGGCAAGGTCCAAGACAGGACGACACGGAGCCACGAAGTGCGAAGAAAAGGTAATCGATAATCGGTAACCCGGTAACGGGTAAGCGCTTCAAGCTTCAACCTTTAAGCTTGCTTCAAGCGCTTCAAAGCTAGAATGTGCTTTTGGGCAACCGCTGTTCAGCGCGCCAAGACCGAGTTGTCAAGCCACCTCCCGCCTCCCTCGAAACGTCCTAACCTAAGGCCTAAGGCCTAACATGTAACACGGCTCAGTCTAAACAGCGACTCAGCACACTACTCTCCCGAGAAAGAGACGCGCACTGAGTACGTCGGCGTACTCAGTACACTGACGACGGACGCGTGACGACTGACGACTGACGACAGTCGCGCGGACGAGTCAGACTGACTATTTGTTCAGTCCTCCACCAACGGCTCCACTGAGGCCGGAGAGTCTGACGGCGACGCTTCCCAGTCCAAGTCAAGCTTCAAGCTTCAAGCTTCAAGCTTCAAGCTTCAAGCTTCAAGAGCTTCAAGCTGCAAGCTCCTCCCGGTTCAAGCCCCGGTTCAAGCGAGTCAGTGGCTCCGCTGTGCTCACGCGATCACAAGTGACCGGTGACCGGTGACCGGGGAGGCCGACGAAGAAGTAGTCGTGCCGGTGACGCGGCGTGACGCGTGACGACGACGCGGCGCAACGGACTTTTGTTTTGCGGGGGAACATATCCATCGCGGCTATCCAACCGCTTGAACTTAAACAGTTCAAGCTTGAACGCCTTAGGCTTTATGCCCATGGTCGTCGGCATCACTGACGGATTGCATGGTACATGTTACATCGATTCGACACCTGAGGCCTGAGGCCTGACCGAGGACCGAGTGCGTGTGCGCAGTGTGGTATTGGTTTGTTTGCCTGTAGGCTACGGCGGTGTGGTACGGATGAGATCCCCCTGAATCATCGGCCGGACGGACACCCTGCTGGCGAGCTAAGTATGCCAGCGAAGGTAAAAGGCCAACGATTCATTAGAGTATGGAGAGTATGGTAGTCATGGTGCTCCGTACGAGCGGGGGTCGTCGGGCTTGGACAGAGGGTATGGCAATGCAATGCAGTCTAGTATAGTCCAAAGAGTAGAACGCTTATATCCAAAAGGGCAGCCGAAATCAAGTACTACTACTTAGGAAAACAAAAGGAAGCACAGCAGTGAGCGGCCTGTGTTCAAGCCTGCCCCTTCTGCTTCTGCTTCTGCTTTCTGCTTCTGCTTCTCCCAGTGACCGCGTTTTCCCATTCCGTCCTTTCTCTCTTGACTTATCCCCTCCTCCATTGCTCATTCACACCTTCGTATGCTCATATCGGCACTCCCCCTCGTTCCAGTCTATCCTGCCGGCCCGCTTGGGATGTGTTCATCACGCACCAGCTTGAAGTGTACTATAAGCTTTCCCCTCCGTCCCACCAAACACGTGCACATATCTACAGCCGGGACGCCAGGTCATACTGGGTCTTCCTCTGGCAATCATTCACTGGCAAGATACCTTTCGCCCGTGCGGCGTGCCAAACGCTACCGCCTTTCCGAACCCACTTTTACTCCCCATTCAACGACCCGAGTACGCGCCAAATTCAACCCAGCACCAGCACGGCCCTTGTGTCCTACTTGCTTTCCGAGGACTAAGGACTGGCTGGGCGGTTGGCCATTGGCCATTGGCGCTTGGCCGACGTGCACCTGCCCACCTTTGGATCGTTTCCTTCGCGCGTCTATACCACGCCTAACGCATAAGAGGTATCCCGTTCAGTGTCGCGAACCAAATGTGAGACTGTGGCGGCACATCCTCCCCTCGCGCTCTTACAGATTCCATCGCGCCCCAGCTGGTGCCCCTGATCCTACTCTGTCCTCGCCCTGAGCTCACAGCGGGCTCGTATTCGTATTCGGGTTCACATTCAGGTTCACATTCAGGTTCGCACGCCCTGCTTCTTTGCTCGAACTCACTGGCCCAAGGGGCAGACCAGCACGCACGCGCTTCACACGTTCTTGCTCGTTGGGCAGTGCAGCAGAAGCGGTAAGAGACGCAGACGGAGGCATCAGGCGCATGGCAGGGGTAGAGTGACGAAGCAAGAGAGAAAGAAGACAGAATGGAAGATGGAAGATGGAACGGGATGGGATGGGATGGGATGGATCTACGCACCCCCTCTGCTCCCCAACAGTGCGTCAGGGCGGGGGCCAGGTGGACCTGCTACACAGTGGTACCGGGCTTACCTCCTGCTCGCGCCAGCTGGTAGTAAGCAGGCGTTAGGCAGGCAACTCGTACGGCCTGGTGGGAGAGAACTTGGTATAGTACACTATCCAGAACGAAAGGGTGTCAGCGTCTCTCCACAGAGACAAGTGCGGACGCGAGCTGGGCAGGGCGGAACCATACCGCTCCAGTACGCAAGGTAAGAGGAAGGGGGACGTACAATGGAACAGGTCCACCAGCAGGGCGATGCCCACCCAGAAGCAGCCATCTCGATGGGGTCCAGGGCGGTGATGGCAAAGTAGCGGTAGAGCCAGCCTGGGATGTAGAGCAGGCGGTAGGCAGCCAAGAGGAAGAGGTAGTTGCGGTCCAGCAACGTCGGTTCCAGTTCCTGTGGGGAAACGGTTTTGGTCGAGGCGGACGCCTCGGCCGAAGCGATAGGACTGGTGGATGAGTCTTCGGCCCCCCTGGTCCATCGGCAACCTTGTCCTCGTTCAACGACGTGGAGGGCGAAGCGGTCGTAGCTGCATCAAATAGCACGCGGGGCGGCTCGCGCGCAGGCCCAGTGCCCATCGGAGCTGGAATGACCGCAGCAGGTAGGTTGTGCATCAAGCTCAACTGCGGCCATACGCTCACAGCCTCAAGGAAGGTAGCGAACTCAGCAGCTACATGGGTCACTTGCCACTTGTAGTGGAACAGCAACGCCAGCACCGCACACGGCACCAGCAGATGCACCCGATTGGACGTGTCGAGCGCCTGGTCGTACCCGCCGTAGCGCGATGCGCCAAATACCCGGAAGAGCAGGAGGACGTATGCGGCAGTAGCGACACTGGCGATGCGGAGGAGGAATTGCAGGACGCCACCGGGATGGAGAATGTCCATGTAGCGGGTGATGAAGGCCAGGAGGGCGAGCTGGGCCGTCTTGAGACTCAGGCCGCGCACGGATTGGGCGTCGCGGATGCGCTGGATCAGGTAGGCGGTCGCAGCGACGTGGCACAGGTTGCCCAGGAAGCGGAACAAGTTCATGGGGGTGGCGGGGGGGGGGCGGGCGCAGAGGCGGCAGGGCAGGCGTGGAGCGGTGGAGGGGCAGAGAGTAACCCACTCGCTCCCAGCTCGCCCACCTGCCACGACGGCCGACACGCGGGGCGGAAGCGGGTGTGGAATCTAAAATGTTCAACAAAGCGCGGAGGTCACGTGGGTGGGTGGGTGGGTTGCTGTGGCGGTGTTCGTCGGGGGGCGTGACAGGTGACGGGTGAGGTCAGAGGCGTGGGTGACGCGTGGCGCCCGGCGGGCCATCGTGCATGCACACAACATGCGCCCCGCACGGGGGCACAGCCACGCCCCGCGCGGCACCACACCGCACTCGGGCGGGCGGCGGGCGCAGGGCCAGCGTGGCAGCGCGGTGGCGCGGCACGCGCCCTGTGCAGACACAGGCACTGCGCCAGTCGGTGGCGGCCCAGCTGCGGTGATCGCGTGATGCGGGTGATCACTGGTTATGCGTCAGCCATCGACGCTCGATATTCAGTGCTGGATCGATGATCAAAGAAATTGAGCCCGCCGCTGCGTGCGTCTTCTTGGCCCGCTGCAGCTGCTTCCGCTCTAGAGCCATTGGAATTGCCATTGGAATTGCCATTGCCATTGGTATCTCCATCTCCACCTCCACCGCCACCGCCACCGCCACCGCCACCTCCATCCCCATCCCCATCCCCACCACCCATGGCCACGGCCCTGCCCCTCGACGGGCTCGCCTGTGCGCCCCTCAGCCTCCCCCCTACGCTGCCCACCCGGCACCTGCCGACCCGCCCCCTCCCCTTCCCCCCTCCGAGCCTGCGGTGCTCGCGCTCCAGAAGCGCGCCCACACCATCCGCCCCTACCTCGAACAGCTCACCGCCTTCTTTGCCGAACGCCGCGCCGCCGAGGCCGCCTACGCCGCTGCACTCGCCAAGATTGCACGCCGCTATCCCTCGCTTGCCGACCCTGCCCTGGCGCCGCCGTCGTTTGTGCCCATCGCCTCCCGCCTCGGCTTTGATCTCGCCGAGACGGCCGCCGCGCACACCACCCTCGACCGCACCCTCGCACACGAATGCGAGTCGCCCCTCCGCGCCGCCTGGCCTGCGGCCCCTGCGCTGCGTGCGTCCGACGACCACTTCCACGCTGCCCGCAAGGCCCTGGCCCAGGCCGACGTCGCCGCCGTGCGTGAACAGCGCAAAGCCGATGCAGCCCAGCAGGACTCGCCCACCTCCCGCGCCGCCTCCTTGGCGCGCACCCGCGCCCAGCAGTCGGCTGCCGCAGCCGTAGAGGCAAGAGCCGCTTACGCCGACACCTCCCGTGCCGCCGCTACGACCTACCAGCGCATCGACGCCACCGCCATGAGCGCTCTCCAGCAAGCTACTACCGCGTACCAAGCTGCCTCCGCCTCGGTTGCTCGCCATTTGCGTACCATCTCCCTCGCCACCCACGACGAGGTGGCCAAGTTTGATCCCGAAGCCGACCTGCGCACCCTCTTGGCCCACCATGCCGCTGCGTCCGAGCCCCCGAGTGGGCCCGTAGTGCCCGCCCCAGCCCCGGCGGCTACCTCCCGCACTGGCGGTGGCACCGCCACCCCGGATCCTGTTCTACGCACCTCCCCTTTCAGTGACACCAGTGTGCCGAGCCAGATCGCCAGCCACCCTCCCCGCAGCGCAGGCCTGACCCACACTACTTCCACCCGGTCTCGCACCGAAGGCTTGGAGCGCTCAGGTTCGCGCCGCCGCGCGGGCATGGCGGCCGACGGTCTGGGCCGCTCCAACTCGGGTGTGAAACGGGTGGACTCGGTTTCGCGCGGCACCAACCGACACAAACCGGGAGCAGGGTCGGTTTCGATCAAATTGGCCGACGAACCTTTACGCCCATGTCCCACCAAGCTACTCGACTACTGCTGGTAGTGCTCACGTCGTGGGATCGTCCCACGCTTCTCTCGACGATCCTCACCGCGGGTACCAGTTGACCGACTCGAGTCCCGTGCCTGCGCCCGGGTCTGGTCGTGCGCCGAGCGCAGCTGCAGCTGCACCTGCAGCGCCTGCGCCTGCGCCGCAACCTGTCCAGGTGCCCCTGCCACCGAGCGAGAAGGAACGGTACTTTTCGTCGCATACGCGCGGCGGTAGTATGCCCTTGCACACAGCCCTCTCTTCTCCCGGTACATTTGCCTCGGCTCCTTCCCACGAGGCCGAAGCGGGGTCGACGACCAGTGTCCCGCTACAACCGTTGCACCGTACGCGTTCCAACTCGTCTTTGCGCGAGCTGGTCAGTACGGGGCCCAACAACCCGCTCAAATCGGCCTTCAGCCGGTTCGGAAAGGGAAAACAGAGTACCCGCCAACGCGATCCTCCACCTTCCTCTTCCACTGGCTTGGCCGAAGCTACCGCCCACGGATCCACCACCGGCTCACAGCTCAAACGCAGTACTACCTTGGGCAGCATCATCGGTCGCCGTCGTGGTAAGCGAAGTGAAAGTCCAAAAACATCCTCTCGCCCTACCTCGCCCCAACATGCCACGGACGATCCCGTCTTGTGGGACGATACCTTGCGCCAGATTTACCGTACCCAAGGCACTGGCCCGATCGAGACCCATCACCTTGCCTACCATGGCGCGGGAAAGGTGACCCCAGCCCAGGCTGTTGCGCTTGCAGCGCGCGAAAACCGCTCTTCGTTTAGTTCGGACGACGAGGTGGGGGGTCCCGCGCGTCGGCGTGGAGCTGGGACTGGGACTGGTGGGCAGCGCCGCCCTGCACCACCCCCACCCCCACCGCAACCCGTGTTTGATGAAGAGGTCAAAAGGGTACCGAGTAAAGCGCCGGCAGTGCTGCGTTGGCGATCGCAACACCGCGGATGGACTTCCACTGGTAACCTGTTGGAACGTCCTGAAGCTACTTCGCAAGCCCCACCGTCGCCCCTCTTGGGTAGCGATTCGGATGACCAAGAACAACTGTACGTATTCTATTCCCCCGCACCTCCTTAGCTTGCTCCCTTTTCTCTTGCCTCGTTGGTAGTCAGGGGTTTCCCAGGGGTTTCCCAGTCCCAGGGGTCTCATTCTGACGCCATGAACCTTGGTTTTGCCTGTGACAGCTTGGTCAGCTCGCACCCACTTCCTCCTTCTTTACCCTTACCTTCGCGCCCTGACGAACCTAGTGCCGACGAACTCCGAGCCGCACTGGGCAACCTCCCTCCCCCGACCCAAACTTTCCCCCCCCGCCGCGCTCGGACTCCGGGCTCACGTTCAGCTTCCCCCGGATTGGCCGTCGCCTACGCACCTCTGCCACCTAAACCCGACCGTGCACTCCCGCCCACCCCACCTTTTGGTCCTTCCGCTTCTTCCGTGTCGGTGCCTGTTCCGGTGCCTATGCCTGTTGCGGCGCCAGCGCCAGTGCCCAAGTCGGTCCCGGTACCGGCGCCGGCGCCTCAGGTCCAGGTCCAGACACAGCTACGTGGCCTCCGTCCGAGCATTACGGAAACAGTCAACGTCATGCTCGCTGGGCCTACGGTCCAACGTATTGCCGTCACGGGCGAGGTGAGTCTAGTTGGCTCGGAACCGATTGTGCTCCCGCCGGGGGAGGAAAAACGGTACATCCCGCTTCACCTGGACGGTTTGGCTTACTTGGACCGTGGTGCACCTAATCCTTCTTTCCTCTCGCGCTCATCCAGCTCAGCTGAGGACGGTACTTACCTCTTAGATCTACTTGCTGTGCGGCACGCACAGGATACTCACACCCCCCTCGCACTATTCAAGTACCAAGTCGCGCTGCACGCTGATGCTCGGACTTACCTCCCGCTCGACGTGCAGGTCCAGTGGCGCGCAGAACAGGAGAAAGATAAACTCAGTATGGTCTTGAGCTACGCACCGAACCGTTCTTGCTCCTTGCCTCGTTCAGCTACCTTGCACCACATCGAGTTTGCCGCACCCCTCCAGGGACGCGTCACTTCCGCCCTGTCCAAGCCCACGGGACTGTGGGACGCGGGAAGTAGCACCATTCGATGGGGTCTCCCCGCACCCATCTCCCTCGCTTCGTCTACCTCGGCCGCGTCAGCTTCAGCTTCAGCTTCGGCGTCGGCGTCAGCTTCGGCTGACTCCTCGTTCTCAGGCTCCCTCTCAGGCTCGGGGTTGGGCTCAGGCTCGGGCACAACGGACGAAGGAAAAATCTTAGCGCGTTTCCTGACCCAGGGCAGTGTGCAGCCGCACCCGATCCTCGTCCGTTGGGCCGTACCGGGATGCACATTTTCCCGCTTCGTGTGCGCGCTGATGGGCTGGGGTTGGGTCCGGGGTCCGGTCTGGGGCCAGAGATTCGCTCTACCGTCGCGGGTAAGTATTTTGTTGTGCCTGTTGCTGAGTCTGCGTGAACGGCTACGTGAGCGGCTATGTGAGCGGCTAAGTAAGCCTGGCTGAGTCCTCGTCAATTCCTTCTGGTTTCGCAACGGCCTAGCATGATCCAAGCCAAGTAAGGACGCGATGCAAGGTGTCGAAATGTAGGTGCCCGGCACGCAGGTCTCGTTCAGGTGGCTACGTACTGAGGTACTGGGGTACTTGGGTACGGGGGTACTTGGGTACGGGGGTACTTGGACCTGCCCTCTCGTACTTCCCGCCCTCCCTGCTTTGCTTGCTTTCCCTTCTCCCTTTTCTCCTCTCTCTCCTCTCTTCTCTCCGCTCCCCCACACACACCGCAGTAACCGTCTGCTGCGTCTGGCTCCGCTGGGAGCGGTCTTGCGGTACGGTGCGGTGCTGTCTCGCCCAGTGGGGGGCCCTGTGTTCTTTCTCATTTTTCCCATTTCTCTTTTCCCTTTTTCCTTTTTCCTTCTTCTTGGGTGCAGTGTCCTTGTCCTTCTCCTTCTCCTTTGCATTCGCATTCTCATCTATCTGTCTGTCTGTCTCGGTCTCGGTCCTGGTCCTGATCCTGGTCCTGGTCTTGGCGTGTCAGGCTCATGTCGCATGTGTCGTGTCGCATGTCATGTCATGCCATGTCATCCGTTGCAATTTGTCATGGATCCGATCTACACTCCCTATCCCCAATTCCAATCTACACTCCCAAGTCCAAGCCCAAACCCTGCTCGAACGCTCTCTATTTTCTCCACTTCACCTTCCCTCCCCTCTCCCCTCCTCTAACCCTCGCTTCGCTCTTCTCTTGCTATCTGTCGCTCGTTTTCTCTCCTATAACGCTTCCATCCCTCAGGCCTCATTCTGCATCCCCCATCGATTATCCCCTATCCTGCCTTGTGCGTTGTGCGTTGGGCACAGCGCGTAGTGCGTTGGGTCAGGCCTCCATACCGTTGTTAATTGCACCAGGCGTCGAGCTTTTTGTAGGGAGCCAGATTCGATCATGATGCATGACGTGTGCCAGTTCCATCAAGCAACCCTCGACCAACGTTTAACGTTTAACGTTCCAACGTTCCAACGTTCCAACGTTCCAACGTTCACCCGGGGGCACTGCAGTTTTGGTGGGAAGGAACGGACGTTGGATGTGGGACGTTGGCGATGGATGGATGGAAGTCTGCGTCCTGAGTCCCAGCAGCCCACCCCTCTCCCCGCTCGGTTGCTTCGACCCATCGGTGCTGGGTTTCGCCCACGGACGCAACCCTGTGGACGAACTGGGGCCAGCCTGGGCAGCTGGGCAGCAGGGGCGTGCGCGCGCTTACGTCCGGCCGCACTGCCCCCCTGCGCCTGGGGCGGGGCAGCGGCGCAGCGCCAGTGTGGATGCGCCTGCCGGTGGCAATGGAGTAGGCAGCATAGCGCCACACTCAGCCACGCCAATCTCAGACCCCGTGCGCGCTGCCCCATGTCCCCATGTCCCATGTCGATAGCGCCATCGTCCGTACTCGACATCTTCTCCCCGCCCGCCACCACCCGCACCCGCACCAACATGCCCTTCACCAAGGACATCCCCTCGCTCGCTGGCAAGCTCGCTCTCGTCACTGGAGCCAACACGGGTCTTGGCTATGCTACCGCCTAAACCTCGCCCACGCCGGCGCGGCCGTCGTCCTAGCGTGCCGCAACCAAGACCGCGGCCAAGCGGCCGTCGATAAGATTGCCGCGTCGAAGCCGTCGGGATCGGCTTCTGTCGCCGTCTTGGACCTCAACGATCTCGATAAGGTCAAGGCATTTGCCGCTCAGTTCGCCTCGACACACACTCACCTCGACATTCTCGTCGCCAATGCTGGCGTGATGAACTTGGCCGAGCAGCATCGTACTGTCCAGGGTGCGTAGCGTACCCCCCTGCCCCCTCCTATTTGCTTCCTCATCCGTCTCTTGTCTGGTTGCTCACCTGCCTCCACCCCTCCCTCTACCCACAGACCACGAAGCCCAATTTGGGATCAACCATTTGGCGCACGCCGCGCTGATTGGCAGTCTGTTCCCGCTGCTGAAGAAAACGCCATCGAGTCGGGTGGTGACAGTAGCGTCGTTTGTGCACAAGCAAGCGGGTCCACTGCAGCTGGACGATCTGGACTGGAAACAGCGGACGTACAATGGCCGCGCGGCCTACTCCCAAAGCAAGCTTGCCAACCTACTGTGGGCACGGGAACTGGCTCGCCGGATCACGCAAGCTCACCTGCCCGCCCCGCTCGTCGTGCTCGCCCACCCAGGATGGTCCTTGACTGAGCTCGCGCGCCATTCGACCCTGGTCCTCCTCGCGGCCAAGGTGCTCGCTCAGTCGAGCGAACAGGGCGCCCTCCCCCAGACCTACGCCGCTACCATGCCCGACTTGGAACCTGGCTCATACTGGGGCCCGCAGGGCTGGTTCGACTTGGCGGGCCAAGTGGGCCCAGCTAAGATCGCGCCCAATGGATTGGACGAGGCCGCGGCGGCACAGCTGTTTGATCGCACGGAGGAGCTCACGGGCGTCACGTTTGACTTTTCGTGAGCTGCGCGCATCGCAATGGGATGGAAGACGACGCACGCGGCAGAGCTGGAGGATGGAGAGATGGAGAGATGGTTGGACTTGGAAATGCGAACGTGCGAAATGGAATGTCAATGAGCGCGCACTGCGATGACTAGATGACTAGGACTAGTGATATAGTGACAGTGATTGTCTGACGATGCTCACCAGAACTGCGAGGCGCGGATCTAAGTTAGGGTTGCCGCCACCTGTCGGGCTTGCGTGCAGCGTGGTGGGTGATGGTGATGCATGACCCCCGTCACTGATGGGCGCGGGAGATCACGCCTGACTCAGCCCGAGGGCGCCAGGACACCTGGCTTGCTGGCTGTCGTCCGACGCGCCTTGCCTGCGCTCCCCACCATCCGCAGCCTCCTCCCCACCACCCTCAACCGCCTCCCCGCCATGCCCTGGAAGCCGCCGCCGCCCGCGCCCAAGTGCCCCACCTGCAACCAGTCCGTCTTTGCCGCCGAGAAGGTCGTTGGTCCCGGCGGCGTGGCGTACCACGCGCCGTGCCTCGTGTGCTCCCTCTGCCGCCGCCGCCTGGACAGCACGCTGCTCGCTGAGCACGACGGCCAGCTGCTGTGCGCGCACTGCCACCGCGCCCACCTCGGCACTGGCCTCGGCCACTTTGCCACTGCCGTCCCTTTGCGGCCCAAGCTGCCCCCCCCGCCCGTACACACCCACTCCGCCCGCTCGCCCCCGCGCGCCCACCCCGACCACCTGCCCGACGTGACCGGCGCCCCCCTGGCGGACCATGGCGTCCCTGTCCTTGGCCAAGCAACGCATCGCCTCGGCCGTCGGGGCGTCCGGCCCGCATACGCCCCCTCGCCCGCCCCCCCGCCCCGCGTTTGCCACGGCAGGCGAAACGGGTACCGTCGCTTCGATTGACGATGTGATTGCCGCAGGCACCATGCCCCGTATCATCTCTCGTTCTCAGCAACAAGCTGAGCAGGCCCAGGCCCAGGCCCAGGCCCAAGCTCATGCTCCGGATCACGATCAAGCCCTCCCCTCGCCTTCTGCCCCCTTGTTCCTGAACCGGACCTGGACACGACCCCCACTCGGCCCCCTCCCACCCTCACCCCGAGCTTGCCCCCGCGCCCCGCCAAGCCCGCTACCGCACCCAAGCCTGCACCTGCACCTGTGTCTTCACCTGCACCTGCACCTGCACCGGCGCCTGCGCCTGCGTCTTCCTGGGCCTCAGCGTCCCGCCTCCCCGCCCCCCCGCCGACGCACGGGCGGACGAACAAGAACTTAGTGCGGCCGAGGTGATTGCGCGCGTGCGGGCTGGACGCGCGGCCGGGTCCCTGGTCCTTCTTCTTCCTCGTCTGACCCTTCCCCGTCCGCTCCGTTCACTGCGCCCGCGTCCGCGCGCGCCCAAGTGGGACGACGAGACGGTGGACCGGCAGGCGTCTGGTCCCCCTACTGCACCGACGCTTCCCTCGCGCCCGGCCGGGTCGGTACCAGCCAAAGGAGCGTTACCCCCGCCACGCCGGATGGACCCGGCGGCTCTCCGTCGTGCTGCTGCGACGTCGACGACGCCGACGGCAACCTCAGCTTCGACGCGCGACGACGGTGGCGAGTAGCACGACAGTAGGATCTGTTCCGCTTGCCTCCGCTTCGCCACGTGCGACGTTTGCGGGCGTAGGCGTGGTAGGCCGCGGGGCGCATGTGGCACAAGCAGCGGCACAAGCGACCAGTGGAACACCCTTGTGCGCTCGGTGCGGTCGCGCAGTGTACCATGCAGAACATGTGTATGCGGCGTCGCACAAGTGGCACCGCGTGTCTCAAGTGCGATGGATGTGGATCGACGTTGGACCCGGGTAAGGTGGTTACCGGCCCGGCTGACGCTCAACGTACCTTGACCACGTTGGGGTGGAGCGAACAGGACTTACATGCCCACACGCGGTTCTGTAACGTTTGGTGCGCACATTGCTTTGCCAAGTACTTTGGCCCGCGCGGAACTAAGGTCGGTATGTCCTTGCCTGCGCGTGAGTACCGCCGTGTCTAGTGGTTCGGTCCAAGCGGAAGTCAACGCACGCGAAACAGGAACTGGAAAAGGAGGGGGAAACGCACCAGGAGGATGAAAAGGAGCAGGAGGAGCAGGAGACGCTATGTGGATGGGTTGCTTGCCATACCGTAGATGTAGCTACAAGCTCTCCTAACCGCACGCCAATAACTTTTTGCCTCATCTTCCATCCCCTTGTTCATCCATTTCATTTAGATGTAGGATCTGCACCCGTACCTGTACCAGCCATGCCCTGTTGCATGTATCATGCATGTTGTGTCCAGGAACGTCGACGTCGATGGAGGGCCGGTAGATTCCACTAGTAGCCCCTGAGCACCCACGCTCTACGTTCCACGTTCCACGCACCTTGCCCACGCCCGGGCGGGCGCAAGTGGCCGTCCCATCGTCCTGCTGCAAGCTCAAGTGAGCGAATTGCATCCCAATGCTTATGCATACACGTATTGCCTCTCCCTCCGACCTCCCTTCTGGGACGGCGCGGAAAAGAAGCCCAGTCCGCTCGCTGCGGGTCGATGACGGTTGTGGCTACCCGCGCGACCGCCTGCCTATATCCCCACTCGCTAGTCGCCAGTCGAGAGTCCGCTAGTCAAGAGTCGCCAGCGCACCGCCCCCAGGCGCTTCCTCGCCAAGTCGACTTGCCCGTCCGTAAGTACGTGCCATGGCCCTGTGTCGCGTGGCTGTCGATTGGTTCCCTGACATGTCCGCATCTGCATTCGCATCCGCATACCATACGCTTGCCTGGCCTCGCTACCACCTAAGGCCTACCCCCGAATTCAACCCGGGTGGCAGTGTCTCCCCACACTGGCGCCCTGGTTCGCGGGGAGGCTTGACTAAATCGTTGTTGGTTCATCGGAACGCCTAACTCGCGTAACCCGCGTACCTCGCGTAACCCGCGTATTAACAGTTGACCGCGTAACCGGTTTTAATTAGCTAGTCGCCACCCGATCGCGGTGGCTTTGGCTTGCTTTTGCAAACGTTTTCGGGGCGCGGGAACTTGTACCACCCCTCCATCCCCCCTATCCTCCGCATTCCCCCCTATCCTCCCCCTCCCACCATGGCTGACGCCGACGCGGAGGAAGAGGCCCAGATCCAACTGGCCCTTGAGCTCTCCCGCCGTGAAGCCAGCCTGGCCCGCTTGTCCGAGTCCCAACAGATTGCCCAGGCCATCCAGCTCAGCCTCACCCACCCCCCCCGGCCCCGCAAACGGTTCCGTTCCCCATCCGCCTCGCCTTCGCCTTGCAAGCGCACTGGGTCTTCATCTACCTCGCCCTTGCCTGGCAAGCAAACGTGCTCCTCATCTACCTCGCCCTTGCCTTGCAAGCAAACGTGTTTCTCATCTACCTCACCCTCATCTCACAAACGCACTTGTTCTCCACCCCCCTCGTCCTCGCCTCCACCCAACCCCGAATGCAAAGGCGAACCCCGATCCGAATCAGAACCCGAACCTAAACGCAAACCCGAACCCGAACCCCCATCGACTGCATCTTCCGATGCCGCGCCCGCCAAGGAGACGAAGGAGCCCCCCGAGACTGTCAGCGCCATGACGCTTGCACCGCGCTGGAGGGCCGGGGCAGCTTTGCCGTTGGAACCTAAGGCCGGGCCCTCGCATCCTTTGGTAGGCTTGCTAGGCGCCGCCGGGCGCGCTGAGCCCATTCCCCTCACTCGGGCAGGGGGCGCGCTGGATCTGCTCTATTTCCCAGGCTGGCTCAGTGGGTCATCGCGAACCCACCTCAAGCGATTTCTCTTGCACGAGATGGACTGGTACCAGGTCGAGTATACTCGGCCTTCGACCGGCGTGCACATCGTCACTCCCCGTTACACTACTGCGTTCGTCTTGCCGCCCGTACCGGGCGGTACGAGTGCTTCGCCGCACACTGTCTTTTCCCCGCTCCCGGCTATGCTCGCACAGCTCCTGCCCTTGGCACAGGCAGCTACGGGCGCACGCTACAACTCAGTGCTGTGCAACCTGTACCCAACGGGCGAGCAACGGATCGGATTCCATTCGGACGACGAACCCTACCTCGGTCGGCACCCGAACATTGCCTCGCTCACCCTCGGCGCCAGCAGGGACTTTGTGTGTCGGTCCAAACGGCCCAAACCGACCGTGTCGCCCGACTCAAAGGTCAGTGCACACGATCGCTGGCCGCCGTTGCGCTTGGCGTTGAACGAGGGCGACCTGGTCTTGATGCGAGGTCGGACACAGGCCGAAGCGGAACATGCTGTGCCGCCCCGCAAGGCATGCACCGCGCCCCGCATCAACCTCACGTTTCGCTGGCTGGAGCACAAGGCCACCGGCGCTGCTAGTACGTTCGTTTTCTTGTTCTTGTTCTTGTTCTTGCTCTTGCGCTTGCCTCGTGTGTCTTGCCCTCTGCTGGGACCGGTCGGTGGCCCCAGGGAACCAAGCGGCTACTAAGCGGTGCCGAGTGCTAACCCACCCTCCCCGCCGTTTCTGTGGGGAAATTAGATTACCAGACCTTTGCCCGCGGCTCTGGGCCGGCGTACCGCTGGGTCCAGGGCCACATGGAGCGCAAGTAGCAGTCGAGCACCACCAACTAGTGACTAGTGGCCGGCGTAATCCATGTTCGGCATTCCATTTCTGCGTACTAGAACCGAGGTCTGTATCCAGCAGCGCCCGGGCGGAATGGCGGGCGGAAGGGCGCGTGGGTTTGTCTCCAACCGCAGCTGAAAGCGCCGGCAGCCGGAGCGCACGTGACTAATCAGTGCGGATGCCCTGCCGATTCACACAGCCACCCCCATGGGGCCTAGCATTCACTCACACCCTCAGACGCTCCCGCCCGCGCATCTCTCTCAGGTCCAGCCCTGTCCTCGCCACCGCCACCACCATCCCCCCGGCCCAGAATGCCCACCCACAGCCACGGCTCCCGCCGCTCGCCCCACCCCCACCCCCACCCCCTCCCACCACCCCCACTACCCCCACCGCGCCCCCTCAGCGGCGCCACCTCGCCCGTCCACCCCACCATCCTCTCCGCATCCCCGCCCCCCCGGCCCCTCTGCCGACGGCTACTTTGGCCCCAGCCCTCCACCATCGCCTCCGACGGGGCACGCACCCCCGCCTCCCTCCCCCCCGCCGACGAGCCCCCCAGACCACTCCCCCGTCCCTCGGCGGCCCCGCCGCCCCCCTGTCCCGCTTGAGCTTGGCCTACCCCAGCGGCCTCATGCCCCTCGAGGGCCTGGCCGGCATCTCCGTTTCTCCCATGCCCCCCCTGGCCCCCCCTCCCCCACACTGACGGATACAATTGTCGACATGCACCGTACCCTGTACGGAACAGCTAGTGACCCCAAACGCTCCCCCGAGCAAGTCGCCGCCGTCGTCACGCGCTACTACGATCCCCAGGCCATCTTTGAATCGCCCTTGCTCTCGGCGCATGGCTGGGGCCAGATTGCCGCCCAGTTCTCCATGGCCTTTTCCTTGCCGGGCATTGAAGTCCATTCAGAACTGCACGATGTGGTCACATCAGACTTTGAGTTTGACGGTACCCGTGCTGGCATCCTCGAACACACCTTGACCATCACCCTGCTTCCGTCGCTGTTTGCGCCCCAGGCGGAAGAAGGTACCGGGCCCGGTCTCTCGACCAGTCCGTCCGATCCTCGCCTCTCCGGACCGCGATCCAAGACCAAGCCTCCGTCCCGTCGGTCCAGCATGGGATATGTCACTGGCTACCTCCAACCGGGCCAGGTGACTCCTCATCCGTTTGCTTCGTACGTGAGTGCCTTGGCGTCCGCCTCGGCGTCCGCTTCGGCCTACTCGCTACCTCCGGGCCAACGGTCCTATCCCCACTCCCCACTCTGGTCAGCCACCAAGATGAGTTATCCTCCTTCCCCAGCCCGGGTCGGTAGCCAGCTCGGCTGCCCACCCTGGCTCTCTGGACGAGACGGACGACGAGGATGGTCCGCACCAGGGTCATACGCCCCCCGCCTGTCCCCGCGTGGGCTGGGTCAGAGGGCACCGTACCCCCCTGGTGGTACCCACGTGGGACAATGCCCATGTCACCTGCCAGCCCCAACACCATTCTCAATCCCAATTCCAATCCTAACTCCAATCCCAATTCCAACGCCAACCCGGCCCCTAATTCCAATGCCAACGCCAACGCCAACGCCGTCCCGCCTCATTCCTACGATGCATCGCCTCCGTCTGAATCGAGCGGCAGCAAATTCAGCCCCCTACGTTGCCTCTTGATGCGATCCGTCCGCACTGGTCCAAAGAAGGGTTTGGTCGTGCGCCCCTGCAGAGCATGTTGCGTTCAGTTGCGCATCCGGCTCATGCGATGCGCCGGTTGTGCCAGATCGAGATCCGGATCATGACCCGGCTCGAGTTTAACGATGTGGGCTTGGTGGTGCGGCACGACGATATGTGGGGGTTGAAAGAGACGATTGAAGGTATAGTCCCTTTGGTGGGAATGGTGTATCCGGTCCAACGTGCGTTGCTTGGATGGCTCGTCAGTCGATCCATGCAAGCAGGGTGGCAAGTCAAGACCCAAGTCGAACCTGTCGTACACGCCGTACTGAGCCCTGCTTACGCCGCGTACTCTGTAGCGTACTCCACGGCTACCACTGTTAACTCTTCTGCCCACCGCGCTGCGGCTGGCGTGGCAGATGCCGTGGCTACCGTTGGAGCTGTCGCTTCGGGACTGTGGAACGCTGTTCGATCGGTCTCGGTCGCCTCGTTGGCTGCGCCCTTGGGCATCACAGGGTCGGACATCAAGCACGTTGCGTAGATGCGTCGTCGAGTGCGCTCTTTCGTTTGGCTTTGCTTTGCTTGGCTTTGCTTGGCTCAGCTTGCAGCTCTTGTTTCTTCCCTGGTGCAGTCGAAGGGGAGAGAGAAGGGGACTTTCATCCCTCTTTGGCTGCGTGACTAGTGACTCGTTTTGTGGGCATATACTTTTTTCCTTGTTTACCTCTGTCGTTTTGTTCCTTGGGCGCCTACTTTGATCCTCCACATGCCTGACGCCCCCTGTCCCTTTCCCGATGTCCGATGCCCGATGTTCCATGCCCCATGTCCCATGTCTTTTGCTCTTTGTCCTACACCCCCATTCTCATGCCCAACGTTCTCATGCCCCCAACGTCCCAGCTCCTACCAGGTTCCTACCTACTTCCCTTCCTTTCTGGCTCGGCATC
The DNA here is from genome assembly GCA_003971905.1 of Moniliella sp. 'wahieum'. Lineage (NCBI taxonomy): Eukaryota > Fungi > Basidiomycota > Moniliellomycetes > Moniliellales > Moniliellaceae > Moniliella > Moniliella sp. 'wahieum'. Next base: position 219,267 of record RSEE01000071.1, on the reverse strand, counting down.
TGACCAGTGACTAGTGACCCTGGCCCTGACCTCGACGGATCTAAGCGCATCGCATCAGAGCGGATCGGAGCTGTTTCCATCCGTTTCCATCAGTTTCCATCAGTTTCCATCCGTTTCGATGCAGATGCAGATGCAGATGCATCTTGCATCTTGCATCTTGCCTCTAGACCCGCTTAGATTCGTCGAGCTACATCCGGTCCCTTGGTCGCATTGAACGTTGAATTGATCCCCACCTGTGTGTGACATGAGGTAGGTTGGACGTGCGACGGTGGACGTTGAGGAGTTGCAGAGTTCGGCGTACGTGGGCCCACGGTGGTATCACGGCGGAATACCTCTCGCTCCTGCGCCAATACTGTCCTTGGGGCGGTACAGCGCAGGCCAGCAGGGCGCAGGGGCGGAGAGGCGCGACTCGTGGCGCTTGAAGTGAGGGGGATGGGGGGGATGGACCGTGCAGGCAAAGTGGTGTTGGAGTGACGACACTATAAGTGAGACGCACGACTACATGTAATGCACTGAGGACCTAGTCCCCCTGCACCCCAGCGTAGGTCGACATGGACGGAGATCGGAGATAGATCGACCGGTTGAGATGGACAGGTCGGGTTCGTGTGAGGTGCGAGTCAGGTTTGGGCTACGATACGGCATTCTACGCTACGTTACGCTAGTCTACGCTACGCTATGCCATGGTACTCATCTATACTCGCCCACATGCATGCCATCCTCTCGAGTCCTCGTCCTCCTCCCCCTTCCTGGCAAGTTCACCATGATTCTTTTCCGTCCCTATCGGCTTCAAGGCCTGATGACTCAAGTCCCCAAGCAATTTAAGCCAAGGAGGAGACACTGCCTGTGCCTAACAGAACTGCGAACCAGCATCCGTCCATCCGTCATTGTATTCACGTCGAACGTCGATCAAGGATTGAATTGTGAATCTGGATCTGGAGCTGGAGCTGGAACTGGAGCTGGCACGTGTCCTTAGTCGTCTAGACAAGGACGCTATCAAGAAAAAAGTACGTTTCGTCCGACATCACCGATGCGTCACGAAGCGTACCAAGCAGGGCCAAACACGCCACGCAAAAACATAAAAACGGAGGTGGGCAAGGCCCATACAGGGACCAAAAGCGCAAGGGTACAAAAGCCGAGTGATAGGCCTCAGGAGAGCCGTCGTAGCAGGCTAGAACAGGCGCGTACGATTCATAAAAAAATTGGTATCGACCACAGCCACAGAGCTGCGGGAGAAAGGGAAATGAGCGAGATCGAGCGAGGGGTTTAGACCGGTACGGGGAAACAAACGAAAAGCAAAGCAAAAACAATACAACCCACCTCGACCATCAGTCAGGTTGGGTCCAGCCAAACGCAGTCCCCCTCTCCGCCGCCCTTACACATCAAAGTAACGAGCTCAAGAATGGACCTGGGCATGGGCCCGCGCCGTATCCAGTCGCCATTCGCGTAACCGCGCACGGGCAGGGGACCCAGAACGCGAAGGGGGAGGAAAACGGATCGTACCCTGCTCGGGCGAAGCGGGCATTGAGGCGCCCCGGCTGCCTGAGGGCGGAGCAAGGTGTTTCTGCGAAAGCGGAAACGCGGGAAGAGGAGAGGAGGAGGAGGCAGAGTGTGTGTGTCCCCAGTCCATGCGAGTACGAAGCAGGACTTCGCAACGCCTTCTCCGCTTGTCGCACCACATTGTCCCACCCACTCGAACGCGCTTGCGCAGGAAACGACGACACGCGGCGCAAGTGCACCGTCCCGTCCCGAGCGGGCACACGCATCAGTTCCTCCACCCCGTTGGTACCGGACGAAGCGGAGGAAGCCGAGGAAGGAACCGGCTCGGACGTACGAAGCGAATCCGATTCGTCTACCATGCTGGATTCCGAGATCTCCAGCGGACGAGAAGAGGTGAGAAGCGGGGAATGAGGTAAGTGCTTGTCGGTCGTAGCGAGCCGCGCGGTTTCCACCACAGCATGCGGCAGTGGAGGCGAAGTGGTGTGTGCCCCGGACGGGAGGGACGTCGAGGTCAAGGCAGACAAAGTTGCAGATGCAGATCCAGAGGTAGCTGCAGCGGCACGGCGGGGTCACCAGAGGCAACTGGTTCACGCGAGTTGATCACCGCGGTCCCGAGTACCAACGTCATCGCACCCGCTAGACCAAGTGCGAGTCCAGCCATGCCGCCAGCAGCAAGGAAGAGGTAGGGGGGTACCCTTCGCGCGCCAGGACGCTCAGCAGACGGTAGGGCGTACGCACAAATATCAAGTAAAATCCAAGGAACAGGTAGATGATTGGTGCCGCAACCAACACCCGAATCGGACGTAGGATCTCGAGCACAACGAATCGGATCATGGTCCAGCTTGTATACGTGATGGAGCGGACCAGATTGACGGTCCCCAGTGTCGTGGGCACCGCTACTGAGGACCAAACGAAGGCCGTGCTGCGTAGGCAGAAGGAGAGGGACGACTTGCCCAGGCCAAGTCCAAAGGAGGCAGCTGCCCAGGCCGTCTTCCAAAGTGCTGTGCGGCGACCGGACGAGCGCGGCTGGGGAGAGGTGAGACGTTTCGTGTTGGCCCCTGTGGTAGCGCGGTTACCATTGGGATTGTCATTGCGATTGTCATTGTAATTGTCATTGTAATTGTAATTGTGATTGTCATCGTCAACGTCAACGTCAGGGGTAGCGTGGGCGGTACCACCGTGGGTGAAGGGAGCGTGGGGGCGCGAGGGAGAGTGGCGTTTGGACTGAGGACGCGGGGGCGGGGACACGCGGTGTTCCGAGACAGGCGAATCTTCGCCAAACAGGAAGCGCTCCAGTTCCTGGTCGGCATGCTCGATGCGCTCGTCGGTGTGGGTCAAAGACCAGGCATCGAGGAGCGACTGACGAAAGGCCTGGCCCTGGCGGGGGTCGCGGGCGCGTGGCTCGGGGGCCTCGGCGGCAACGGGCGAGGGAGGGAGGAGAGGACGGTGGCGGTGATGGCCATAGCGAAGAGGGCCACCGCCATGCAGAGCATCGAGTGCGTCGGGCGCATTGGACGCATCGTGACGCCCATGGACGCCATGGGGGGGGGGGTGGAGGGGGGCGGGTGGTGGCGGGGCGGCGGAGGCGGGATGTGTTTTCACGTTCACGGCGGGGAGATCGAGTGATGCGGTGAATATTGATCGATGGTCGTCGGTGATGGATGATGGGACTGATTGGTCATTCCCCGCAGGCATCGGGTAGGGTTATGCGGTTGCTAGTGGCGCCTCCCTCCGGTGGGGTTGTATTTAGAAGTACAGACTATTGGCGAGCGTCTCTTTGCACACTCAACTAGCACATCATTTCTCTTGGCTTCTCGCCTCGACCCAGCGCCGCCAAGCAACACACCAGGAACACTAGTACAGCAGGTCCACTCCGCCTTGCGGCGCATCGTCCAGGTCCTGGTAGCTTCGGCCCACCCGCGCCGCGCGCGGGTCGAGCCCCAGCCCACGTGCATCGCCCCGCTCTCCCCCCGCTTGCTCGCCAGGCCGCTGGTCCTCGCTCGGCAGCGGCTCTCCAGCCCGCTGCTCCTCCGCCCGCGGCTCCCCAGCCCGCCCCAAGCCGTTCCGGCGGCCGCTCGGCAGCAGGCAGCGCCCGGCCGCCCAGGCGAGCAGAGGCCCACACGCGTTTCGGCCGCTTGCTGGCTGGTTCTTCCTCCTCCGGCTCCACCTTGATCGGTACTGAAGAGCTGATCGATACGGGTCGGTTGGGGTCGAGGACATATTGGTTGAAGAAGCGGGCCTGGTCGAGCACGGGACCCGTTTGGGCATCGTACCAGGCGCGGTGCTTGTTGGCAAAGTGCTTCTGCACAAAGACGGGCGCGCGAAAGGGTTTGCCACACACTCGCGTCTCGCCCGTGGACGGGTCTGTGAGCGGGACCATACAGCGGTGTCGTTCAGGAGCAACTTCCTTGATAAAGGGCGCGAGGTGCGTCTCCAGTTCCTTTTCCAACGGCTTCCCGCCCAACTCGGCCAGATCCACCTCCTCCGGATGCAACAACTGCGCCACCTTGCCATCAAACAATTGGAACGCTCGATTGGCCGAGTCGACGCCCGCAGACGCGGCTTCCTCCGGGAGATATCGTCGCGCCACCACCGGTTCTCGCCGTACCAACTCTTCCTCAAAGTCACGTACAGACCCGAATAGTAGTCCAAGTGCCAAATTTCACGGAGTGCATCAATGTGCAGGTCCAGCGCCCGCTTCAACGCTGGCTCCAGCGTCTTTTGCCGCGAACTGAGATCGGTCCATTCGCCCGCAGTCGCGGTCGCGTCCTCCGATACGGTCGGAACCGACGGCGGCGAGACGGGCTGCTCAAACGCGCTCACAACTTCGTCCAAAGAAATACCAAATTGGTCCTGGACCCGTGCTGCAATCGCGTCGCTGACGCTTGTGCCAAGCCACTCTTGCGCTTCAGCCAGCACGTCGGTCACAGCTGTTTCGTCCTCGGCACGGCCTGCTTCCGAATCGTCACCGGTGGCGTTCCGACGAGCTTGCTTCGCCGCCAAGAGAACCGGCTCTACGAAAATGTCACTCCGGTCCTCTTCCTCGAGCATCGTCACCAGTTTCTGAGCTTGGTGTAGGTCGTGCCGCAAGCGCGGTCCGGCATTGGGAGGCATCGTGCGCACGTGCACCCCGCGCCGAAATGTCTCGGTCGGGACGACGAGCTTGGATCGGCCGGCCCCCCAGGGAAAGCTGGGACAACTGAATTGCGATCGGGTCCACCGCGGTGCCGGGTGCAAAGACGGCAAAGCCGTTGCGAGACCACCGCTTGGTCTCCCTCGGCTCACCCATAGCAAGGTAGAGGAATTGGTCTCCAGCTGTACGAACCAAGAGCTTCTCCAGCTCCGCACGGTCCGCATCAGCAGTCACGTTGGTCAAAAGTAGTTGCGGCATAGTAGCTTCCACTTTCTCGTTCCCGCTGATCTCCCGCGGCTGTCCCAGACGTGTGGTGGCACGGAAAACTTGCGGGCCTGAGACACGGCGGCGGTCGGATTTGTCCTCATCGTCGTCAATGGGACGCACGTCCCAGGTAAGGGCATCCAACTTGCCGTCGCGCAGCTCCGCTAGCCACCGTGCCTTGTGGCCGCGTCGGCCTTGGAATTTGTGCGTCTTGCGCCGAAGCGTACGTTCAGGAGAAAGAGAGTAACGTTCTTGGAACCAAGCTTGGTCCCGATGCGCTTGGAAAAACTTCCATAACTGACGCTTGAGCACAATGGCGCGGTAGTTCTGGTACTCATTCCACACTTCGTCCCCAGAGGAAGCGTCCCGGAGTGTACCATGGCGCGCACGGAACCAATGAGCAAACGCCTTGAAAGTCATCAGGGTGTCGTCCTCGTATGGGTCGGCCACCAGTGCCGGTTCAGGCGGGTTCGTGTTCGAGGAACCGGGGAGCTGAGGTGCAGATGTAGGAGCAAGGGCAAGACCAGGAGCAGGAGTAGATGTAGGAGCAGAAACAGAAGTAGTAGCCCCTGGAGCCGCAGCAGAAGCGGAGGCAGAAGCAGAAGCAGCAGAAGCAGGAGTAGGGGGCAGAAGGCGCGCGCGCAGGTCGGCTTCAGAACGAGGGGGATGGGCCGGTGGATGGGCGGAGGGGTGGGTGGAGGTGGCACTGCCACGGCTAGGAGGGCGGGAAGGGGCAGAGGAAACACTTGTCCTACCCGGGCGGGTGGGGAGAGAAGGCGGTGGACCGGGCGGGGCGGAACGCGGAATGGACCAGGAGGTAGTCCCAATAGTCGCGGTGGCGTTGACGGTCGTACTCATCCCAGGCAGCGCCGCGGCGCCGTTGCTGGTCGTAGTACGCGTCCCACTCGTCACCGTACCAACGGGAGCGGGAAGGGGAGGCGGACGGCGGTCGAGGTCGTAGCCGTAGTCGTACCATCCCTCGCGCGGGTAGCTGCTGCGGCCAGAACGATGGGGCGGAGGGGGGGGGGGGGGGGGGGTAGTAAGCATAGTCATATGCATACCCGCGTGGGCCGGGTGGGGCGGATGGGGGCGGGGGCGGGGCGGGGAGCGTGGGCGCTTGGAGCCGGCGCTGAAGGGGGCAGACGGGTACGCGTAGCCGCCGCGCCAGTCGGGACGCCCGCGCGACATGGGGAGGTGGTGGTAGTGGTGGAGACGGGGGTCTAGGCGGGGGAAAGGCCGATGGCGGGGGCACAGCTGGTGGCGATGGCGACGCCAATGGCAAGGGCAAGGCGAAGGCAGGATGCGATGGCAGTGGGGAGGACGATGACGATGGCGGTGGCGATGGCGATGGCGGCCGACGGGGAGGCGGACCAGGGCGACGCCAGCGTCCTTCCAGCACCAGCTTACGTCAGCCCGCACCGGGCGACGGCGCTCCCGGCACGGCGCCAGTGTTGGCAAGTGTTCCTGGGGGTGGGGGGGGGGCAGCGTCACGCATCCGACACCGCGCATCACTGCATCACGCATGGGCGCCGTCGATGCGGCGGATAGACGCCCGGCCGACGACGCAGCGCCACCGGCGCCTCCATCCGCGCCGTCGCCGCCACTCGCATCCCCCGGCGGGCGCACGAATGCACAGTGCATGTGCTGGCAAGGACGCTACGGGTAGCACGCGGGGTGGGCGTAGTGGTGGTGGTGCTGCAGGTGCTCCTATGCTACATCCCGGCCGGTGCGGCGGGTGGGGGGGCTGGGTGGGGGGGTATACCAAACAGACAGATGCGTGCCATTTCGCCCGCTCGCTCACATGGCCCGCGGCGCCGACGGCATGTGCAGCGCGGCATCCGCTTGGCTGCCTCCCGTTTCTTCCACAGCTCGATTCGCATCGCAAAGTACCCCCGGTCCAGCACATAGCGTTCGTGGGCGCCACTGGCACTTGGTGTCCCCGGTGCGGGCGCCGCCGGTGCTGGCGTCTCCACCGGCGACGGCGCCGCAATCGACGCCACCGCACTCGCCAACGAGCCTACCGTGCCCACAGCCGATCCAAGCCAGGAAGAAGATTCTTTCTCCTTCTTGTCCTTATCTCCGTCTGTTTCCTTCTTCTTGGCTAGCTTGGCCTCGTACTCTTGCTTGATCCGCTCAATCTCCTCTTGGCTCACCTTGGGAGGCGGGGGGCCGGCGCGTCGATGCGGGTGGCAAAGTGCCGGTCGGCAAGGTGGGAGGCACACGTGTAGAAGAAGTCTTCGTTCGGCAGCGAGACAGAGACCAGCACAACAGGGCTGGGGCGGTGGCAAACAAAGCAGGCTTTGGGCGTGCCGGCGAGGCGGCGGATGTACTTGTTGATGGGCTTGGCCGCAGCGGCGGACGCCGGGGCAGCGGCGGCAGGCGCGAGACGGAGGGAGGCGCGGACGCCGGCAGAGGCTCGCCCTGCAGTGCGCTGGGCTTGGGCGGGATGGGCGGCGCGGACATGGGCGGATGGATGGCGGTGGAGGGGGGCTAACCCTACCGTCAGGCGGTGGTTGGTTGTTGCTGGCTGGGCCGCTGGCGCTGAGCGCGCGGACGCTGAGCACGGCCAAGGCGAGGTTGACGTCAGTCGCCTTGGCGCCACGCCCAGCGTCCACCACCACCACCACTACCACCGCTCCCATCCGACCATGCTGGGCCCCGCGCTCGCCATCCGACGTGCGTGCCCCCTTCTGCGCGCCGCCCCGCCCCTTGGCGCAAGAGCGCTACATGCCACCGCACGCGTGCGGCAGGACGCTCCCGCGTCCGGCGAGTGGGTCGTCGCCCCCGTCCCACACCGAGCAGTCTACCGCGCCCAGGGACGCGACACGTTCAAGCTGCTGCAGGGCCTCGTGACGAACGATGTCATGCGGGTCCAGGAGCTAGCCCAGCAAATTGCCCATGCCCAAGAACACCAAACGCCGGTCCAGGTCGACGCTACCTACGCCGGGCTCCTCACGCCGCAGGGCCGCATGGTTGCTGACCTGCTGCTCTTCCCCGAAGTGGGGCCCGAACCCTCCGTCTTGATCGACATGGATCGGCGCGTGGCGGACGAGGCGCTGTCGCTTATCAAGAAGTTCAAGTTGCGCTCCAAGTGCACCTTCCAAGAGTTGCCTACCTACCGCGTCGGCCAAGTCTTCTTTCTACCGCCGCTTCCCCCGCAGTTAAAGGACTACTTCGTCTCTGACCAGGGCGCCGCCCCTGTGCCGCAGTGGGACGAAGAAAATACGCCGCCACTGTGGTACCAGCTCTTTGCCACTGCTTCCGTTGGTCTCGCCCCTTCCCCGGAGGGCGCAGAAGGAGGGCAGGCCGCGTTGGGCTGCGCGCGACCCGCGTTCCGATGGCATGCAATTTCGTTTCCTCGTCGACACGGCCAAGATCGAGCTACCTTCCAGCTTCTCGGCCCCGGGGAGAGGAGAGGAACTGTACACGCTACATCGGATCTGGCAAGGGGTGGGCGAGGGAGTGGATGACATGGTACCCGACTCGTCCATCCCGCTTGAAGTCAACTTGGACTACATGAATGGAGGTATGCGCGTTTTTCTTCCCTGCGCTATTGTTCACTTGTCATGCTAACTGCTCCTCCATATCCCCTCTCTTCTGCCAGTGGACTTCCGCAAAGGCTGCTACATTGGCCAAGAACTGACTTCTCGCACGCATCACCGTGGGCTTGTGCGCAAGCGCGTGGTCCCGGTCTTGCTCGAGGCGGAGGTGCAGGACGATACGCCAGAGCCTTGGGCGTCCCTGGGGCTGGGCGCACCCTCCGTCCCGGTCGGCACGTCTGTCCTTCCCCATCGCGCTGCTTCTGATGAACCGCGCCCACGCCGCGTCCGACCCGCTGGCAAGGTCGGGAGCCGAGTGGGACCCTATGCGCTGGCGCTCCTGCGCCTCGACCTCGTCGACCCGCGCTTTGCCGAGCAGGGCGCCGATCCACCCCCCGAGGTGCGCCTTGACCTGCCCCAGGGCCCAGTGGTTAAGGTCCTGCCCTCGATACCTGCCTTCTGGCCGCAGCCCGACGCGCCTGGGCCAGCGCCCGCGGAAGTATCGCAAAACTAAAAGTAAGTGCACAGAGTCCCCCCCCCATTTTCTCGGTTAATCCACAGCACCACTTGAGGACTATAGCCGGACAGGTGTTGGCAACGCATAGCCACCCAGCCGACCAGGCCTTGCGCCGCCCGCCACAGGAGCCAGCGCACTCGGAACGGAGCCAATGTGGCTTCCGGGGAGAGAGTGGGATTAGTTAATGGCGGCGGCGATGGGGCCGGAGGAGATTTGTTGGCAATCAATCTATCAATCGTGCTGGCGGCCTCCTCTTTCTCAGGCTGCTTCCGTCACCCACATGGGCTCGATGGGCTCGATGGGCTCGATGGGTTCGATGGGCTCGATGGGCTCGACGAGCCCGATAAACCCGATGCCATCCACCCCCCCTCGACCTATGCCAGCGACCCCTCAGCCTGCGCCTACGGACCCCCGCCGCCCGCCACCCTGCCGATGCCCCCTCCATGCGCTCCGCGCCGAGCTCGACCGCATACCCTCCACCGCACCCCCGCCACCCCCGCCACGCTTGACCTCGCTCGCCTGCCCCCCGAGCTGCTCCCCTCATCCTCCGCGTCCTGCGTCACCGCATCGGCGACTTGGCCGCCTGCGCGCGCGTAAATAAGTGGTGGAACGAGGTGGCACAACCGCTACTGTACGAACGAATCGTCTTGTATGTTCCTTCCGTCCCCCGCCATCCCGCTTCTCCCCCTCCCCCGCCAGGGGTCGTGCTCGTGTTTGGATGGCCGCCTTGCTCGAACGTTGAGAGCTCAGAAGCTGATCCCGGATGCTCTCCAGACGCGATCAAGGCCGGGTGGTGCGCTTGTTTGCCTCCTTGGCCCACAATCTGCACAATGCACGTCGGATTAAAGTGTTGGGTGCGCTCATTCTCCTTTCTTCCTTCTTTCCCTCCTTCATTTGATGTGCGGCCCGAACACTTGCTGACACTATGATTCACGATGGCCAGAGCTGCGCGTGTATCCCTTCGCCCTGTCCCTGCGCGCGCTGGACCAGATGGAGCAAGATATTGTTACGTCCCTCCGCGCCGCGACTCAGCTCACGTCCTTGGCCTGGACCCGTACCGGATCCCTCAACGACCGGATCATTGTCGATGTCTTTCCCCATCTTACTTCTCTGCGGACGATCGAAGTGACGGGAGACACACGAACGTACGATCCTGCCTTGCTCATTCGCTCGCTTCCTGCACCCCGATCGGCACACTGCAAGGCGATCTTGCGCCCGCTCTCTACTACAGAGTACGCCACTGTGCCCCTCTCTTTCGGCACTGGGCCCCATGGTGATGAAGAAAGGGATGACCCCGTCTCGGTCCAGAGAGCAGAGCGAGAACTGCGTCAGCACCTCCCCCTTCCCCCGGACCAGAGGGGCGTGGAGGAAGTGATGATCATGCCCGACCGAAACCTGGCTAGCTTCATCCCGCGCTTAATCGCCCATCTCGCCGGCCACCTGCGCCGGTTGGAGATCTTGTGTAACCATAGCACTTTTGTGCGAGACGAGCACCTGCTCGCCTCGGTGCCCTACGTGCCCCAGTTACATACCTTGAGCCTTGCAGGTTGCAAGGCCGTCTCCGCACGCGGGTTCCTCCCGCTCCTTCAGGCGGGCAAGGTCAAGATCCTCAAGCTTGAAAGTGTCGGATTCGTACGTGGCTATTTGCGCCGCCCTTCCTTTTTGGCCCTGTACTGAACTAACATCTCATTCCCGTCCCCCACAGCGAGCGGAAGATATGGAGCGAATGATCCCCCATGTCCAATCTCTGGATGCACTAACGTTGACTTACCCCATTCTGCACTCAGCGGCTGAAGTCCACTCGTACTTCACTGCCCTCTCTCATCTCTTGGGTGAACTTCCCCACCTCCACGCGTTCACCTTCTACGCCACGGGTGGCACTGAGGCGGTCGAAGGCACGTCCGCAAGGTACGGGGATAGTGGCGTTTCCGAGGACGAGGACGAACTGCTGCCCATGTCCGGTCCCTCGTTAGACTGGGACCTGCTGCGGGCCCTACTACCCCTCCGAACTCTGAGGACGATCCGCATCTATGGGATCGGGATGAGCTTGGACCAACTGGATTTGCTCACGCGCACGGCTACTCCATTGGAAGACTTAGTCGTGCACCTGTACGAGGCGGACGACCAGGCGCAGCGAATCACCACCTACCTCGCTCGCTGCCCGCACTTACGCACCCTGCACATCTTGAGTTCCGCTCGGTCTCAGTGCCAGCTCGAGGAGGAGGACTTGGTCTCAATTGCTCAAGGCGCGGCACCAACGTTGACCCAGATCGGATTCCGCCACCACGTTTGGACGGTACGTGTGGGGAATTGTTTGGCTTGGCGGGGCTCGGATGGGGTTCATTTCGTTCGTACAGCCTACTGACTCGTGTATAACTGGCTTGGAAGGTGGATCATGGCGTGGATGGGGTCCGGTTGCTTCGATGGGATTGGGGCGCCGGAGGGTTCATCTGGCCGGAGCACCTCTTTGTAGTACGCACTTAAGGCGTAACCATGTCCGCACCCGCACCCATCGGCCTTCATGGTCAGAGCGTTACTAATCTTCCCAGGACATCTGCTTACTACCGAGAGCTTTTTGCCTCGGTCAGACCTTCCTCATGCTATCTGGTTCATGTGCACAGCAACGTGGTGCTGTCTCCACGCAGGGGAAAAGGCAAAGGATTACAAGCAAACTGGGCAAAGACGCAGGTGTGGGCAGCAGCAAACCCAGAGCGCCGAAAATATATCGACTATGCAAGAGAGTCGGTTCCCCTCATCGATCCTCATCGGCGCGCTTGGATACAGCAGCAACAACAGCAGACGCAGAAGAGTGCGGGGAACACATGCAAACGAACCAACATGCCCCACACCAACTCTCAACCGAGAGCATAGCGATGAATGGAGATTAATCAATGTGGCTAGCCAGTGGGGCGGGGTGGCCGAGGGAAATATATCTGCTCCGGGCCCAGTCCCAGATGCTGAGGTCAAAGAAGATGTGACGCAAGGGCATGTGGGGGAAGTACACTGCAGTTGCAAATAGGGGCCGACACCGACTGCCGAACGGTTCAGAGGGTGTATGCAGGGAGGGATAGTGTTCACACGCGAGTCGTTGTCGGCGCAGAGCTTGACGATCGATGAGCGTGTTGTTGACCTGCGTGAAGACCCATCTGGGTCTCAGGGTTCCGCTCGTGGCTGGCGGCTGGGGGATGTTGAGTGAAGATATTGACGGTGATGGTGGTCGTGGGTGGGCTACGGGGAGGAGAGGGCAGAAGAATACATCTTGGGGTTGGTCACATTTATTGCCGGAAGTGGATCGGCTCCATGGGCAACTCGCACAGCTCGGCGTACTCCTTGGGGCTGGTTGGCCCAATCGACCGGAGCGCGGCGACGAATGCCTCGAGAGTGCAGAACTCCGGGTGGGTGCGCCGCTCGCCCGTGGCCGGGTCGGTGTAGGCGAGATGCTTGCCCGGGGCACTGCAGACGGGCAACAGGAGCGGGTCGTCGCCGTAGCGCAGCCGGACATAATGCGGCCGCGACCCCAGTCGCCCAGCCTCCTCTTCCTGCCGGGCCCCACCGGGTCCCAGCCCCACCAGTCCCACCAGCGCCCGCGCGGCCTGCCCCGCCAACGAAGGCCGCCGCTCCGAAGGTCGATCGTCTGCAAAGAGTTCAATCCCCAGTGATGCACTGAATGCGGGCCAGCGTGCCTCGTACACGTCCAGCGTCGCCAGCAGCACAGACAGGGTCGTGTCATGCGCCGCATACACTGCCAAGCGCATCCCGTCTGCCGGTCGAGCACCGCCCGTGTCGCTTTGGCTCCCTTGTTGATAGGCGCTGCCTTGCGCGCCTGGACCCGACGTGCCCGGCGCTGGCGGCGGGAGCGACGCCTTCGTTTCGAGCTGGTCTGCGAGGCGGACCAAGAGCGGACCCAAGCCAAGGCGGCGGACACGCGTGCGGGCGCGCTCAGACCGGGTCACGTACCCCCCAAACCATTCGTCCACCACCGCCCGCTCCATGAGGCGCCGTGTAAGCGGATCAAACGGAGCCGGAACGGGCAGGCCATGGCCAAGGCTGCGTTCAACGTATCAAACACCCCGACAGCCGCGGCTGGCTGTCCACCCTCAGCGGACGACCATCGTTTTGCCGCGCAAATTGGCTGTCGAACCCAGCCAAGATTGGGTTCCAGCGCCGCGCCGCGCGGTCCGAAAAGTCCCGCAACAAGCGGCGCAGGATAGGACAGGCGGCCGTATTGGGCACCAGGTTTTCATCCGACGAGTTGCGCACCCTCAGGGTGGGCAAATACGCGTTGGGCGCGGTCACGGGCGCCACCGCTGCCGCTGCCGCTGCCGACCCGCCGCCGACGGGGTTCCCCGGCTCCAAGAGTGCAGCAACTACGTTCTGCAGCGACTCGGCACAACGGAGCACATTCGTATGACGCATGTAGATCCACGCATCGCCCTCGGCCTGGGTCAACGTTGGCAAGGGCGGGATGAGCCCGAGATGGTCAATGTAGAGACGCTTGAGGCGCGCACCGAGCGCATACGTCGAAGCTCGCCCCACGTCTGTCAGCTCGCCCCAGAGGCAATTGCCCGGCTGGAGGGCTTCGGCCTCACCACGCCCGTCCACCGCTTCGACTGCACGCCGCGCGAGCGGCAGCGGGCCGAGCTGTGGGCTGGTATGGATGTGGCGGTGGCGGTGGCAGTGCTGCTGGTATATGCCGGGTGGAACGGATTGGCCGTCGGCGGGGGTGAATCGGAGGCCAAGCTAGCATCGGCCCGGGCAAACGACAGTTTTTCACACCTGGGCCGCGGGGTCGGAGGCGGCGATGGTGGGCTCGGGAGAGGAGGACGCACGGGCAAGCTTGGTGTGGCGCTGGAGGACGGAGAGGCGGAAGCGGTTGGTCTCTTGGCAGAAGTTCCAGTGCGTGGGGATGGGTGGAGAGGCGTGGGCAAGACGCTCGCGGACCGGCGCGCGTTCGCCGTGGCGGAGAAAGTAGTGGACCTGCGCCAGTCGCAGCGGCGCGGTCGCGCCGGGGAGAGTGGGGGGCGGGGTCCAGGCGAGCAGCGGGTGCTGGGCGCGGCCGTAGCTGCCGGCGCCATCGCCGCGGCGGTCGGTAGCTTGGACATACTCGGGCGCAAGTATATCGGGGCGGCGCGGGTCCATGGCCTGGCCAGCGGCATCGGGCGCGGCCATTGCGGAGGGGCGGGGGGGGGGGGGTGGCCCAGGATGGCGCCGACGCGCTTCCACGTGTTGTGGCCGCCGCCAGGCGCCGATGACGTCAGTCCAGTCAGCAGTCGGTCTTTGGAATGTTCAACTGCGTGTCCGTTCGCGCCTTCGCCCTTCGATTTCACGGGGGCGCAGATGTGGATGGCGTTGACGTGCTTTAACCGCAGCTCGTCTCATCCGTCGCAAACGTCCGGCGCATGCATGGACTCAACAGCCGACCACACATCCTCAGCTATGAGGACACCCCACCCTCTCTCACCATCGGCCATCTGTTGGCCGTCGCCCACTCTATATCTGCTGTCTTTTAGCCAACACCAAAATCCTCTTTACGGCGTACTAATACTAGAGTTAATATTCACGTTGGGCTGGCTGTGGTCACGGGCAGAGACGGGGCGGAGGGCCCAGCGCCCCATTTGCCACCCTCGCCCCAATCTGGTCCACGTCCGAACCTATGCGCGGGAAGTCAAAATCGCACCAAGTTTTGAGCCACGCAACTGGGAGGAAAGAGCAAGAAGTAAGCAGGCTGCCCTTGCCGCGAACAACTGGCTTTTTCACGACGGTTCATTGTGGCTTATCAGCACCCGCAGACGACCCATGTAGCCATTCTCAAAATAACACCTCCAACATGATACCGCGATCGACTGAGGACACTGAAAGGCGGAAAGCTCCCCTATCTCTCGCCGTACAGCGTCCGTCCTTAACAGGCTGTGTTTCAATGATGATGAAGGTGAGAAGGAGATATGTGTGCACACAACAGTACTGAGCGCATGCCCGCGACACGTCCGTGGGAAGAGAGTGTTTTGGAGCTAGCCGACTCGCTCTGTGAAAAGGAGCGTGACGTCATGGGCCAATGCAGGTGGGCGAGCCCAGCTGAGCCCACAATCTCTCCTTGCCTCAGCATTCGGTGGCCTGGATTGATTCTACGTCAACACTGGGCTGTGGTTCTCGCACAAACGCGTAGATGTAAACACGTTAAACAACCCTGTCTCGTCCGTCTTAACCAAGTGTGTTGTCCTCGACCTGTGCGACCTCGGTCGAGTTATTCTCGTACGGCCGTCTGGGTGCTTCTTTATCGCTGAGAACCTCACCACACTGCCCATGTTTCCTTGGACCAGAGTTGCGAACGGCAGAGAGGCGCCCTTGTCATGTGTTTGTTGCTTCAGGTTACTACTATACAGTGTTCTATAGGGGCGGGATATGGGTGCAGGGAGTTTTTCCTTTCTTGATCCCGCCTTGAGAGCTACCTATCTCTCGCTTCTTTTTCTTTTGTCTTATGTTCGCTGTGTAATTCCTTTACAGACCTGCCGGTGTATGGTTCTTGACCGGTTTGTTCACTACCCGTGTGCATCAGCAGGGGAAAACTGATGTTGTCCTCACCCCCCTCGTCTAGCTATCAAAGGGGAATGCGCACTGGCAGCGACCGTTTGCCGCTCTTCCGTGTCAGCCGCTGCTGCTTGTCGCACTAAGTTTTGGTGTCTGTGGCCAGTATCCCACTGGTGTATGGTTTATCGCGCGGGATTCACTTCCGTCATGTACGTCTAGACGCATCAGGCCACCACTTCTGTTGTTCGCAAAAGTATTTATGCCTCTTCCAACATGTAAATGCCCCACTCCGTACCAAGAAGATGCATTTAAAGGCAGGCTTTCATCGGTTTATCTGTCCTCCCTTTTCCAAACATCCGGTGCACTATAGGACTCAACTATCGGCAACACGCACTATAGGACGCATTGAAGCGACACTCGACATTTTCATGGTACTTTGGTACTCTTTTTCCCAATAAAGTGCTGGAAGGCTATCCTTCTCTCCTTCGCGCCAAGAGACTATATGTTGTCGCCGCCCTGGAGGCCACTCCGGTACATTAACAAAATCTTTCGTCTTCGATGCTTCATTGACCGAGACAGGTCCCTTCCGTTTTCTTTCTTGGCAACTGCTCATTTTAGTGAGCTTCCAATATGGTCGGCTCTTAGTCTTTCAGTTTCCTCGACTACGGGCAACTATTACCGTCAAACAGTTTCAGCTCGAACCGCACCCATTGCCATGGAAGTCCAGTTTCCAATATCCTCCGTATGTACGGAACCTGTGGGTAATCCGTTCAGCGATATGAGGCAAAGCCGATCCTATCGTTGCCTGCGTCTCGCGTCCTCGACAGCAAACACAGCGGATCAACGAAATAGATAAAAATATCAGGATGTCCGGAGGCTGATATCGGCGACGTATTTGCATGGTTTTGAGGGAAATGATGTCAGCGACGGCGCAAAAGAGGTCGTTGATGTCGGCGACGGCGCAAAAGAGGTCGTTGATGTCAATGATGTGCAGCGCGGGGGGCCAACTGCCGGCTATATGTGAAACTTTGCGTCGTTTCAAAATCCCACCCGGCCACACCATTTCGTGTCTTCTGATGCTAGGAAATGCTACCAGAACCACCTAGTCAACACGCGTCCTTCCTATACGCGCTCACGGTAGCTGGCCAAGGGCAGGGAATCGATGCTCTACGGGGACATGCGTCTTCAGATTAGCCAGGGGAACATCGGCAATTGGTGTGGCCAAGGTCTAGTCGTCAGGTAAATGGAAGCTCATTTCATGTGGACCAAAAGGCAGGCCATGCAGGACAACACTGTGCCCACTGATAGGGGTTTGGCTCATCAGGCGTCCATCCTGCGGCTAGTTTTGCTTGAGTACAGGGCAGGCAGGGACGACTGGTGCAGCCCCGCTGAAGATAGGCTTTTGTTGGTCCTTCACATTGCTTTGACCCCGCAAACGAAAGTCATGAAAAGTCTGTTGGGTTCTCCGAGCAAACCGACGAGATCATCGAGAGTCGTTCGTCCTGATAAATCCATAGTCGGACAGGCGCGTTTGAGAGATGGGTCTGAAACCGAATCCGTCAAGCGAGACTGTCCCCAGAGGTTAGGCTGTCGTATACGCGGACTTGACACTTCTTCACCATCTCTTCTCTTGTTCCATCAGGTGTGTGTGCTCGTGAGCCAATCGTCTGACCCATTCGGCGTTGGCTCCGACAACAGTAAGGTGTTGTGGATGAGGCCGGAGCTTGGGCCCCACTGGTCCGTGTAGTGTAGGCGTCCTTCATCGCAGTGTTCCGACTCGGCCAGATATTCATTGGACCAGATCAATTGTCGGTGGTCACAGAATGACCCTGACCCCGTTGAACGGACCAGCAAAGCGATGAACGACACCAGTTCGACAATGAATACGGGTAACGACAGGTTTTACATTTGCGGACCGGCATGCCCTTCAACTGTTCCTTGACGCAAAACTCCACCTTTTGTTTAATGAACGCGGTGTTGCGTGTGCGATCTGTCCCAATGTCCGGGAAGATTGTCATTGGAAGTCTCCGCTCATCAGCTGGCCGCCTGGCAAATATAAAGGCGATGTGCAGAGCCACGTCGCGTCGCGCCAGAGGCCCAGGGAAGTACCGATGCGCAGTAGCTCCCGCGATAAAGGCTAGAGATAAAGGTGACGGTGCCAACATACGCGCTTGTGTAGTTAGAGCACAGTCGTCTCGCTTGGCAACACATCGCGAGCCGGATGGTGAAGTGGGATTCGCGTTAATCCATCCACCCCAACTTGCGAGTGGAGGTCATCTGAGACATCACGCATAGTCAACGTGGGAACGGTGAAAATATATTTTTCCCACTCAGCGTGGAACGGTGGCTAAGGGGGCGACGCACAGCAATAGTTAATCTCATCAGTGGCAGGCCCAGTTCGGCGAGCTCTCGCCGCATATACTTTTTGGTAACCACAACTGGATGATGTTGATGACGGCAATGAACGGGTTCGTAAAGGGCGCGAACATATTGCTAGCAATCGGACCGTGGTGACGTATTATTGTTTCCGACAGATCCTCAATACACAGAGCCGGAGACTGCAACTGCAAAAGAGTGCGTCTTATTGTGAGGCATCAGACTTGTGTGTGCGCGCCGAGTTGATCGCCGCCCTGGCTTGGATCCGGACTGAGGATCCGCTGTCGCTTAGGGTTCGGTAGGCGGGGCCAGCCGACTGTGGGCAAAGCACGTTTCAGCGTTGTCCTCCATCCAAAAGCATCTTCTACATCGCCATTTTGCGTGGGAGACCCAGGGGGCAATCCAGAGAGGGCTGACGGTGCAATTCAGGGGAGGCCACGTCTGGCATATTAATGTCAGATGTGTGCCACAGTAGAGATGGTGGCCAGCGCTTGCCGGTTGGAACCAGCTGGGATCGTGCTTGCGCGCCGGAGCACAGGGTGCACGAATGATGCCTGCTGCAGTGTCCGGTGTTGCAGCTGGGTTATTGGAAGCGACCCGGTGTGCCCGGTGTGATCTTGCTGGTGACGTCGGGCGTCCCTGTGTCGAAAAGACGAGTACGGGTATCGACGACATATCCGGTGCATATCCAATGGCTGGCAGTGCTGGGCATTCTGGCAGCCGAAAAGAGTTGAAGCAAGAGTTGGAGGAGCTAGGGCTCCAGTGTCCAGTACCTCGGTGTCGATACATTGCCGGTGTACCAACGGCGAACGTTTGAATGTGCGACTCAACTTTCACTGTTGGCCTGGCTGCTTCGATCTGTCCAGGACACTACGTAGCCTTATTCGCTCACCATCGAGCGACAGTTGCCTACTGCCGGTCACGGGCGAAGACGAGCTGGCAATCCTGAAGCCTATGTGCGCCTGTCGCCTTCCTATTCCCATCCCCAGGTTGGTCATGGGGTCAGATTCAATCTGGAGACGATAGTCGCCCCGTGCCCTTTTAGCTTAGGTTGCCCGTACCCACAACCGCCCTCCTTGTTTTCCCCTGTCACCCGTTCTTTCTCTACGCTACACAGCCTTGCCACACTGGCAGCCACCACTGCTATACTCCGAGAAGTCTTTCCTTGTCCCTATCCCCGCTCGGACCCACCAGTCATTAATTAACGCTCAGCCCAAGCGCGTAACCACCATGAGTCGACGTTAGGTTCTCCAATGGATTAGATCTTAGACCCCTTAACGTCCATAACCCCCCCGGGCGGGCCCCCTGGCAGCGCCCGCGCGTACACTGCCTGGTGCAGAGAATGTTGGGCGCAGCCTATTCCCTGCAGCATCAGCGCCTCAATACTTCTTCAGTTAGGCCCCTGGCTAGCCAAATCCGGCCAGGGGCAAAAGACTTGCCTAGTGCATTGTATGGAGCCCCCCGCATGTGAGTGGCGCAATCTGCTCTACCCCCACACTGCAGCCCATACTTGACAAGAACCAGCCAGACCCCCTGGTCCTGCCTCTTTCCACATACACCCCACCACCATCCCTCGCCACCGTTCCACCAGAGTAAGTGCAACAGCCCGTCCAGGCAAAATGCTCGTGCGAGCCCCTCTCGCGGACCCAGCAATATCGCCGGTCCAGCTCACACCCGCACCGTCAACAATAAGCTAGGGCGTCAGGCAGCCGAAATGGACGAGCTGTGTACGTGGACGAGCCCCCCCCCACCAATTTGGCATCGCCCCCCCGCCTGCATCCTGACGGTCCCTGAGAGACAGCGGCATATCACGGTGAAAGCGCGCAGGCAAATGATCCAGAAAAGATGTCGATCAAGATCCCACAAGCGACGCACAAAGTCACGCCAGTGCCACTGGGTAAGAATTGTCGAATCCATTAGCATGTCGGCTAGACAGCACGTTTTGCTGATGGTGGTCAAGAGTCCACCGCTCTCGGCGCCTCCCCCACTAGATCCACCATCAACAGTGCCTTATCCAACATCATCCAGAGGCGGGCAACGCTCAGCACAAGCTGTTTGAATGATGAGGTGCGTTGAGCCAAACCTCTAAACCAACTACTAACAAATAACACATCGTTCAGATCCCGGAGAGCATGCACCGCATCCGCGCAACAGGCAACGAAACGATCCAGAGGCGGGTAACGCTCAACAAAGGCTATTTGAATGAGGTGCGTTAACCCCAACCCCTAAACCATCTATTAACAAATAACACGTCGTCCAATTGCCACAGAGAGCATGCATCGTATCGATCGAGGCAACGGAAGGCGCACAATTGCAGCCTCTTTCAGGCTGATTTCGTGCGTCATAAGTTTCCAGTCTACTTTCGCATCCTCTCTCACCAAGAGTTCACTGTCGCCAAGGAGCGCATCCGAATCCTGGTACGTACTGCCCCCCGCCTCATCACGCGTTGCTCTCTTCGCAATATGGCCACAATAACTTCATCCGTTCTCATCAAAAGCGCTTCTGTTGCTATGCACCGATCAACCTTGACTTCCTGAGGGAAATGGAACGTGTCTTACAAAATCTCAATTTCTCTGACCCATCTGGCCTGGGTAACCTCTTCCTCGACCAGAGTCTGAAGAACAGCCACCGCTGCAGTGACATTTTCGGTGCCATCACTGTCTCTGGGTCCGATCATAAGTATGTCCTCACCCCGTTGTCGTCCAGCAGGTCATCTGACCTTTTTCACTCATCGCCCGCAAGCTATCTACTGGGCTGGACAAGTGCATGGGAGAATTTCGTGGGCATTGCGGACACGCGTCTTCCGCAAGGTAAGCCGGAAATTTGTACCGCCTGGCGTGCGACGCGTGTTGCACAACTCACCCACCACCGTCACATCGCAGTAACCCGGGTGCAAACCGAAGAGGAGGATACATGGGACAACCAAGGCACTGCAGTCAACTTCTTTGACGCAGAGGGCACAGATGGCGAGAGACGACGACCGCACAGACGACTCTGAGACTGAGGAGTGATTTAGCACCTCTACATTCCAGAGAGCTCTCCATGGCGAGCCCCCAAGTCCATATTGACCCATCGCAATGAAAAAAGTACCCTCGAAGACGATTGCACAGCATTCGATGATGCTAGAATGAGTAGTAGTATAAAATGTAATACCAATAGTAACCAGGAAGAGCGAGCATAGGATGATCAGATTCGTCAGTACGTCGCCCAGGGGCACGTCAACGACGTTTCTGACGTTCAAGGGGGTGACGTCGAGGACGTAATAGACCTACTGACAGACAGGTTTGCACGTCGCCACAGCCAAAACACTCTTCTGACGTTTTTGAAGGTATTTTATATCTTGAAACATCTGTGACGTATTTTGCTGATCCGCTGTGAAGCTAGAACCACGTATTGCACGTCCGCTTGTCTTGTTCTATCCGGGGCATGTGTGCGCCACCTTGGCGCCCACGCACTGCACCTCAATCGCATAGCCTCTAGCCCCTCTGTTCGGATCTGCCAACGACGTTATGGCTACCCAAGCAAACTGTCTCCCGGGTTCGTCCTCCGCCAATAAAGGAAGAAGCACACTCAATAAACTCATGGACTGGACCCGCCCACATTCCGGCGCCCACAGTTATAGATTGTATTAACAGGCACAATCTCTGCCCCTCTCCCCACGCCTCTTTTTTCGGCCGTCCGTCCAGTCCGTGGCAACCGTGGTCCACGTGTACAAGAGGCCAGACGTGTCGTTACTGGATCCCGACAAATTTGGAGTCTCTTCAATTTGCAGGCCTCATGCATGGCCTCCTGATTCTTGGAAGGCTATCATTCTAGCAACATGATACGCGGATCGAAGGCATTGGCTCGCCTTTACTTTTCATCTCTCCGGCGGCATCGCCCTTTTATCTGGAGTGAGTGGGCGACACCCTTTGTCCTCGTCTCCGTTCCTTCATTACCCGCCTCCCGTGTCCATTGGATGGCGGGAAGAGCCCCGCCAATCCGCCTCGGCCATGTCGAAACCCGAAAGATCTACTATGTCAACTGGTAGAAGTGTGACGGTCACACCTATAACCCGGCAACACACGACGGCAGATATATGTATGACTATGACCAAACAAAACATAGTGGGTGGGGATGCAAGCCCCGTTTGAAAGTAGTGGTGGTCGGGAGGATCCATACCCATCCCACATAAACGGTCTCTCTTAGTTTGGTCGAAATGCTTAGTACCCAAGCTGTGTATACCAAGCCAGTTTTGCTGAAGCGGTGACGGTCATGTGTGCTATGGGAGGTCGGGGTTGTATACCGATGTTTTGCTCATGTGTTATCATTCCTGGTGGATACAGCAGCGCAAGAGGAGAATTTGCATCCCGAATCAAGCGAACGAAAGGAAAAACGCACCAAGCTAACCACAACGGGATGTGGGCTTTAGAGGGGGAAGGGGGTGGCGCGTCTCGTTATTGATTGCATGGCTGCGGGTGTTCTTTCGCGGTGAGGCAGGATGGAACCGCGGTATAGCACGTGACATGTGAGGCAAGTCATGCCAGAGGTGAGGTGTGAGACTAGGTGCAGCTACCACGAATACTACGTGCGTCGCTACATTGATGGTGAGATTTCTTGTCATCCTCTGGTAGATATAAAATAGCATTTCACAAAGTTGGAAGGGAAACTATCGGTCTCAAAACAAAATTCCTTCAATAGGGATTCGGGCTGTCAATTTCCAAGCGCCGAATTGGGATATCGGTAAGATGTGCGATGGTTTCTCTGAAAATCTATTTTTTTCTACACTGTTTTCCCAGGGAATGGGATAGCCAGAAGGATAAGGTGATAAATGGGAGCATGTCTATAAGGGAGGGCTGATGGCACTCCGGATCAATGGGGCACAGAAGAGAATAGATGAAATAGGAGAAGTGTTACAATCGCACAATATCGTCCGCAGGAAAAGCCATGATGGAACGGAAATGAATCAGATCTACCTTAGGAGCCGGGGACTGCAACAAACACTAACTCTTTGACATGTGCCGACAAGCCAGTGACAGTATGGCGGACCCGCAGGCCCTCGAGTTCTTCGGTGACTCTCGCCTAATGAGGTGGTTAGTTCGGCTGGCATGCGGCGCACACCGAGCTCGCTCCGTATATATTTCCTACCTCTCATCCCTCTTTTCTCTTCCCATGTTAGGGAGACTTGTGGCTCATGTCTGCAAGTAACTTTTCAGCTGATCCATTGGATTGCCTAGCACGTCCAAGTGGCACTCTAGCATCAATAACCGCTAGAGATGTAATCAAAGCAAACAAAAAAAATCCCAGCCATCAATGACATCATAGGAGGATACTAGTTTTACGCTTGCGAACAGAACAGCACCTCTTCACGCAATGCTCATATTTACCATCCCCAGGAACAAGCTTGGATTGAGGCCAGGCGGAAGTCATTTTCCTACCTTGTTGGAAGCCGAATACAATTCCCTTCGAACGACCTGACGCGCCCTGACGAGCTTCAACAACAATCCAATAATTTCTCCTTAGTGAATTTCCCGTGTGCCGTTCATCATTACCCTGTCAGAAACGAGCAACGATTCTTGTGCAAGCAGAGCTCAATGTCGGGGCACAAAATAATTTCCTTGACCTGGGTGGCATTCTCCTCAATTTAACAGGGAACTATTTCCATTATTCTGAGTGAGGATAATCTGCAGCCCACATCACAATGCGCGAAGCGGTAAAAGCACTATACATATGCCGTGAGAGTCGCTATGCCGACCCGCAAACAATCGGATGCATATCATTTGAAGTAGTGAGCTGTTGACATTATTCCCAAACAGCATCGGCAATTATCTCAAGTTCGGCCCCCGTTGCCAATTTTCCTGGCTGCAGTGACTGCAGTTCTTCATCGTGTATATTTGGACCCTATCGTACGCCTTTGGTCTCAGAAGAAGGGGTGTTAAGTACTTGCACCTAAGCCCCAGGGCACAGTTCGTATGTTTGCGCTATGACTTGTTCCCGAGTCAGAAGGTGTGTATATAAAAAGACCTGCTGTCTGCACTATAAGAATCCAGTGCTGACCAACGAATAAAGATTTGTAACCCGGTTACCCTTGATTCACCTGGAAGTGGATGAATTCATTGCATTGGGGGTGAACTGGTGACTGGAAAAGCTGCCAGCTGACATTCGACACTTATGCAATATGCTCATTACACCATCATCACTTCAATAGATGTCAGAACAAGCAGCTCCTGTTATTCGCATTCGGAGAGAGAAAACAGCTGGCTTAAACGTAACGGCCGGAGATGCGGCTGTGCTTGCTATCTTGAATAATGTAGTAGGATCGTGGAGGAGAGGCCCGCCGGTAAAGTAGGAAACCCTGATATTAGAAGAGAGGTTCTTTTTCCATGGTTGAAAACTGTAACATCATCCCGCTGCTGCGTTATCGAGGCGCAATACTCGCTCGAGCCAGTTGTTGACGTATCCCCGCCTACTGCCCAGAGTATAAGAAGCGAAAAAAATTGATGCGCCCGGTTCTCTTCTTTGTTATAGTCTCTGAATTGGTTAGATTGTTCCTCTGATTATCTCTGGTGCCATCGTCGTCGTTGTAGACGTAGCTGTAGATGTACTTGATTGCATCTTCCATGCTAGGTCAGATGTCAAAGTTGATGTGGGGCAGACGTGCATATGCATGTTGTAAGGCACGACCCGGTATTGTCAACCTCATATATTCTCTGTTGCCCTCTTTGATTATGATTGGCTCGGTTTGGGGGGGGGGGGGGGGGGGGGGGGGGGGGCTGCACGTGGAGTAGATGGAGCTATCGACATAAACCTGAGGGGCATCTCGAAAGAGGGAGCCGAGTCTTAACGATCATGGTAGTTGATACAAGACTCGGAAGAAAAAGATGAGGGCGCAAGAATGATCCTTAACCAACGTACTTGCACAAAGGCGATGTCCCCATTGGGCAATTTCGGTAATCAAACAGAGGGAATGTATATGAAAAGATAGCCTATGTTACTGACAAGAAAAGAGGGACCAACAAGGGAGGTCCGGGACGTTCAAGAGGAACTGCCAGGGCAAACGAGAGGTGAGGGTTTTCCCCAGCGTCACCAATGGACAAAAGTAGCATGAGGTAAGAATTGCATGGTACGAATGAAATTGTCTAATCTGTACAAACACAGCTCACAGTGATCGTTAGTATCAACTAGAATTCAAAGTGGCATCATCGGTTGAAAACGAAAACAAATTTCAGCACGAACCACATCGAGTACCACCATCAGTTGCACGAAACTGGCTCTTGGCCCCAGGCGGCACTGACAGCTCTAAGTGAACACGCTCTGGTTGGACACGTCTGCCAAATACAAGTAAAGTTTCCATTGAAGTTTACGCAACGGAGGAAAAAGGGAGGTCGCAACATGGAGAGAACAAAACCAATTGAAAATCTGCTTGGCATGACACGGGATCATGAGGACGTCAGTCAGGCCTGATATCAGCCGCATAGTGGTTTGGGGGTCTTCCCGTGATTAGCAAACCGACCGGACTGGACTGGGTCCATGTGTTAGGGAGCTTTTTCCTATAGGGAACGACGTCTTCTTCTATTGTGCAGCTAACTTGGCGTTGGAGGTGGTAAAGTCCTAACAATCACTGCATACCTGCATTCTCATGAAGGAGAAGAAGAAGAAAATAAAAACAGTGCCGCTGTAGTGCCAATTGGCATCCGTAACCGGTGTAGCACCCAATTGATCCGCACAAACGCCTTCATGATTTATTGATGGGCCGGATACTGTTGGCCTATCCAAACGGATGCTAGTGACATGCCAACTCCACAGACCCCACTCCCATTAGTGATAACAGGATCATCGTCGATTTCGCCGGCCGGGACCCATCCCGCTGAAGTCGGAGAAGGGAACGGGTTACCCACGGTATTGAGTTGTTCGGCGATATCCAGACTGCCCAAGAAAAGCACGGCATTTCAAAAGAATGCTAGACAGTGAATGTATACGGAAATTTGGGAAGGCGCCCAGCAGTAAATCTCAGCGGTTTGCCATGTGGCAGCAAGACAACACATCTTAGTCGGTTCTGTCCTCGTTATGCCCAAGCCGAATCAGAAGAGGTTTCCTGCGTCACATACGGCGTCGATCTTTGCCGCGTGACCATGGAAGATCAAGATCCGGTCCTTCGGGGGTATGGGACGGCGTGGCTATTGGAGTGCAGAGCAATGAGGAGAATGGGGGCTCTTTGCCGAGGGGAAGGTCGTCACTAGTCACTGTGGCTGCCTGCCGATGGTAGCTGCATGGTCACGCTGAGGGTTTGGCCCTCAGTGGTTACCAATGAGAGTGGCCAGCCTCCTGTGGCCAAAGAGGTTGGTCACGGGTTGCACAACGTGGTCTCACTTCCCACCAGAAGCGTTCTGTGCCCATATGTCGAGGTGAATGGGGGCGTGGAGGTGCATCGTTATCATACAGAGACAGGAATATAGATAGCATCGGTGTCGCTGGGCTCGCATATCACGCCCTTCAGCGCTTCTCCGTTGAGGGACTACTACATCAGTATCAATAAGGGGCGAATCTGACAATGGGGCGTCGGCTCCTTAAGCGACAAGATCGCGAATTCGGGCCGAAAACGGGCAAGACCAGCCTATGGGTAGAGCTTTTCCACTCTAGTGGGGAAGGTTGTGGGACGACAATACATGTATATAATGACAGTTTCCGACAGATCCTGTCACGTGTGGGCAACTCAACTCTCGGACAATGGCTGATAGTATAGCTTTCCATGGTCGCTGCACTGGTTTCTAATTGGTGTGGCACAAACAAGCAATACAGGCCGGATTCGCGAGCCGGTTAGTCGCAGCGCCTCTTTGTCCCGGAGCCTTGCGCTCTGTAAGCATTATGAATGCAGTGTAGCAAAGCAGTAGAAATAAATCGAAGCAGGATAAAAGTAAAAACATGGATCAAGGTTAAGCCACAGGCGGACCATCAGTTTCCCTGTGGGAGACTCAATCTAGGTTGCGTATAGATCGAAGGGAACACACCCACCGTTTTGACACAACGGAGTACATGCTGAGCTGTTCAACGTACGTTCAGACGAGCTAGTCTAGTTTTGACGTAGAACCCCCAGGCAAGTGAAACAGGGGAGCGTGTGCGTCCGATCACTCATGTTCTTTCGTATTATGACCACGCAACGTGTGTATAGTATATACGATTTCATCTAGATGAGAAACCAAGCATCATGGCGCAGAATGAATGCATTTTCACCCGGGTTTAGGTTCAATTTCTGCCCCCCCCCCCCCCCCCCCCCGCGCCATCTGCTTAAGCATGGAGAAAGAATTGTTCGCCTGTCCACCTGGCAATAACGAGGTACAATGCCAAAGGAATCGCGACAGGGACAAAGTAAGGTAAGGTGAGCCACACAGGACTCTCGGTGCTGTCGTCAGCCGGCAACGCAGCAGGCAGCCCCACCGGCGCATCAACGCGCCCCATCCGCCCAATAGACCAAAAACAAGCACAGCCCGGCCACGATGCTGCCCCAAAATACTCGGTTGCCCACCCGCTCCATCTCTTCGAACGTCAGAGCGGGCGGAGGCGTGGGCTCTGGTCGAAAATCGCGTGCACAGGGGCCGTTGAAGTCGTTGCTGATGAGGGAGATGACACCTCGGAACGGGAGGGAAGGGAGGAGAAAGGCACGATTCAGACGGAGATAAAAGAGTATCGATCGGAGTGTCCATCGTAGCGGGCAAGATCTCCGAGGTGGGAAAGGCAGGAGACTGTAGGAAGGGAAAAAAGGGAAGTGAGAAAGGTGTTAGGGAGGCGGAGAAACGAAGCGGGGAGAAGACACCATGGCTCAACGCACCACCGTCTCCGCCTCGTTCACTTGGACAGGAGAGTGAAGTTTTTCATGCGGCGGGTCTAGGACCAGGGCGCCAGAGTGCCAACCGCCCATAGCGATGTCGAACGCAAAGCTACCCGGCTTCGTGGGGGGGAGGGGTAAGGAGGTGCTACGGTCCAGATCATCATCAAAGTAGACGCGCGTAGGAACTTCCACTGAGGATTGGATCGTGCGCGGCTGCAACCGGCGAAGCAGAAACCGCAGCAACGAGTCCCGCTCCGCCGAGGGGTAAACTACGCGTCCCCACGCCCACCCCGTCGGGGGACCGCGCATCCTCAGATGCTGCTGACGAGGGGTAGGTAGAAAGTGGCCCAGGCGGGACCTAAGCCGGTTAAATGACGCAAGAGCATGCCGGTCCGGCCGAGCGTGGATACTACGCAGCTGGTCCTCAATCGACACAGCATTCTCTCTTGAATGGCAAAGGTATCATACACACCCAGCGCGCCATCCTGCCACCCTCCCCAGCAATAAACTTGGCCAGCATCGGTCAAGGCGCCGCAGTGCCAATCACCGAACGAAACTTTAATCACCCCTTTCCCTGTAGCTCGGGGATGACCTTAAAAAGAGGGTGAATAAGGTGGTTGGCCTGGGCCTTTCCCAACAGAACAAACCCATTGTGCTCCTCTGCCTTATCGGAAACCTTCTCTCCTAGAAGAAGCGATTCGTGGAGACCAAGGCTGAATTTCTTGGGGCGAGTGACCGGCACGCTATACGCAGCAAAGTTGGAAAAGTGAGCGGAAATATGGTGTGATGCGAGAGCGGGAGATGTCCCCACGCGTTCAGGGACACCAGGAAACGTTGCGAGCGCTTCGGCGACATAATCCATCTGATCAAACAACTCCAATCTCGACCATTCAAGATTGAAATCGGGAGTACGGGAAGAGGCGATGCCGCTCACATTCAGTTGGAACAGCCGCCCGGCAGAGGTGAGCACGACCACAAACCCATCCCCTCCCGAAACTTGGACAACTACTTCGGCTTCTGTCCCGAGCGGGGTGGCCATGTTGGCGTCCAGGTCGGGCACCGGGGAAGTTGGAAAGCACCAAAGGCGGCCGATGCAGTCCTCCCGTCCTCGCCATCATCTGAGGAGAGGAGGAAGAGATAGAGTCAGACATAGTGGCCATGGAAACACAAGGCGAAAACACGTACTCCAATCCACTGGATCCCATGACGGGCACCAAAACCACAACTGGCGCTCAATCTCTCTTGGCGCCGAGCCTGATTCCCGAGCCTGGACTGAGACCAGCGTAACCGAAAAGTTCCATCCGGCCTCGAGCTGAAGAATCTTGCTAGAAAATTCGGCCGGTGATTTTGGTCCAGCCTGATCCAAACCCAGGGTGAAATGGTTGGAGCGGTTACTCAGAAGCTTCTCCAGATGAGCAGCCGATTGTACGCCCGCTGCATCCCGTACCAACACGGGCTCCGACCAGTCTCTCCATTGAAGAACATGCCCATCTTCCCCTCCATGAGAGCCACAAGAAATTCCCGGCCGCTTCCGATCGTGCGCACCCGCTTCTCGCTGACTTTGGACAAACCAAACCCAGTCCCAGTATCCAACACAACAGGACGGGCGAGCATGGCGCCAGTCAGACTCAGTCTACCCCATCCCAGAAGGCGACCAGAGCTGGTCAGGGCCGCGAATCCAAAGCCGCCTGCTGTGAGAGCAACGGGCACGCCCAGCTGCTTGAGCTCGTCCCCGTCCGCATCGCGGTAGGAAAGAGTACCATATTGAGGTTCCTCCGACGAAGAGGGAATGACCCCCACACTTGCTGGGTGCTTGAGGTCGAGACGAAGCGGGATGGGGATGCCCTGCAGGAGCGAAGGGTTCACAAGGGCAAGTTCCGGGGCGCCATAGAGGTTGGCAAACGCAAGGCGGGACTCGGGTCCGGCCCGCCATGACTCCTTGTTGGCACCCCACAGGAAGGCCTGGTACGTGCGAGACCAATGTAGAGCAGGCGCCACGAGTTGCTGGTATGAGCGCGTGCAGTGGTGGCGGGGGAAGTTGAACTCGGTGATGGTCTTGCGGCGCCAGACGCTCTCGTCGTCGACCAAGAGGCGGAAGCGGTGGTTGGTGGCGCGCACGCGCAACAGGCTCTGGGTGTCCAGCCACGGAATCACGCACAGCAGCAGCACCGAGTCGGGCAGGTCGGCGAGGGTCATGGGCATCTCCAATCGCTTGCACGTTGCGTGGCGTGGTTGTCTCTTGCTTGCCGCCATCTTATGCATCCGAGGAGGCGGTGGCGTACCGAGGAGTCAGTACAGTGGGGTTACCTAATCCAGGGATTGGAAATGGTCCGTGCACGTTTCCTGACGTTAATGCTATTAAACCCAGCCTACTAATAAGCACCACCATCTTGTGCGCCTCTTCGTAGTAGTACGACGCCTGTCATTGTCTGCACACCACTCGCTCCTTCCGCGCCAGTTATAAGTGCAAACGGCGCCGTGTTCTTGCTACGGGGCGCTCCGGCTCTCTCCGGACGCACAATTACCGTTATAGACTATTGCGAGAGTGTGTCTCAGCGGACAAGTTATCCATCAGTGCTGTGGATATCCTCCACAGCCCGCCATGGCCGCGCCTGATCGCTTGAGCTCGTCATCCGGACGATGTTTTGTTCCCATTGCGCCCAGCCTTGGCAGAACTCTTCACCTGCTGCAGCTCACTGGACCGCGGTTTTAACAGCCCTGCTTTGTTCCTTTCCATTTCTCTTTCTGCCCTTTCACGTTCTCACCCTTACGTTCTTCGCGAATATACTACGCGGCTCACGTCGGTTTTACACTGCAAGTCGCAGTTACTCTCGGTAGCGCTTGCTCTTCAATAAGACTCCGTCTGATTCCGCCAAGTACTACAATGCGTCGAGGGCGGGGGTAACGACTAAGTAACCGTTACCCCACAGAGTATCTGGCCCACTTCAACGGGTCTGATGACCTACGTACGCTGCACCTTCCTCTGAGGGTCTGAGCTGCGGGCGTTTTGCACTGGCACAGGCAGCCACTCAAACTAGAGAGTCTCTCCCTCACACATTTTCCGGCTCACCGGGCATAATACCGTATGTGGCTCCGGTAGGCCGTCCATCAAGGGTTTGTACTCCTAAACTACAGGGGCGGGTCCCATCTCGTGGCACCCCCCATGATCTCTTAGTGCATGATATATGATAGCGCTCAACCTGAGCGAGGTCAATCAAGTCGCTCAAAGACATTCCACAGTTTGTAGGTGTGTTGGCCCTTGCGGAGATCATCATGTCGGGTAGGGTCAGAGGGTCCACCCTGGACGAGGACTCCCCCGCGGCCACCTCTCGGTCGATGATCGATGAGATTCAAGTCAGCGAGGCTTCAAGCCGCATGCTCTCCTCCGCCGTCAACGTTCAACGCCCACCGAGATGAACTAACTAGACTAATTTATAGTCCGGAGGTAGCTGGATGGATGGAGGGGGGTGGGGCGATAGTCAGATGAGGAACCTTCGTGAAGCTTCAAAGCGGGGGAAATGGATAACGTCAGGAGGGTTCTGTATGCGAATGAACGTATCGAGGCAGTCTGGTGTGGATAGAGGAAGGAAGCGGTTAGGGAAGATGGCATCAGAGGAACACTTTGTGCTCCCCTCGCCAGGTGCTTTTGGCTCAAATAAAGCAGGGCAGTGTCAAGGGAGCTTACGTGATGCTTACCATATTTGGCCAAGCGGCGCAACGCTCAATATCAATGGCACTCCTTTCGGCCTGCGGATAGCAGCGGAAAGGGGCGGTGGGCGGAATAAGGCGCGGTCGGGAGCGCGGGGAGGAAGCCATATATTCTTTCCCACTCCTCCAACCATCTGCCCGTCATGGTCCAGCTCGAGGAGACGACTGATGAGCACTTCCGTCGCGCCTCCACCGACGCCGACGAGTGGGAAGACGAGGAAGATGAGGGAAGCGATGTGGTACGTGTGGAATCTGCCCTTTCCCCTCCGGCCTGTCGTTGGGACGTTAACGTTTAACCTACCGTGACAACCTGACACTCTGCCACGCTCCTAGAGTTCCATTGCCGAGTCGGACGACGAGGTGTTGGAAGAGACGCTGGGAGAGCGCCTGGCTGCGCTTAAGGATATTGTACCTCCCAGCACCCGCAGTGCCATTTCCAACACTGCTGCCGCTCTGGTGGCGACTACGTGGGGGCTTGGAGCGCTCGCTGGCCGGGCCGCCTGGGTGCTCACGACGTCTGCCCTCCTTGTTGGTCTTCCGTTGCGTTGGCTGTGGAGGATGAGGCGCGGTTCGCGATGCAAGAGCGTGAGATGGCCGGGCAGTCGTCAGGTGCATCGGCGCTGATGGGCTCGGCACCTGGTACCCCCGGTGCTCCCGGTGCTCCCGCCCTGCAGGCGGGGCAGCAACCGCAAGAAGGATTGCGCCCGCCTGGCTTCTAACTGTGATCGTCCCAGTTGTTGCGATGGAACTACGGCACCCCCTCCCCTGCGTCAGCAGGGTGGTTGTATTATTTGCACTGCAGTCCTTTGAGGTCCTTCCCGGTCGTTATCCTTGTGAGATTGGCCAGCCCTACCTCCGTAAAAAAGCCCTTTGGCACCTCGGGAAGTCGCATCCTCCCCCTCCCATTGTGCACTCATAGCCGTTCGCAGAACCATCCTCGTCCTGGCTTCTGTGTCGCCCGTCGCATGAGGGGATTTGGTCGATGAACCGAATCGTGTGCTCATGGTGATCGAGCTCCCTGAGGCCTCCCTGAGGCCTAAGGCCTTAGGTTTGTGGATGTTTTGAGACGGACAGGGAGAAGGTGGGGTCGCACATTGTGCTCTCTGGATCTGTCCCACTTTTAGACAAAACGGCCCAAGACGATCCGGCCGGTGGAAGGATAGGTTGTTGAGGAATATGGGCACGAGTCTACTATGGGGCCGGTTAAAAGTTAGAAATTGGGGTTTGTTGGGTATCGGGGCAACGCAGATAAAGCATCGAACAACATTTGATTCACCAATCCTCGCCCGGCTGTCTTCTCCCTCATCCCCGGACCTCGACAGTCCGTACTCCCCCTGCCCCCAAAATGGCCAATGCCCGAAACCTAGCTCAGTCTAGTGAACCTGAATGGTGGACAGACCCGTCGCATACGCAGGCGGACAGAAGCAACGCGACATCTAACTTGAATCAATTCCATAGCAACCGCAATTTCCCAAGCAAGCCAAGCATGATTATCGATGCAATGCATACGACCGCGCCTTTGCCTCCAGACGCGGTGGCGGAAGTAGAAGGAGGGCTCACTCCACCGCCAGCACATGTCCCTGATTCGATAGCGGCATGAGCAACCAAGAGCAGAATCTTAGAAACCAAGCAGGACAAAAAGAGCACCCGTTTCGTCCGTCCAGTTTATCGATGGACGGACCAGGGAAACACTCTGGGACCAGACGTCTCTCACGGAGTGAATTGCGTGTTGAACACCAGGTCCCACAGCTTGGACGTGACGCCAAACCCGAGCTCGTAGTTCTTGTAATGGTGCTCAAGGTGGTACCGCTTGAGTTCCATTAGGTAGGCAGGGAGACGGGAATGATGCAGAGCCCAGTGGGTGGTGTCATAGCCGACATAGAGAAGAAGGCACCGGCAATTAAGCCATTGGCAAAAGCGGTGGGTAGGACCGAGTGTGCGAACCTTGTAAACGGAGCTTGCAGGAGGAAGAAGAGCACGGGAGGCATAACGAGCCGGAGGCCGTCCATGGGAAGGTAATGGTGCACGCCATGCAGAAGGAAGTGCAGGAGGAGGAAGACGGGGCGGTCGGGGAGGATGGCATCAATGTGGAACAGGAAACGGTGCAAGCCGTACTCGAGCAGAGACCAGATAAGCATGCCATTGGCAATGGCAACGCCCAAGCTTACCCAGGACACGGGCGTGACCAAGGAGAGGGAGTGGAAGTAAGTCGCCAAGCAGGCGGGAACATTGAATGCGGATGGGACAGGCAACAAGCTGAACTGGCACAGGGAGCGGGCGGCCAAGGTGGCAGCAATGGGCAACCAGACGAGCGCCGGCACGTACCACTGGGTCTTGGTAAAGATCTCCAAGTACCACGGCCCAAAGAGAAGCGCAGAGCCCTTGACGTGCCGCGGGATGTGGACCTGCTCGAGGTAAAAGGCCTTGTCAAAGGTGGAGAACCACATTTGTGGGATGAGAGGCTTGGTCAGATCGAGGAACTTGTGCTGGGCCAAGTCGCAAGCAGTGTCGGTGTCGTCGGGGCTAAAGTCGGAGGTGATAACAATATCCTCGTCCTTGCCACTAAAGTCGCCTCCCGCCACACCTCCAAACTTCTTGAGCGTGTCTGTGTCGACACCAGCAGCGGCCATCTGGGCGAAGGTGGTAGCCTGAAGCTGCTTGGCCTTGGCCATATCCTCGGCAGAAGCAAGGCGGCCAATGTAGTACTCGTCGAGCACAGCATACGCCGAGTCGGAGTGGGAATGGAGCTCGGGGTCGGCCATGGCGCCCGCCAGGTCCTTGCCTGCGTACGGCAGCAGCAAGTCATCGCCGCCTGGGTGGTCCTCGACAAAGGGGGTCACATCAAACACACGACCTTCGTGCACGACCCAGCAGTCGTCGAGGGTGGCATGGGAGGCGACGTCCTCGGCGCTAAACAGACGCACGCGACGGCGGGGAGCAGCGGCGTCAGCAGCAGCAGCGGCCATGGGGGGGGGGGGGGGGTTAGGGATGGTGGTGGCAGCCCAGACGAAGGGCAGGCGGGATGTCGATCGCGGCACTGCGCCGCTTGGGAGTGTGCAACCAACACGAGACAGTGGCGCTGCGCCTCTCCGAACCCACTGCGGCAGTGCCTGCGGTGCTGCCGTGGCAGCGCCTCAACTGCGCGTGCGGGTGTGTCCCAGTGCGGCTGTCTGCGGCGCTCCATGGGATGCATTGCGCGCAAGCGCCCCTTCCTTTCAACTTTCATCCGGGCTGGTAGTCACGCGTCGCCATCACTGGCCAAGTCACCCAGTCACCCGCCAGGTGGACTAAGATGCAGTGGCGGCGCCGCTCGAATCGCCGAGATTACATCATTGGATCTGATCGCCCCTTGCTACCGTCTGTTTTTACACAGGCCACGCGAGCTCAGTACTCACCCCTCCTCGGCGTCTGTCTGCCCCCCCACCCGGTCCGTCGGTTGGCGAGCTGGTCCCCGCAGCTGTCGCGGCCACACCCAGCCTGGGTCAGCAGCAAAATGAGCCCATTTCCCCGGGCCTCTCCTGGCAGGATAGAGGACGCCGCCGTGGGATGCGTACTATGATGACCGTCATCGGTTGTCGGTTACCGCGGGTGTTGCCGCTCAACGTTCCCCGTCCAAACGCCGACACACCAGAGCGACTAGTGACGCCTGATCTACTGATCACTTCCATCACTGACCGCACTCACCCGGTAGGCCAGTACTGTGTAGATATGTGTGGCAGCACGCCCACGTCCTTAAGCTTCCACTCAAGAGGCAAAGATCAGATCGATCAGATGCATGCGCTGAGTTCTTTAGAAGACTATGTATATGCCAACGGAATGTCAATGTTGAATCGATCATGTTCCTACTACCCCTGCTCCTATATCATAACCTGACACTCCATAGCGTCTAAGTAATATACATTGTGACTTCGCCACACAATAGGCTAAAGGGAAGATTCCCATTCGACGAGCCACATCCTTTTCCTGTGGACATAAATCAGTTCCCTCCGTATAGCAAGCCTACCAAACGGGGGCAACAGAGGAACCATCTTCAATGGGCGCTTGGGCAATCGAGGCAACATTGATACTGTTAAGGGTCCCAGCTCGCTGGCTCACCTAAACAACCCTCCATCTACTCCATTGAGTCGAAACGGAGAGCATGCTTCATTCGATCTGTGGGTGATCAAGATCTTCAAGTCCCTTCCGTACGACTGAAGAGATCCGTGCGTGAGCTTTGTCGGAGTCCCTACTGATTTTATCTACTCCAAATATTGGGTCTTTTGTAGTCTTGAGCGCGAGTGGGCGCTAACTAGCAATTATATATCATTGAGCTGCCGGATCTGGACGTCCGTTTTCTGATCCAGGCGTCTCGTTTCCGTTGTGAGATTCTCCGCTCATGCCTTTTACGTTCATGTGCTGATGGCGCTGATGCTAGAGTGCGACTTGGGAGCACTCGCGATCCTATGGATCAGCTGCAAAGCGGCCTTCAGACAAGGCATGAAGGCAAAGTGGTGAGCCACAAGTCTTCAAGCAACGTCTGAAGGGGAAGGAGACAGGAGAGAGAGAAGGGAGATGGAGCGAGCAGGGCGTGCGCGGCCTGCGAGCGAAACTCTTCCGCCCGGCTAAGCGAGCGTCACTGATCCACTGAGGGCCGGGCAGTGGACCCCTATAGCACTACCTCTAACACCTCAGGCTGAGGGAGGAGAACCAGCCCATTCTACTTTGGGCCTTTTTCATGCTTGAGACTGTTCTTGTTAATAGGGAACCTTTCCCTACTTAATCTGCGCTCCTTTTGAGAGCCATTAGTCTTTATTATTTCATCGTTCAACGTTGTATGTTGCTTCCCAGACTTATTGCCTGTATAGCCTTTCTTTTATGTTTTTCCCCTAACGGTTCCTTGTGTAACAACATCTCCTGACGAATCCATCCTTGACCCATCAGACAACATCCGCGTTACTCCCTAGTTCACCAGCAGTCTCATCGATCTGCTTCAGCGACCACCTCTCGGTCTTCCCGAATCCCTTCGTCCAGGTATCCTTTGCCGTTGATCTCCTCCCCCCCCTTATTTCAGTCTCGTCTATATGGATCCCGCTGCGATCTTCGGCTTCTTGGTGAATCCCAGCGGGGCTAGAAACGAAGAGAAGTCTATCGGCGTGTAGTCGAGGTGGCTACAAAGAGTATGGCGAGGCTACGTGGCACCGACCAGTGGGCAGTAGTAACATGTCTGAAGCTGTCTCAACTTTAGAGAGGAAAGAGGCAAACGGCGAGGGACAAACGCAGCCCAAAACTTGGACTGAAGCTGAGACTAAGAGCGTTTGGACGGAATGCTCCACCAATTCGATTTGGGAAGCTGGAACAACACTATGAGTGGCTAACAATCTGGAGCTGCTAACAATCTGGAGCTGAGACAGGTGGAACGCTGAGAGGAGAGAAAGCGGAGAGCAGAGGGGGCACTAAGAGGAAGGCGTTGCATCTACTGTATCGATTGGCGATGATGGGAGAGGTGGGGGAAAAGCCCACCTACTACCCCCTCTGAGTACAGGCTATAGTATCTAAAAGTAAAAGCAGCACCTTAGAAGGACGCCTGGCGTGGTGCGTTTCCAGAACGCCACCGGTCCCTCGTTTTGGAACAGGTCGACCCCATCCACGCTGCCGCTACTTTCCCCTCAACCTGCTCAAAAAGTCTACTAGTTGTGCGTCTTGGTCGCGTCAATACAGGAAAAGAGTTGGGATGCCTTCTTGCTTATAACACAAGGGTGGAGAGGGTATTAGCTGCGTAGTTGCGGTATATCGCGATCGTTCGAACGGGGCATCAGCAAGGGAGTATAGAGGTGGGATGCTGAAGCCGAATTAACCGCCATCGCTGCTCTTTCGGTCGTGCCGGCCAAAAGATCACCAGCAAAACGTTGTGGTATGGTGCTGGGACGCCCGTCTGTTGGGTGTGCGTGGGCGAGACGGGCTTTGTACCGGGAATGGGAAAAGAACCGCACTGCCATCTTGGGAACGGTACCGCCACCACACTGTGATCAGGGCCTGGCAGAGAGGCCAAAAGGGGTGTCCCGTTTGTGGCTTGACAATACAACCCCGGGCCGTTGCAACTAAGGAACCCACGGGATTTCATGGTTTTCTGGCCACAGCGACAAGTTACACAAGATGAGCATGAGCATGAGCATGGGCATGGCTCAGCTCTGGTCCCACTGATCTCGCAGTTGAAGTTAATCGTTAAACGTTAAACGTTAAACGTTAATCGTTAATCGTTAATCGTTCATCAACGCTGACCATGCTCTAGCCCTGAGTCCCGTACTTGACTGCGGTTCAGTGGTTCAACTAAACGTCCTAATGTGAACTTACAGCTAACCCAGAAGGGCTTCAATGTCCGTTTTTCTTTGAAGGCATGGCGACAACAGAACGCCTCTCCGTCCAGAGGAATTAGAAGGGACTCGTCATAACGATGAGGGATGAGAGATGAGAGATGAGCAATGAGCGCTGAGCGCTGAGCGCTGAGCGATGAGATTTCGAGCGGTACAGCCGTATCCGAAGGAGGGAGGGAGAGGGGAGACTAGGTGCGGGGAGTGGAGGAGAGAGAGAGAGAGAGAGAGAGAGGGAGAAAGGCGTGGCCGATGCACCAATGACCATACGTTGCCCTGCAGAGGGAGGCCCTACCCTGGGGTGCGGTACGGTGGGACGAGGCACGACGCACGACGCACGACGCACGACGCACGACGCACGACGCACGACGAACGACGCATGACGAGGACGACGAGAGAGAGAAAGAGAGACCAGAATCCAACGAGACGGGAAGACGGCATGTGACTCCAACGCCTCGCATGGACCCCCACCTCAATCGATCGGTACGGATCAGGTTGGATCGTGTTGGATCAAGTTGGATCAAGTTGGATCGTGTTTGAATCGGGCTGGAGGGCTGGATGGGATTGGGACTAGGACTAGGGTGCGACGGGAAGTGCGGTCATGCCCTCGGCAGCAGGCACGTCCGACGCCTTGAGTCCAGCAGCCAACGTCCGCCCACACCATATTTTGAATTTGCTTGGCGTCCAGTCCATGTGGGTCGACCGTGTCGGTACCAGCGCCAGCAGCGGTCGATGACGACGACGACGACGAGGCGAGCGAAGAAAGCAGGCGACGAGGCAGGCGACGAGGAATCCACTTGAAGCGGGACGGGGTCGTCCTTCACTGCTGCGCCGCCCAGAGCAAGGGAGGCAGCAGGCTGCGACGATGAGTCGGGCTGGCCCGAAGCAGAGACCTTCTTGGCGTGTTCGAACGCATGGTTGGCCGGAGCGGCGGCGCCAAAGGAAGGAGGGATAGAGGAGGAAGCGGGTGCGGGGTTGGTGTCGGAGGTGGGCACTTGAGGCGGGAGGGAGGGCAAGGGGGGGAAGTTAGGTCCGAGGGAAGGCAAAGCAGTGTGGACGGGATCGGGCCATTGATCGTAAGCCTTAGCGTCGAGAGGGAATTGAACGCAGTCAAAGTCCCAGGTAGATCGGAGGCGAGCGGCTTGGCATTGCGCTTGGGTCCATCGACCGGCCGCCATGAGCGGGGAGAGCGGGAGAAGACAAAGAGGGCAAGGAGGATGAGGGCAAAGCTAGCCTGTACCCTCCACTTGGCACGGACACGTGCCATGCCCGCGTCCCACACCACACTAAACGTCAGAATGGCAAAGTACAAGGCAGGCAGGTAATGGTGGAGGAAGAGTTGTCGGCCCAAGATGAAGAAGGGCAGGTAGTGCACCGCATACCCGCCTACCAAGAAGGCCAGCAGACCATCGTAAAACGATACGGTCGAGTTGTGCAGATCGCCATAACCACGTTTGGCACGCAAGATGATGGCGATGCGGGCGACGAGATAGGTGAGCACGGCAGCCAGTCCCAAGGTCCAGATCAACGGGTTGCCAATAAAGTACACTTGACGATGTTCGCGGGACCAATAGTTGACGCCGCGACGGAGCAGAGGCCATTGGTGAGGACGCGAGTCGTACGCATGCCGTTCTGTCAGGCCAGCATTGGTGGTCCACATGACCTGTTGCAGTTCAATCAGTTTGGCCCAGAAGGAAGGACGGGGGTAATTGGTCTTGGTTGCGTGCGCATCGCGTTCGAGCAAAGGGTGGCTGTTGGTCTCAATGTAAAACAGCGAACGGGGCCGGGTGGGCCATTGGTTGCACATGACTTCTTGTTGGCCAAAGCCCCAGTCGGGCAAATGAACATTGTGGCTAAACAAGTAACACCCGGAATTGTAGTGGCGCAACCGGAACACCGTCCGAAGCGTCTGCACTTCTTCTCGCGCCGCTCCGGCCGGGGTATCGATCGGATCAATCTCCACAACCCAATTGTCATTGCCATCGCCGGTAAAGCCAGGTGAGCCATAGGCCGACACCTCGTTCTGGTAATCGTTCTCCGTAATGGGCGGTCGATGGTTATGCGAATGCAGCCGTTTGTCCGACGCGCGATGAATCAAACGCACTTCGGCTTTATCCTTGAGCCACTCGAGCTGGGCCCAATGCTTCTCCACATCTCGGGGCGTTCCCGAGGGAAGCGTGAGCGGGACACCGTTGCTGTCGACCTGTGGTGGCGCATCAGCGGTAGGTGCCGCAACGATTTCCCATACATTGTTGTCGTCCGAATGCGGGTAAAGGGTGACCTGTTGCTGCTTGGAACCGGATTCGTAGTTGAACGGGTGCGAGTGGAGGTAGCCTCCCTTGGTGTTGAGGTGGCGGAGGGTAACGGCGCTGCCGAGCGCGACACGCGCATAGGTATCTTGCATTTCGCCGCCCTGGAGCGAGTGGCGAAAGGCCGGCGACATGAACCCATCCCCATCGCCAGCCATGTTGAGCAAGGCGAAATGGATACGAAACGTCATTGCATACACGGCGAGGGGCACAACAATCAGACCAGCCACACGGGCCAGAAAGTGGCGGGTGAGACCGTACAAGGAAGTGCGTCGGTCGGCCAAGCGGAACCAAAGCTGAAGGGCAGTTTGCAGCTCCAATCGTCGCGACTGTTGCCAAGCCGACCCATTTGACACTGATCACAAGTCCCAGGGAGGTACCGGTGGCAAAGAGCCAGATCCACCACGGACGCGAAAAGGGCTGGCGAGCATCTTCTTTGCCAAAGCACACCCAACACAGCACGGTCGTCGCCGTAAAAGGACCAAGGGCGCATCCAACAAAATGTACCGGCTCTGCGTCGCCAGCGCATTGTCCAGCAACACAAAGCACGCGCCTACCAACGCGGACCCAGTGCGTACCCCGGCCGCGCGAAGCGTGATGAACGCAACGGGAACCAAGGCCCAGCCACAGAGCGCCGAGACGCTGCGCATGGCCACGTAGGGCACCGGCTGGCCGGGCAAGTCCCCGGCCAGATACTCGTTGCCAATGCCGCTAAAGTCAAAGTTGCCGTCGTACCCGCCGAGCCAGGCAGCCAGGGTGATCAGGAGCTTGGCCAGGGGCGGATGCACGTCCATAAAAAAGTGGCGGCGGAGGTACTTGCCCGCAAAGTTGCCAAGTGCACTTCATCAAACCTGGGCAGAGCAGCCGAGTCAGGCGTTGGCATTCACAAGCGGGGCGCAGCAGAAGACAAAAAAGACAAAGGACATACACGACGCTGCTGGGGCGGTTCAGCTTCCAGAAGCGGAACACAGCGGCGACAAGAGCGACGGCAGCGACGATGCGCCACTCGACGGGGGCGAGGGCGGTGCCGAGGGGCAGCCCAGGAGGGGGCGGGGTATGCGCGGGCGAGGCCGGGTGCGCCCGAGGCATGGTGGTGGCTGGGCGGAGGGTAGAGGAAGGAGTCCCTGTGCTTGTCGTGGCTGCTGTCGGGGCGGGGGCGGTCGTCGTCGGCGTGGGCGGGGGCGGGGGCGGGGGCGGCGGGGCGTCGATGATGGTGTCGCGGCGGCGGGCGGACGGGTGGGCGCGTGATCGGACGGCCTGGTCAGACGGCGCAAAGGACATGCCGGCGCAGGTGGAGCAGCGGAGCGAGGTGGCGGCGCCCAGACCGAGAAGGAGGCCCACTGCGCTCGCAGCAGGCGACGTGGCACATCCCATCACCCTCCACATCACCCGCAGGCCACGTGACGCACGTGACGCGCCACACCGCCCTGGGCTGCACGTGACTCGCACCTGCCATGCTCCTGCCTGTCCATCTATCAGCGCTGCCCGAGTACCAGAACCCACATGTGCATGGCAGTCCTCCATGTCGCGTTCAGGCGCCCAACAGCCCGTCGGCCACCATGGCCTGCAGCGCGCCCGACAGGTCCGCAGCCTCCCTGTCCATCCGCGCCGCGCCCTTGGTCCCCCGCCAGCATGGGCAGCCGCTGCGAGCGCCGCGCAGACGCCCCCAGGTCCCCCCGTATGGACACGAGCAGCGGTCCCTCCTCGTCTTCGTCCTCGTCCTCGTCTCATCTTCCTCCTCGTCGTTGTCCGCCTCCTCCTCTTCTTCCCCCTCAAGCACGTGTGTCGCCGCACCCTCCGAGCCTGCGCGAGCTGGCACCGGAAATGGTGATGCCGCCCAGCTGGGCGATCAGCCGTTCCGCTTCCGCGGTAGGCGTGCGCCTGTCCCAGGGCCTGTGTGCCTCGTAGGATGGCATCAATCGCATCGTCCACCTTGGCTGCGACCTCATCCAGAGCCGCTGCCGCCTCATCCACAGCTGCACCCGACAAGCTTGGGGTTACCCGCAGGGCCTTACCGTAGAGGGTGAGGAATGCATCGCACTGCTCCAAGAGCGAAAGGGAGCGTTTGGCCAAGGGCAGCCGTTCTGTTTCCAGTCCCTCCTCCGTTCCACCCATCAGAGCATCCAGCTCATCCTGGTCCATTTCAGCCTGGGTCTTGCTGGAGACAGCTTGACCCGGGACACCGTCCTCCTCCTTTCACCTTCTCCATGGCCTTTATCATCTTCTTCATCTTCTTCCTCATCGTCGCTGTCCGGATGCTCTCCTCGTCGATCCCTTCACGAAGTTCCTCCAACGATCGCGCACGACCTCCTGCTGGCGGTGCAAGAGTAAGGTGAGCACACCACGAGCGTCCTCAGGGAGGTTGTGAGCGCTATCGCACGCGGCCCACACAGCGCCTGTCGCACGCAACACCACTTCTCTCCCCTCAGGGCCTTGCAAAGCCGGAACAACGTGCCTGACCGTGCGTGCTTCGCGCTTGGCCGCCGTGACTTCCAGGACCTGCTTGCACCTGTATCCATCGCGGCTTCCACAACGATCCAAGGCGGACGTGATCGCTTCCACGGCCTGGGCCAGGATCTGGGCCCAGCGGTACCCGGCCCCGACGCCACGCCTGACCATCCGCACGCGCCTTTTGCGCTACAAACACAGTTTCGGAAGAAAGTCCATGGTGATCAGGTGGAGTTGCTGCTGCGCCGCCGCGAGGGACGAAGTGCTGAGACCGGCCAGTGGACCTGAGTCCGAGTCCGAGCCCGAGTTGGAATTGGAGTTCGAGTTCGAGTTCGTATCGGGGGCGACGGTGCCGCCCTTTGCCTCGGGACGGATGGCGAGGGAGAAGGAGGTGGTGGCCTTCTTGATGCTAGCGACGAGCGAGAGGGTATCCTGGCGGAGTTGGGCCGAGGTGGCCGGGGCGGTGCGTGCATCGTGCACTGCGCCAGGTAGCACGGCACGCGCAAGCGTGTCTTCAATCGTGGCCACCATAAAGCCCAGTCTCAGAGGGCGTTTTGTACATTGGCTGTGGGGGCGGGGGGCGAGGTTAGTGGAGGGGAGGACACGCAACGGAGCGGAGGGGAGTGCCTGCGGATGCGTGTCGGTGGGGATGTGTTTGTGGCGGTTGGTGAGGGGGGGCGGGGGGGGGATGGGGTTGTGGTTGTGCTTGGGGTCGTGGTGGCGGGTGGTGATGGCGGTGGTGGTGCCATGGCGGTGGTGGGGGGGGTGTGCCGAGGCGGGGCCGGTCGGAGGGAGGAGCAACGGCGGCCACGCACGCTCTCGATGCCCGCTGTGGACGTCAAGTCGGCCGGCTCGCAGGGGGAAAATTTTGGCGCCAGAGTGAAATGTTCATGCGCCAGTGTGGTTCCGAATGGCTCTGCTGGCCGGAGCGGAAGGAGCCCCAAGGCGGAAGGCGGGGAGGCGGAAGGCAGGAGGCGGAATGGACAGCAGCCAAGCGCTGCACGTGCTCTGCGCCCTGAGGCATCCTAGCCCTGCTAGGTGCGGATACAGTGGCGATGGAAATCGACATGAGCCCCTAGCGTCCACGGACGGACGAGGCTTAGGTCCATGATATTCAACGGTCGATGGACCTGTAAGTAGTACTCCCGCCTCGCTCCTTCCTTGTTGCTTCTTGCTCCTACATCTGTTGAGTGACCCCCCCCCCCCTCTGCCTCTGCCTCGTTTCCAGGGCGATTATTCCCTCGCAAAGTTCCTCTCGCTTTCCTCTCCGTCGGTTTGCCTGTCTGCGTGTACGCGTTACGATGGTGGTCGGATCGAAGATCGGTATCGGTGGCGTATAGGAATCTGGATCTGGATCTGGATCTGGATCCGTTGCTGTGTCAAGACAAAGGGAGATGGACGTTCAGCGCTCAGCGTTGGTTTCACCCCGGAAGCCCACCTCTCGCAGCTTGAAGTTTGAAGCTTGAAGCTGGACGGTTGAAGCTTGACGGTGAGGACCTGCTCTCAGATCTCAGATCTCATCCTCTTCCCCAAGTGCAGGCTCTCATACCCGAACCAAGGAGAGGGGGGGTCGGAGTAGGGTGAACAAAGGTCTACGGAAGGATACGTGCGGTACATTATATACCTCGAACCTCGATATCTCGCCATCTCGACGAAACCCCGACGAGAGCCCGACGAAACCATACAAGAGAGATACGACACGACACGACACGACAAGTCGGCGCGGAGGGGCGTAGGGCGTAGGGGAAACGAATGTAAACGAATGTGAGAGTGGAATCGGCATTGAGGAAGAAAAGCACAATTCCAGGCTGGGGACAAACAAAGTATGCCAACCAAACACGACCGACGATAATCGATAACGGAAGTACAAACGACGACGACAAACACAATCACAAACACGAACACAAACACGAGCAGGAACACGAACACACACACACAAACACGAGCACCAGCACCAACACCAACACGAAGATGAAATGCCTAAGCTAGGTGCACGAGGTGATACGGGGGAGCCAAGTTAGATCATGGAGTAGGCAAAGTCTCTGGCTCTTGGTGACCGTGGCGGATGAGGGGCGAGGGCAAGAGGATAGCAGGGTGGGTGGTTCGCGGTGCTTGGTTTCCGCCTGCGGGGGAGGCGAAGGCGGGGTGGAAAGTGGGAGGGCCAAGCGGGGCGG
Source organism: Moniliella sp. 'wahieum' (assembly GCA_003971905.1). NCBI lineage: Eukaryota > Fungi > Basidiomycota > Moniliellomycetes > Moniliellales > Moniliellaceae > Moniliella > Moniliella sp. 'wahieum'. The sequence goes on along the minus strand of RSEE01000071.1, from coordinate 174,625 downwards.
GTTGCCACACCGGTCTTTGCCATACGCAATGCGCGCATGTTGGTAGTCCGGGTGATCCTTCATCTCTGCAATGGCACGGATGGCGTTGTGCAGACTGCAAAAGTTGATAAAGGCCTACAAAGAGTGAGGGGGGTTAGCATGATACGAGCAAAACCAGGGGCCAAGCAGGGCCAAGCAGGACAAAGCAGGACAAAGCCGACGCTCAGGTGACACCGCCAATTGGAACCAAGCAAGAAAGGACAAAGTAAACGTACACAATTCTTTTCGGGCAAGCGGTTAATCTGTTCAATCTCACCAAAGACGGAAAAGTCGGCACGCAACTTATCCTCTGTGATGGGGTGGACCGGGTGGTCCAAGTTGCCCACATATACATTCCTCGATCCACCCGCTTGGACAGCCATGGCCAGTGCCGGCGGCACGGGGCCCGAAGCTCGTCCCCAACCGACCTTGATCCGACGCGAGTGGATGGTCAGGCCACCCCCGCGTCCATCGGGGGGTTGGCCTTGCGACTGGCCCTGGCCCTGGGACGGGGACTGGGACGCAGAAGCGAGGAAGGCATAGGCTGCATTCGGGTCGACAAAGGTAACGAACGCAATATGTTTATCGGCAAGTAGCGAATGGACTGGAGGATACCACTGCGAATGTGATTGCACAATTCCTCGGTGGAGGTATCGGGGTGAATGTTGCCTAGGTAGACGGTGCGGTTACCGAGCTGGCTCGGTTCGGGTCCAAAGGGGAGGTTATGTGCGTCCTGCTGCGCCAAGGCGGCACCAACGGGCGGCGGCGGCCATGGCGGAACGATGGTTGTGTGCTTGGTTGTTTTGCTGCGCGCGCGGCACATGGGCACAACGATCGCGTCCGAAATTGATCCGCTGCTCTTTCCATTCCGGGTCGGAGGACAGGGTGGTGACAGCGGCCAGGGCAGTGGCGATGGAGAGAAAGTGGACAAAGGCAATGCGACGGTCGCGGACGACTTTGACCTGGTCAATCGGGCCGAGACTGGACAGGCGATCGCGTAGCTCAGCCTCGGCAGTGGGACGGGTTACAAAGGCAGGGTCGAGATTGCCAATGTATATGTTGCGCGTGGCGGCGCGAGTGGCGACGGCGGTAGCGACGGCGGGGGAGAGCGGCATGGGACGGCCCCAGCCCACGCGGAGCGGGGTGGCGTGAAGCGCAAGGGCCGTGCGCAGGTGGCGTCGGCGTGGAAGGCGGCGGCAGTGAGTGGGTTGAGGAAGCTAACAAAGGCGCACTGTTGGCAGGCACGACACGGACACTCTCAATGGGCCCGTGGCGGACGAGGTCGAGAAGCTCGTCGACGGACGCATCGGCGGGCAGGTTGCCGAGGTAGACGGTGCGGGAGGCGAGCGGGGGAGGGGGCGCGGGGAGGAGGGGCAGTTGGAGGGGGTAGAGGACCGGGCCAGGGGCGGAGGAGGGAGCAGGGCCCGGGAGGGCAAGGAGGCCGCCGGGCGAGTAGACACCGTAGGGGCTGGGCGGCGCATGGTGGGGTGTGGGCGGGGGGCTAAAGTAGAGGGAGGGGGAGGCGAGCGCGTGGGGGTCGGGGTCGGGGGCGGGGGCGACGGCAGCCATGGCGAGGAGGACGGCGGAGGCGGTGGAGGAGAAGCAGCGCACGGGAGAGGGAGGATGGCCAGCTGGGATGTGCCGAGGCAGCCCAGCTGGGCAGCGGACGCGAGGCGAGCATTCCGCACGCACTGCCCCCGCGCACCCGCCGCCCGGCGCGCCAGACACACCCGGCCCGTGCCTGCCCGCTGCCTGCCACCCATGGGTGATGCGTGATGATCGGCGCTCGGCGCTCGGCTGGCGAGTCACCCATCAGCGGTGACCGAACAGCGCTGGGGCAGCGATCGCCGCCTCCCAGACTGGCCCTGTGCCGTGCTGATCAGCCGTGCCCAGGCAGGCACTGCAGCGCACACCGCCTGCACTGCCCCCGTGCAGAGCACGCCGCTGCTCCATTCCTCGAACGATGCCGTTCGTCTGGGAGCGGAGGCGGAGCGCTGAGGCTGAGCGCCTGAGCTACGCAGGGCTCCTGGTTCTGTCCCGGGTGCTGGTTAGGCGCTGTGCTTACGCGAGCACAGTGACATGTGATGTAGTGTGACTGGCAAGGATCGACACGTCCCAACTCGGCACTCACCCTCTCCACTCCAGTCCCTCTCCCCACCCCGGCCACGCGTTCACCCATCACCCCTTCCACTCCCCCCCGAAAGGCTTCGTGCCGATCGCCAAGACCACACCCACGGGGGCACGCACATCCGCTGCTTCTCTAACTGTATTCCAAACAACCCACCCTCAATCTTACTCGTTCCATCTCTTTCGGGGCCATCCCATTGACTGGTGTGCCATCCCCGGCTCATCATCGTTGCAAGGGAGACCCACAAGGGAGACCCACAAGTAGGAGCAGACGCGATCACAGCAGGTACAAATTGCCCCAACATAGAGCGCCCACATCGGAGCCCAAATCCTATCCTATAATCATAGCCCAGCCATCGAACGCCCAGCGGGTGCAGTAGACCACAAGTAACTAGTAAGCCCACGGCTTCAACATGATCATGTCGATCATCGGGCCCACAAGGGTGGTCAAGCGCAAGCGAGCCGAAATGGATGGCGTTATCAGGCCGAGGCAGAGAGCATCTTCAATGCCATGATGGGACGGGCCGCTGAAAGGGGTGGAACGGGCCCCCGGTATGCTAGGCAGGGGAGAAGGAGGGCCAAGCTGAAGGGCGAGCGCTACCTGAAGGTACGTGCGGCTTGCCCAGCGAAACGTGCATTGGTAATGGTAAATGCGATGAAGCGTGTGAAGTCGAGGATGGAGGAAGAAGGTGGCAGGGACAAAGAGGGGTAAGAGTGGCAACGGGATGGTCGAGAAGCAAAGGGACCTGCGATATGAAGCTGAAGCTTGACGCTTGACGTTTGACAACCCAGGCAGACCAGGTCAGGTGACTGGCGGGGGCACGTGACTTGTGACTCGGTCGTGCGGCGGCCAAGAAGAAGCGAGGCAATTCCGCCTGGCCAAAAACGCCTGAGGAGGCGACCCGCAGGCTGCAGGCTGTACGGCGTAGGCTGGGTGCGTGTCGAGCGCCGCAGACGCCAGCGCGGCGGCGGGGCGAGCAAGCGCTGGTGCGGTTCGTCTGCCCACCACTAACTAGGCCCTATCCACCACGCAGTACTCACTAGCTTCACTGGCCTCACTTGGATCGCAGTATGATCGACATCAACCTGCTCAAGGACGAGGACGGGATCCGACTTGTGCGGTCCTCGCAGCGCGAAGCGGTACGCCGATCCGACGCTTGTCGACCGTACGCTGGCATTGTACAAGGACTGGACCGGGCGCAATTTGAGCTCAACGCGCTGCAAAAGGAGGTCAATGCGACGCAGAAGCAGATTACTGCCAAGCGCAAGGCCAAGCAGTCTGCCGACGAGGAGTTGAACAGGAAGAAGGAGCTGGATGCTCAGGTGGCTGCCGCTAAGCCCAAGGTGGCCCAGGCGGAAGATGCGGTGCGCAAAGAGGCGCGCAAGATTGGTAACTTGGTAGATGATGAGATTGGTCCGCTGGTCGACCCTGCCCATCCAGAGGAGAGGAAGGTTCCCTCGTCAGACACCGAAGACAACAACCTTATCGTTGCTACCTATGGCAACCCGGAAATGAAAACGTACGTCGTATTATCGTATCCCCTGCCCCCCCCCCCCCCCTCCGCCTCCTTGTTGGCTGGTCCTATGCGCTGTGCCAGCGCACATGGCTGACGAGGCACTAGCGACATTCTCTCCCACGACGAGGTCATGTACCGCCTCGAGATGTTTGACTCGGAGCGCGGCGTCAAGGTGGTGGGCCACCGTGGGTACTTCTTGACTGGGGACGGAGTGGACCTGAACCAAGCCTTGATTTCGTATGCGCTTGATTTTCTCAAGACGCGTGAGTTCCGCAAGACGGCCAAGGAGGGGGCTGAGGGGAAAGTAGCCAAGTTCAAAAAAGTGCAAACGCCATTTTTATGAAAAAGGAGTTGATGGCCAAGACGGCTCAGCTGGAGGAATTTGACGAGTTTCTGTATGGGATCCGCGAAGGGGACGAGGTGGACAAGTACTTGATTGCTACTTCTGAGCAGCCCATCTCGGCCTTCCATGCGGGCGAGTGGTTCGACAAGCCGGCAGAGCAGCTACCAAAGATGTACGCTGGCTACTCGACTTGTTTCCGCAAAGAGGCCGGTTCGCACGGGAAGGACATGTGGGGTCTGTTCCGTGTGCACCAGTTTGAGAAGATTGAACAGTTTTGCATTACCGAGCCGGACCAGTCGCGAGCGATGTTGGCGCACATGCTGAGCAACTCGCGTGCGTTCTACGAGAGCTTGGGCATTCCCTACCGCGTCGTGGCGATCGTGACGGGTGCGCTGAACAACGCTGCGGCGACCAAGTTTGATCTCGAGGCCTGGTTCCCATTCCAGAAGGAGTACAAGGAGCTCGTCTCGTGTTCCAACTGCACGGATTACCAGTCGCGTGAGCTCGAGGTGCGGTGCGGGATCAAAAGAACGATGGGAAGAAAGTGTATTGCCACATGCTCAACGGAACGCTGTGTGCAACCGAGCGCGCGCTGTGCTGCATCGTGGAGAACTACCAGACTACGAGGGACTCAATGTGCCCAAGGTACTGCAGCCCTACATGGGCGGCCAGACGTTCCTCCCCTACACGCGCCAGCTGCCAGCGAAGAAGCCGGCGAAGAAGTAACTGGCTTCTGGTCCCATGTTCTCCTTGTTGCTTCCATTTTCGCCGCCTCCCCACCTTCATCCCCTCGTCATGCCATATGTCTTCCCCTTCCGTCGTGCTTTCAGGAACGAAATAGTAGTACACGTTGCGAGCGCGCCGCAATTAACAGCCCATACACCAACTCCTGCCACAAAACGATAATGCCGTCGCAGCCGCCCGCTCAGGGGGATGCCTCTGCCGACTTGGTCGTGGCAACCCCATTGATCAAGTCTGGGAAGAAAGGGGTGAGGGGTGAGGGGTTAGGCGATGCACGTGTTGATACATGTTTTTCCAAGCAGGACAGCCACCGGACGAACGCACTGGTAATGGACTTTTCCAAATCATCGATCCGGTCGGACATTTCTTGTGAGCGTGCCTCGTATTGACGATTGAGGGTGGAAAACTGGGACTCGAGCCGATGGAGCGCTGCGTCGACCCAGTCGGTGAGTTGGTGGGGGGAGGTAATTTCCTGGGGAAGCGTCGAAGCGCCAAGGGAGGCCGAGGGATTGGGGAGGAGCGGGGCAGCAGCCGGCTTCGACCAGCTTACCCTTCTCCTCGGCTGCGGCGGGTGTGCTGGTCGTGGTCTCCGCCACAGGCGTGAGGGGGGCAGCAAGCGAGGCAGCAGACACGGCAGATACGTCGGCGCCACTCATCAGCAGGCGAGATGGTAGCACCCCGACGCCCGCCGGCGCTCCTCTACCTAATGGTACCTACGCCCGGCCGGGGCGGCGGTGGAGCAGGCGGAACGGCGGCGCGGAATGGCGGCTGAGATTTGAGAATGCGTCGGTGCCACTTGCACTTCCCATTGCATGGCCCAAGTCCAGAGCAGCCACGGCCAGCACCACCACCATTACGTGCGCCATGGCTGTTGCTGATCTACCGCCGCTGCCTCCCTTGTCGTTCCCCGCGCGCAGGAGCAAGGCGAATGCGTCTGCTGCACCCGTCCGCCGCGAGCTGGTTGCTGCGCGCAAAACGGTGTTGGACCAGATGACCCCGAACAACCTTGGCCAGGTCAAGATGCTCCATGCAGCCCTCTTCCCGGTCGCCTATTCCGACAGCTTCTATCAAGAAGCGCTCTGGCAGCAAGTGCGCAGTCTCAACAAGATTGGTATGTTAAGTGATGATTCTGGGGAATGCGTTCGTTCTGACCTACCCGTCCTGGTCTACCGGTCTAACGGTCTAACGGTCTAACGGTCTAACGGTCTAACGGTCTAACGGTCTACCTTGAGCACAGCCTACTTCAACGACCTGCCCGTCGGCAACGTGATCTGTCGCTACGAGGTTACGTCCGAGACGAGCGTAAAGGTGTACATCATGACATTGGGTGTGCTTGCACCGTACCGCCGTCTTGGTCTAGCGAGCAAGCTGCTGAGCAATGTGCTTGAGGTCGCCAAGCCTGGGACCACCGTCGCCCTTCTTCCGCACGGGGCACCCAAGTCCAAAGAGGCTAAGGAAGTAAGGAGGCCAAGGACACTAAGGAGTTCAAGATCGAGAGCATATACCTCAACGTGCAAACCAGTAACCAGGACGCGCGGACCTTCTACGAGCACCATGGCTTCATCATGGCAAACGAGATCCCGACCTACTACCAGGAGGGAATTGAGCCGCGGAGTGCATGGGTACTGGAGCTGAAGTGAGAGGAAATGGTGAATGGTGAATGGTGCAAATGATGATGCATGTATTTTTGGTTGGGCAAAGCCTTTTCTCTTTTTTGCAAAGGCCTATGCCGAAGGCAAAGTGGTAAATGGTGTATCGAGCGAGGTGACGTTCCTACCCCGGTCCGCGATGAGCGTTTCCTTCACGTCACTCTTAGCCAGGGGCAAGCCTGCGTCCTTCCACTGCTTGACATATTTCAGGACAATCTCCCGTGTCTCGGCCACCTCGGAATTGCGGCCGAAGACTTCGACGAAACGGCCTTCCGGGTCCATGAGGTAAAAGAAGATGGAGTGGTCCACGAGGTAATCCGAGTTGGGATCGGCACTGGCGGGGTGGAGAAGTAGACGCGATAGGCCTTGCACACATTTTTAATGTCATCCCAGTGACCCGTCAGGGCCCAACTTGGGATGGTAATCCTTAGCATACGCAGCTGTCTTCTCAATCGTATCCCTCCACGGGTCACAAGAGATGAACACAGGCTCAATCACCTCACCCAACCGGTTCTCGACCGAGCTCACCACAGCAGACATCTTCTCCAGCTCCTCAGGGCAAATATCAGGGCAGTTGGTAAAGCCAAAGTAAATGAGGGAAAACCTGCCCAACAGGTCCAGATGGGTGATCTTGCGCCCAATCGGCTTGCCTGTCTGCGGATCTTCCGTAGCCAGCACCAGCTCAAACGGGCCGCCAAGACTAGGGCGACCATAGGATGACTTGGACATTTCCTTGCGGGTACGGATCTGTTCTTGTTCTTGCGCTTTTTGGTCGCTGATATGCTTGCCAAAGAGCAGGCCGCCGGCCAGCAGACCAATAGCTGACGACACTAGGATAGCCTGTCGCCACCCCGCAAGATGGGAGCGTTAGTTTGAGTGGTGGGCGCTTCGCCTGGACGGGAGCGGTGCGCGACAGGAGACGTACGGGGGTGTTGCCCTTGGGGCGCGGGAGCTGGGGGATGTGGATGCTGCGGCTGCCGCGGGGGAGCGGGGGAGGGCGGACGAGGGGGCATGGGCGCAAGGGCGTGCGACAACGCAGGTCTGCATGCAGCCGGAAGCCGGGCAGTGCGCCAGGACATGGTGAAGAAGGATAGGGATGCAAAAAGCACGCGAAAGCCTCCTGGTGCCGGATGAAGGTGGTGGTGGTGGTGGTGGTGGTGGGGGTGGGGTGGTAGCGATGGTGGCCTGCCGACGACGGCAGAGACGAATGCGGAATGGCCAGTTAAGTGCTTGCCTGCGCCCTGCCTCTCCCGTCTTCAATGTTCAACCCGGCCACTTAGGTAACGCGCAGCCGTGCCGTGGGCCTTCCCTGAATTCGGGGCCAGCCGTTCGGGTTGAAATTGCATTCGGACACTTCTCGTCGCCGGCCTAACCAGCCGCCAGCCGCCAGTAGCCCCCTTGTAACCGCTATCCCCGGCCCATCTCCGACAGCTTCGTCGCTGACTTTCTCCGCAGCCGCTCGGCTGGCTGGCGTGCGGACGAGCCGACCAGCCTGCCTGCTGACCACCATCCATGGCGTATCGACCATCGTCCCGGGGGCGGGCTGCTGCTCGCGTACCAGCTCAAGGGCAAGCGCGTGCTCATCGTTGGCGGCGGTCCTGTTGCCGCCGGGCGCCTGGTCAACGTCAAGACGCCGATGCGCACGTCACCCTGCTCGCGCCCCAAGGGGCTGTGCGAGGAGCTGCGCTACCGCGTGGCGCAAGGCGAGGTAGACGTGTACCTGGACCGCAAGTTCCTTACGCCTGAAATCGAGTTGGATCTCTCGCCTGCGGAGGGGGAGGTGCCTTCGGACCGTCATGCCGCTCCTGGCGTGCAATACGACCTGGTCCTGACCGCCATTGATGACGCGGACCTCAGCCGGGCGATCTGCCGCGCGTGTCGTCTGCGTCGAATCCCAGTGAATGTGGCTGATGTTCCGCCCGAGTGCGACTTTTACTTTGGAAGTCTCATCCGGCGCGGGCACTGCAAGTCATGGTTTCTACCGGTGGACGGGGGCCTAAGCTGGCATCGTTGATTCGGCAGCGGATTGAGCAAGCGCTGCCGGACGCTGTTGGTCCTGCGATCGAGCAGGTGGGTGAGCTACGGAGACAGTTGCGTCAGGTGGCGCCTTCCCCCCAAGAAGGAAGAAACGGATGGGATGGATGAGCGCCGTTTGTACCACCTGGTCCTTTGAGCAGCTGGCCCAGCTGGACCAAGACCAAATCCGCCTCTTCTGCAAGGGTACCAGGCCAACCGCCCATCGTGCCTACGCAGCAAGAGATGTCCAAGCTCTTGCCCCCCCTCCCTCCGAGGGCTCTTGAGCAAGACAGTCCATTCTTTTGCTGCATTCGCCGCCGGCACTACGGACAGACTGGCCCAGCCCTGGGTCGCTGGCTTGGTCGGTGCCCTAGCTGGGTCCGCGGTCACGGCGAGCCTGTTTCTTGCCCACCAAGCGCAGCGGATGTAGACGTAGTCTCGTGTTCTATCCTATGGTATCACTAGTGCATCTGCATTTGTATGGATCTGGTACTTTGGATGGAGCTGATCTTCGCACGAAGTGCCACGCATGTGTTTTCCTCGGCCTCAGCGTCGCCCGAGCCTACGGCGGCGGAAGGGCGTCGCACCAGGCAAGGCGATCTGAGGTGTTTCGGTGCGAGACCGCCGTGCCGAGCTAGCTTCCAGCTGAGCACGATGCCGCTCCTCGTCCTGAGCAAAGCGGATCTCCATCTCTGCCTTCTTTGACAACTCGTCCCGTTGCAATAGACGTGTGTGCCGTGCGAGGCGCCGGATTGGCGAATGGAGTAGAACACGGAGCCGAGCGAAGCGAGCCAGTGAGGATCCACAGCCGTGACGGTGCCCATGTACTCCTTGCTGGTCAAAGTCAGTTCATGGTACACCACATAGTCTGGAGTGTAGCCCAGGCCATAGAGTGCACTGGTAGGGTGGAGATGCAAGGGATACCAGTACGAAGATTGACGTATTCGCCAATCCCTTTGACCCGTGCGGCTTGGTGGAAGTAACCCGAGGTAATGCACTGACGGACGCGGTCCCAGTCGGTCCCGGCGCTAATAAGAGGCAGCTTCTGCGTTCGGAGAATATCCTCCAGTTGCGCTCGTACTTCCCTCACCTTACGCAGGAGCTTAGCGTGGAGAAAGTGTTTGGAGCACCAAGCATCCTTAAAGCCATTCGCACGCCAGAGGGTGAACACGTTAAGCAAGGTCAAGTGATCCGATTCGGCCACAAAGAACTTTTCCCGTGCCGCATCGATTCCTCTTGTCGCTCCTTGGGGCGGTAGAAGACCGAGGGCACAGAGAGCATACTGACGATCGTCAGGACTTCCTCTGAACACTCAAACTCCTGCGCTGCAACAATCAGGATCTTGGCAAGGCTCGGCTCCATGGGGAACTCGGACATCTTTTTGCCCAATGCGGTCAGGTTGCCCACATTATCCAATGCACCAAGCACCCAGAGCTGGTACATCGAGTTGATAATGTTCTCCTGCGGTGGTGGGTCCATAAAATCAAATTCAAGCAATTGTCCACCCCCAGTGACTTGAGGAGCAAAACCGTGTTGGCCAGATTAGTCCGTTGGATTTCCGGAATGTTGTTGGGGAACATTTCGTTGAGGTAGGACATCTCGGTGTAGAGCCGATACGCATTCCCGCTCCCCGTTCGCCCGCACGACCGCCCGCTGGTTGGCGGATGCTTGGCTAACCGGCGTGATCTGGAGCGAGTCCATGCCACGCGGGGGTTAAACACCTTGAGTTTACTGTATCCCGAGTCGATGACGTGGGAAATACCGTCGACAGTCAAGGATGTCTCCGCAATGTTGGTCGCAACAATCACCTTGCGTTGGCCGTCCGGGGCTGGGTCAAAGATCTTGGCCTGGAGGTCGGCTGGCATCTGGGAGTAGATGGGAAGAACCAATAGTGGTGGGGGATCGTCCAGCTGCTCCAGACGGTTTTGGATCGCCTGGCAAGTCACGTCAATGTCTTGTCCCGTCATGAAGACGAGGATGTCGCCCGAGCCCCCTGAGAGTGAATCTCCAATGTCTTCTTAACCGCACTCTCGACATAGTCTTCGCACGGGACCTTGCTGAAGCGCGTGTCCACAGGGAAGGTACGTCCAGGAATGGTAAAATTAGGCGCGTTGCCAAAAAAGGTCGAGAACTTGTCTGCGTTCATCGTCGCTGAGGTGACGATCAACTTGAGATCGCGTCGCGGGTAAGAATTTTCTTGAGCAGACCAAGGATCACGTCGGTAGAGAGACTGCGTTCATGAGCCTCGTCAATAATGATGCAGGCGTATCGGTCAAGGTCGGGCTCATTGAGTGACTCGCGCAGCAACACCCCGTCCGTCATGTACTTGATCCGTGTCGTGGCTGAAGTGCAGTCTTCAAAACGGATAGAGTAGCCCACCGTGGACCCAAGCGGCACCTCCATCTCCTCGCTCACACGTTTTGCCACCGACATGGCTGCCACACGACGCGGCTGGGTGCAGCCAATTAACTGGTTGGGGCCCGTGTACCCATCCTCATAGAGAAACTGCGCCAATTGCGTCGTCTTTCCCGACCCCGTCACCCACCACCACCACCACCTGATTTTCACGCACTGCTTTGAGCAGTGCATCGCGGCATGCAAACGCAGGTAGGTACTGGCGCTGCTGACGCAATGTCTTGGACCGGCTGAAACGGAAGCTCCTGCATTCTTCTTGAGATGAGATGCGAATTGAGAATCGCCCTTGCCACGGTCATCTTGATCCTGCTCCTTGCCATCGGCAGAGGTGGACTGGATGGACTCGACCACTTCAAGGATCTTGTTTCCCCGGCTATCCGTTTCTTCCTCCTCCTTTACCCCATGATGTTCCCAACGTTGTACCACCCAAGGCCCGAGCCCGAGGCGCCTTTTGTCGTTCGTCTTTTCCCTCTGCTCCTTGACGAGTTTGGATCCCTTCTTGGCAAAGACGGCCAGGTCGCCGTAGGTCCCGCACCGGATTGACCGGCTCAATCTGCTTGGTGAACATGGTCTTGCCCGAGAGGAAAGGAGGGCGGAAATCGTGGACGAGAAGATGGACTCTGTCCTCGTCTTCGGCCGCGTTGACCGCATCCAAGTCCACTGTCCGCTTGCCCCCACCCCTCCCGTGCGCATCCGGTTCATTTCCCAATCGTCCCGATCGGCATTGTACGCAGCCTGGCGCGCGGTCATCCGTGCGCTTTGCACACGTGACTCGAGCTTACGGCTAAGCCCAGCTCCGTCTTCAAACTGGGCGAACGGATTGTGGTCATCGTCCCCGGCCGTGCCCTCCATCTCATCCATGTCGTACCATGCCCGATCCATCGTTCGCTCATCCTCTTCCGCCACTCCAGTCTCTCCTCGTCGTCCATTGGACTGTCACGTGGCCTTTGGGGCCGCGGGGCGCGAGGAGACGTATCCCATCGCCGGCCCTGCAAGTCCGCATGGCGTGTCCGGTCCGACCGGGGCGTCTCCCACCACGCTCTAGCCCAGCATGCGGGGTATCCATGGCCCATGGCCTCTGCTGGGAGTCGCTTCTTCAGGTCGGGAGCGGTCCACAGGACGACGATTCAAGCGTTCCCGGAACTGGGAAAACGAAGAGGCCGATGCATCGGGTGCGGAAGGGCGAGGGGGGGGCGCACGCGAATCGGCCCCGGCGCGTTGACGTCGTCGTTCAGCAAGACGTTGTTGTGCCGCCTCGCTCAGTCCAGGGCCTCGGCCCGGGGTATCCTGGGGACGTGGACGTAAGTGGGATCCTAGGGGAGGCGCGCTTTCGAAGGGACCTTGAAAATGGGGTGGTCCGCTTGCTCGGCCGTGGCACCGGGACCCGAGTCGGGTGGATCAAGTGGATCAAGCCGAGGTCGTTTGGGTTCTCGTTCCCTTTGTTCCGCGCGACGTTGAGCGGCGAACTTGTCGAGTCCCAGACTGGGTGCCTTCGACTTGAAGAGAACACGCTAGGTACAAAGTTAGCCAACGAATCGAAACCCCCACACCAGCAGCCAAACGTACCTCGCCACCAAGATTTTGCAGACCAGCACGCAGAGGTTGGGCCGGCTCTAACCTGTCGGACGAAGAGTTGGTAGCGGTAGAGGACGAGGAAGCAGCAGGAGCCGAAGCAATCTCTTCCGTCGAAGCGAGTATGGTCTGGCGCAACTGAAGCAAGAAGGCACGATCAAACTTGCCAAACAAGTTGGCGGCGGAACAAACGTTTCCTCCCCCGGCTGGCTCCGAGCAAGACGGATCATGTTGGTGGCCATGATGTCGGCGTTTTTGCTGGGCAGTCCGAGCGCGCCGCTCAGCTCGGCTCCGATGCGCTCGGTGAGGCGCATGACGAGGGGAGTGTGATGGTGGTGGGGGGGTTGGAGTGAGTGGTGGTTGTCCGCCGTCACGCACTGCAACTTCGATCGGTTGAGCATATTTCGCAGTTTCAATTTATTTTTCCTCTCTTTTTTTCGAGATCAAGCCGATTCACTTATAAACTGCTGTGTCCTATGCTAATGCTCCACTGACGCTACCGAAGGCCCCGCGGGGGGGCCAAGGCCTGATAGCTTCGATCATGTCGAATGGGAACACAGAGGGGTGGCGTATATAAGTGGAACAGCCAAGCGTAGGAACGGCTACCTCGATAGCCAGTCCAGCGTCAAAACGGCCATTGAGCCACAATAAGCACAGATATGAGCTAGAAAAAGCATAAGCAGAGAAGTGGGCCGCAATATAGCCCGGGCGCATGAGGTGTATATGAGAGTAACACAGAAGACGAACTAAAATGTTGTCCATGGGACGGGACTGATGTGGAGTGAGGGAGGGCAACCGTAGTTCAAAAGGAAAAGACCTCCTGCCGTCGCCAGTGCAAGTCAAGCGTTCCCTGTAGAGCAAATACGTGGACATCAGCAAGTGTGTCGACAGTGACAGAAGGGAGAGGGGGAGACTTACGCATTTGCCCATATTTGGAATGTGCATGGCTAAGAGAGGATGTGGTCCTGATTCAATAATCTTGAGTTCGCGTTGCATGGTGCCAATCTTTCTGGATAGATGGACGAGTCGGGCATGTCCCAGCATAGTGCATCGGGAGACGTGGACAGCTCTTCGGAGGAGCGAGGAGCTCAAATGGACCAGTGTACAAATCGGCCGTCCAGCACGTTCGATGAAGGTGGTGACGTAGCCCTCAGGGCTGTAAATGAGCAGACCCTGGGGACAAGGGCCGAGGCATCTCGAGAACTTGCCTTCCGCATTGGTGGCTACGGCGCGCTCCAGACTCCAGGTGCCGATAAGATGGCGGAAGAGAGTAGCCTGGGAGGGATGCATAGGGTTGAAACTTGGCTGATGTGTTCAGAGGGCTCATGGCGATGGAAGATGAAGAGCTGACGGAAGGATCGGGGCGCCAGCTGGAAGAGGCAGTGGTTAAGGGGGGGTGGCGGTGGAAGCGGACGGCACTGAGGCGGTCATAGAAGTGTTGGTCGGCGGTGGAGAAGAGGAAAGGAGAGACTGGAAGAAGTTCTTGCACAACACAGAGGGGCGCGAGGTGGCGGATGCTTTGCGGCACATGAGGATGATGCTTGCCCAAGTAGCCCTGTGAAATAAATCACAGCCTCATATCTCGCTTTTTGACGTGTGGGCTCGGCCAGGGTCGGGGTCGGCGAATGCCATGCGAGGCGTAGTCCACAGCCTGCGACAACTACCACCCCGACGTATCGGTGCAAGCCTAATACCCAGCAGTAACTAGTAACTCGAGGATAATCGATGACATGGTTACTCGCACATTTCACATCGCAGCATCCTACTCTTCGTTGGGGCTGGGCAGACCCACTCGGTTCCCTCGGTGGTCAGTACAGCCCTGCTTTTTCTCTGGTAGGCTTGTCTGGATATGTCATTGCGTGCCATCAATCATGGCTGTCCCACTTGTCATCTGCGCTGCTTTCACCGGCAGCCTGTGTTTTTCCTTGGAGGGACGGGGCGCATCAGTGGGACACACCCTGACACACCCGGGGTATGCCCCAACGTTTCTTCCTTACGCGTTGCGAGCCGCCAGGGATCAAACCGGTCAGATTCGTTCTCCCTCCGCAGCGCCCCCTCAAAAGCCCGCACCGGGCATCGGTTACGCGTTACGGTTGTCGGTTAACGGTTACCAGCCCTTGGTGCCTGCCACGCTCTTCAGCCCAGACGCTCAGCGCCTTGTTCCGCGCGGGTTATTCAAGTCTCGGGCTGGTTCGGCCATGGCAAAAGTGCGACACCGATATACGCACGCGCAGTCACTAGTCACTCCTAGTCACTAGTCAACAACCCAGGCGCTTCGATACTGCATTTCTGCCAAGACCCGACAGTCGCGTTGATGATTTCTTGGTCACCGAGATCAATGATTAATGACCCGCGGAGGAGGCTCTGATCGGTTGGGCCGTGTAGGGCCTAAAGCCCAAGGCCGAATAAGGCGTGGGACCGGCCATATAGGCCTAAAGGCTCAAACTTCAAGGTGCAAGGCGTAAGGCCTAAAGCTTAAAGGCCGAAATAAACGTTGGACGTTGGACGGCTGGGGGCAGGAAGGACATGAGACACTAGCCACTGCGCTCAGCCACTGACAGCTGAGCGATGGCGAGTGACTGACTGCTGGGGTGAACGTCAAGCTGGCCTAATAAAGAGATTGCTCGTCCGCCATGGAATGTGGCCGCGTCATACATATGTTTGGCCCTGCCCTTGTGCTGCCTGGTAGATGCCCCACTACTTCAGTTGAAACGCCGTGGCCAAGGCCGAGGCGCTGCTCGGTCCCAACTCTCCCGTCGGCTTCAAGCTTCAAGCTTCAAGCTGCCACTGTCGCCGTACCACCGTGACGCGTGACTATAGTGACTTGCATGTTTCCGCCATGTTCAGCATCGTTTTTCCACCTGTCAAAGCTGGGGTATGCAAAGGGCAGACGAAACCATTCCGCGGACACACGCGCTCTACTCCGCGGGCCCCAGCGCATCTGTCCTGGGGAGAACGAGGTGACCGTGCTCATCGCGAACAGGGAGGTGATGCGAGCCGGTGCGCATGTGCTCCGCCAACGAGCGAGGGTGCGTGACCAAGATGCGTGCCGGTCGGGGCGCCAGGAGCAGAGCACTAGCTTGAGGTCCCAAACCATCAGCGAGTTGACGCACGAGCCAGCGGACACTCGCTAGGCCCGTAGTCACCGTGAGTACCGGGTCTTCCTCCATCGGCACTAGGCCAAGCCACAATGTACCCAGGGTATGAGCCATCTGGGTAGGTGCACTGACGCGCGCACGGGCATTGGCCTTGCCGGCCGGACGGCCCCAGTGGATGCCCATCCCTTCGTACACCACCCGCTGGGCACAGGCAAGGAACGCATCCTGTCCCTTCTGGACAGGAGGGAGAGGCGGTAGCGTGGGCCAACTTGGATCGGGATCAGCAGCTTGGACCGCACCGAATCCACACTTTCGTACCGGCTGCCTTGCCAGAACCCTTGGCCCGACAGAGCAGGTCCGCTCGCCGTCGTTCCCCTGGGCCGGCGACCAGACGTGTGATCTGGTGCAGTTTGTCCATTACTTCCTGGGTGGCGTGCAGGACCACAGTACGAGACGCAAGGGAGGCAAGGTAAGGCAATACCCGTCGCCCTGGAGGTGCAGCGCACTTCGCGTGTCAACTGCATCGCCAGGGCGCGACCTTGGGTCATGCCCGGGGCAGCCGGCGTCTTTTTTCATTATCCTTTTCGTTTTGAGGTTGGGGTTGGGGATGGGGGTGGTGTACTGCGGACTGGTCAGGGAGGGAAACGTCGTCAACAACAGCGTCGACGACTTGAGCCTGGATCTGCTCCTCTTCCTGTTGTGCCACTTTCCACGGTACCACGCTCCGGAACGCACGGGCAATCGGTTCGGGTACAGGCACCTCCTCTTCCTCGGGGGGAAAGTCGCAGGCGCGCACGGCCTCTATCCACTCTTCCGCCAAGGGGGTGTGGGATACATCACTGATGAGCGCAACCAGTGCACTGAGGTCAAGGTTGACGTGCGTCTCGGTAGGCGGGGTCGGTGAGGATGGTGCGTGGCAGGTGGGGAGGTCGTTAGCTCGCTGTCGGATACTACGACAGGGGCACAGTGGGGTGGGGAGGTATGTGTTTCCCTGCCCCCCCTGAGCTCGTTCAGATGGGAGGACAACGGCCTGCTTTGTCAGTCCCTCTTGTTCTGCCACCGCGACCTTGAGCGCGTCCATGTTGCTCTTGGTGTCACAAGGCGAATCCCCAGGGTGCCTGCCAGGGCAACGAGACGGGTCAAACGGTACTGGTACCGGTCCCTCCTCAGACAACGCATATAGCTGTGCAAGGGTAAGTGTGTCTGTTGATGGTGGTGGGAGGTCCAGTCGGGTGAGGATGACCTCTACCTCAACGGGATGGGAGAGGGCGCGTCTAGCTTCGTCCAGGGCTGTAGGAGTACGTAGAGGCTGCACCGTTTGAGGGCAATATCAGCTTCGTCGACGCTCTGTTGGTGCCTCACTTGATCCTCAGCGTCCGAATCCGTCCGAGTCTGGCTCCAGCTCGGCCTCGGCCTCACGAAATTGAGCCAAGAGCGAAGTTTTCTTGCCGGTGAAGAGCTTGAGCCAAAGCTGAGTGCGAAGAAGGGGTGCTCCCAGCGTAGCACCCACGCATCGATTACCCCTTCCTCCACCCCCTTCGTATCTGTTGGTCCTCTCCTCGGTCCACAGTGAGAACGTCATAAATAGCGTCGAGCCGCGGGGGCTGCTTGGGCTTGGGCTTGGGTTTGCCATTCGGCGGGGGGTTGGCTTGAGTCGTGGTCATCTTCTTGGGTTGCCTTTAGCCTTGGTCTTGGTCTTGGGCGGGGAGGGAGGGTGGATATATGAGGAGCACATGTCCTGGCCGCAGCATCAGGGCCACCACCATCTCAGCTGGACACAAAGGCTGGAAGTGTTGGAGGTATCAGGAGCGCGGAGGGGGCCCAACGATTTTCCTGCCACTGTGGCCAGCAGCTCCTGTTCCAGCGTATAGCGCTGCAGAAACTCCTGTTCTCGAACAATGTTGGTACGAACGCCCCCTAGGCCAGGGCGGCGCCGGTACGTGCGCCTGTGCCTTCGCCCGAGGGCGAATCGGCCGCTGCGGGCCAAGGCGATGGCAGTGCAGCGGAAGCATGGGCACGCCAGGCTGGGCCGGAGAAGGGCAGCATGTGCCCTCACGAGATGGCGCGAGTAGTTTCACACACGCATCCAGCGTCCCCGGGGGGCAGGCGTTGCTGGGATAGCCGCTGGGTCAGATGGAGGCGCACATCAGGCGACAGGACGGGTGGGGCGCCGCCGACGCCCAAGCCTGGCACGAGGGTTTGCCACAACGCCCGCGAACGCCCGATCTTGTCCACCGCCGTGAGGAGGGCATGGAGTGCTGCCAGCTCATCCTCCACCTGCGCCTTGGCCCGATCCATGTCGATGTTGTGGAAGAATCCCAAGTGGCGCCCGGCTTGCGTTGAACCCATATTTGCTCACCGGAAGAGTCACATCAAAATTCATCGTCATCCATCAGGTGATGCCCATGATGCAGCGACCGAATGTCCATCCACAGTTTTTTACGCCGTTCCATGATCATGGCAAGGAGCGTGTTGGACCTCAAAATTCCACATCAGTGCATCAGCTCATGGCCAAGCAGAGGCAGAGACGAGGACTACTCCTCCGACGTTTGCTGACAGCTCGCACTCACCCACTATCATGAGGCCAAAGGATGTCGCCATCTCACTGATACTGAGTCGTCCGGACCCTCGAGCTCCGGTCCTTTTGTTGTGTCTTCAAATCGGATAAAGCGGCGCCACTGGTAGGCATGGAGATACGGATGAACACGGTGAACATGTGCGGGACGGGACGGGTCTCCACCATGACTCTTCCAAGCGGTTTCTAACGTCCAAATACCTTTGAGGCAGTCTTCGTGGCATTAGTGGCATTACCTTAGTAACGTCAATCCCTTCGTCATTTTCAGGGAGATTGAAATGATCGGGGCGCGTCTCTGGTAGGGATGACGTTCTCCTCTCCAGCCAGCCGGTGCAGCTCCTCTTTCCACCGGCGTTCCAGAAGAGTGTAGGCATCTTTCATGTATACCCCCTTAGGAATTCACGCACTTGGGCCTTCATCATTCCCAGATTCCAAAGCGTGGCCGCCCACATCCAACCTTCTGGTCCACTCATCCATTTGTTCGTGTTCGGACCTTTTATAGCCCCCCATCACGTTTGCTCATCGTCCCCAACAACGATGTGTGGTTTTGTGAGCGTGAGTGTCTCGCGAATGTATCGCACAAGCTGAGGGCCGGCTCTCGCAGTGCTTCACGATGCACCCTATATACTTATAGATTAGATATGGGACCCGACCAGGACGCGCTCCACCGATGGCATCAGTCTGCACCTGCCTTGCGTCGAGAGAGAGAAAGAAACAGTACAAAGTGCCGGGATGATGTCAATCTGGACTTACTCGTTGGTAACTCGGAGCACTTGAGTAAGGCCATAGAAGAAAACCTGATGAGTTGAACGTACAGCGGTGGTCAACCTACCATGATGCGTCTCGGTCGCCCCCTTGGACGACGCGTCGAGCGCCAATCGCATCTTTGCATCGTACGTTTTGGTTCGAAAAGGGTTCTTGGACCCAATGGACGGGTCTACGATGTCCCAAGTCGTTCGAAGTCGTTCGAGCGGTCCAAAAGCGGCCAACGTGCTTATTCACCATATCCTACGTCACAGCCTCACAACAAGCAAGATGAAGGGGATTTGGTGAATGGGGTGATTACAGGATTACGGTGGAGGCAAGAACAGAGATAGGTCAAATGTATAAGGTGGCCCGTACAAGTGCATTAAACGGTCTGGTTCCAGCCTAGGCACGCCAGAAAAGGAAAGCATAGTCGCCCAAGTCTGTTGCATAACGGAGTCAGTTTTCTGCAGCCCAAATCTGGGGCAATAACATACAAAAGTAGATAAAGTGTCGCACCTCTGTGGTCGAACCAACCCCACCCAATCCAATCCAATCCAATCCAATCCAACCAGCCCCCAAACCGTCAGCGCTAACCGATGGAGAAAGGACCAGACATACCATGAGTCACATAGGAGCCATACTTGATCCCCACGATACTCTGCCAAGTAGGACCGTAGCGAACGTCCAAGCTCTCTTGGTAAAGGCCGCCATATTTGGGAAGCGTATAGGACTGCAGCGCTCCAGAGCCAAGTCCACACATACCGTCTGCATCTCCGGCTCTGCCACATTCTTGATCGTGGCGCGCAGTGTGGTACTGGTAACTACGCCGCCCGTGCGCGCTGGCAGACCAGGAATCTCAGCCCCAGATTCCTCACTGTGGCAAGCGGGGCGACGGAAGGAGCCGCTGGAGCAAGCTGAGTCCCCGTGGCAAGGTGGGGGCCATACTCGGCACCGTAGTAGGCACCATACTCGGTACGCAGTAGGTGCCCTACCTGGGTGCAGCTGCAGTGGGCACCATACTCGGCACGGCCGTGGGCGCCCGACTGGGCACAGCGGTGGGAACGCGATGGGCACCGCGGTACGCACCATACTCGGCATGGAGGGGCGTCGGTGGCGGGGCACGGGCAGTGAATGCGGTGGTGGATGGCGGGTGGGGGTGGGCGGTGTGAGCATGGGCCGTTGTGCGGGATCCCGGATCGGCAGTGGTGAAGGAGGGGCAGGATGGGGTCGTAGACGGAGCTGCGGGGTGCGGGCGGGCGGGGGCGGCTCGGCAAAGGAGAGGTGGCCGGAGTACGCGGCGGAAGACGAGGCGAGGGACTGGGGACATGGCGTCCGAGTGGGACGGCGCAACGGTGGGGGGGGCAGGGGGAGCAC
The DNA here is from genome assembly GCA_003971905.1 of Moniliella sp. 'wahieum'. Lineage (NCBI taxonomy): Eukaryota > Fungi > Basidiomycota > Moniliellomycetes > Moniliellales > Moniliellaceae > Moniliella > Moniliella sp. 'wahieum'. Next base: position 154,433 of record RSEE01000071.1, on the reverse strand, counting down.
AGTGCCGTAGATGCGGGGCGCGGCGGTGGTCATGTGGCGGTGGGGGGGGGCGTAGGGGGCGTAGGGGGCGCCCAGGAGATCAAACACGCAGTGACTAATCGTGACTGGATCAGTATCTACGCTGCTTCCCACGCTGGTACGCAGGGCACGTGACTCTCTCAAGCCACACCCAGCGAAATGGCAATGGAGTTGCAACGCCGCTTTCAAGGAGTACACAGGTTGACCAACTAAAGAGACTTCCCAGGCGAGCCAGGCGAGCCTTCTTCAATCTGCGGAGTATTGGCCGACACCCATCCCCCCTACCTTGAACCCCGCCTTCGAATGCTCTGTCCCATCGTAGCCAGCATGATGCATTATCCACTCCGTGCGCCCCGTTGACCAGCACGCTCCCTCGCCCAGAACATCACGCACAGCACGCACAAAACGCGCACCCGAAAGCGACTCTACCGCCGCGGCGGGGGCGGGGGCATCTTGCGCCCCGCCACGCCTGGCTTGGGTTTCAGAGGGATGGGCGGGCGCGGGGTGGAAGCGCCACTGCTGGGCGTCGAGTCGCCAGCCGAGCACCGCCGCCACCGCCATTCGCCCGCGGCGATCGCCGCCTTCTTCTTAGCTAGCAACTCGGCAAACCCACCTGGTGCCCATCCCCGGCATCACAGCCACGGGCGCCGCCGACGTATCCGCAGCGACCGCATGTGCGTTCTCAGCCCGCACCGTCGATTGTACCGGCTGGAACTTGGGCTTGGGCTTGGTCGCTGCCGCGCGTGCGGCCGGTACCGGTGCCGGCGCAGGCGCAGGCGCAGGCGCAGCAGGAGCAGGCGGGGCACGGCGCACCTTAGGTTTCTTAGGTTTGGGGGGACCAGTTCCAGGTACGCCGAGGGCGCCCAGGCTTCCACACCGGCCTTCTTGACGAGCCACCAACCTGCCAGACACATCAAAAGCACGCATTAGTTAGTTCACGTTCCACCTTCCCAGCCCAGCGCACCAGCGCACCAGCGTATCAGCGCACACGTACCATTATCAGCTTGCTGTTTACCTCCAGTAGTTCCCCGGCCGTCAGCGACATCTCTCCCGACGACGAGGCGGCAAAATCGTACAAGGCCTTGTACATGGGCACCGAGGTGTCCTCTTCCTCCTCCTCTTCCTCCGGTTGCGCAGGCGGGGGCGCAGGCGGTGCACGGTGAGCCGGACCGCTAGCGAGGGCACGGGATGCAGTTGCAGCTCGAGGTGGGGCCGAGCCGTTGGAGCTAGGCAAGGGTCGAGCGGCTTTGGGTGCCGGACGGCCCGAGCGGCCTGCCGAGCCCGGTTGGGGTTACTGGGCCCCCCAGCTTTGAGCAGTTTGCCCGTGGTAACGGGGCGGACGACGCCGGGTTTACGCCGTGCCGGTGGTCGGGACAGCGAGCCTGCCGGTTCGCCCGATGGGACCGAAACGACATGAGACTTGTACTCGTCGTCCCGCTTGATCATCTCGTCTTTCTTGAAGGAGATTTGAGCGCGTTTGCCCTTCTTTTTGCCATAGTCTAGCGTGTTGGCCACGTTTACACGGATGTTCCCGCCCGTCTGCCGTGCGAGACGCGCAGCAAGCTCGGTTGAGGTAGCAGTAGCAGAACGGGATCTCCCTCCGGATCTTGCCCACGGAGGTTAATCACAATCCAGTCGTCTCGGAGCTGGGACAGTCCCACCTGGGCAATGGAAGAGAGCGGGATCTTACGTTCGAGCATCGTTGTCGGTTGCTTGTTCACCAGCTGGGTCACGACAATCAGAAGTTCCTTATCGGTGAGCAGGATGAACCGAGGCGACGGCTTGGAGGAACGAAGGGCGCGGTGGACCAAGATCTGGCCGCGGGAGGAAAACGTGACAGGAGTCGAGCCAATTCCCGCCGCGCGTCGGAGAAGGTCCCCCTCAACCGAGCCGCCATTTACATCCAAATAATCGCCGGTGAACTTGCGCATCGAGATGAGGGAGAAGCGGCGGCGCTCTTTGCGGCCCTGGAGGAGTTGGTGACCATAATCACGGAACTCAACATACTTGATGGCCTCTTCTGTTGAGCCACATACGCTGGATCCGCCGGGCACATTCGTGCTTGTAGCGCAGGTAGTTGCGGAACGCACGTTGGATCCGCATCGCCATGTTGTGCCAATAGCGGTCCCGCATGGTCTCCAGGGCAAAGAGCGTCTCGGGGTTCTTGATGAACGCCTTGGTTTGGCCCATTTGCCATTCGTCCCGTGCGATGCCTGTGTCTTGCAAGATCTGCTGGCAGCCCGATCGCGAATCGTCCTCCCACGTATACTCGCCAGCATAGGACGTGTTGGGAGAGAGAAGGTAGAAGCGTTCCACCATCTTCTCAAATGTGTTGCGGTAGGCAAACCCAGCCCGACGAACACGAATGTTTTCTTGCAGACCAAGATACTTGACTTGATGGAGGACCTGCTGGTCGTCATAGTCGGCAGGTTTCTTGGTCTGGTTGGGCTTGATGGTACGAATGTACGATGGCTGGGACTTCATCAGCTTGTCTACCAGCGCGTTGGCCGACGCCTTGATCCGGTCACCGGCCGTTGGGGGGCGCTTCTTGGACGATGGGTCGGGGCGGTCGGGGAAGAGGGTGTGCAGGAATTGGTTCTGACTCGAGTCAACCAAATCAAGAATATCCTTCAGCAGCGCATCCTTGTTCTTGTCGGTCATGCCCTTGATGTTGTACATCACATCGCCAGCATAGTGCCGGATAAGGAACTTGTTGCCTCGCCCATCAAAGTGCGCGTTGGCAGAAAGCATGCTCAAGCGCTGGAGAAGGACTGGTCCGCCGCGCTGGGATCGGCATGGGCCGTAGCGCAGGCATCGTTCAACGCGGCAAACACGCCAGGCGGGCGTTTCTCTTCAATCAAGTCACAGACAATTTTGTTGTTAAAGAACTTGATCGGAGTCCAGTTGATCTGCTCTGCAGCATACTCTTCTTGCTCGCGCTTGAGTGTGAGCTGGATAAAGATCTGTTGGAGCTTCTCATTGACATAGTTGATGCAAAGCTGCTCAAACGAGTTGTTGTCAAAAATCTCAAACCCGTAAATGTCCAGGACACCAATCACGTTGGCAGTGGTGCCTTGGGCGTGCATGGACTGGTTGACGCGGGCCACGATCCAGTCGAACAAGTTGTTGTAGATGGCTTTGGAGAGCGCGTCGCGCACCGACTCGGCTTGGGGCGGGTTGAGCGGAACTTCGTACACCGACCCACGGCGCATGCCACGCATCGTTTCCATGATGCGGATCGTCAGCGCGCGATGCACCGCTGCCCCATCCACCTCTAGCAGGTACGCCACATAGTCCGTCACGCTCGTGTCGGCGACCTGGGCATTGCCATCCTTGTTTTCAGAGAACTGGGTGTTGCCCAACCACAGAATGGCGGCAATCATACGGAAAATGTTGTCCTGTTCGGCCTGACTCAGACCAATCACATTCATCGCTTGAATCGTGCCTTGGAAGTCCTGTACGTCATCGATCCCATCCACGTCCAGACATTTGGCGCCCGCAGTGTACTGGTACGCCTCGGGGCCTTGGAGGCCAAACAGTTCGCGCTGTGCCGAGGAGGCGCCCTTGGCCAGCTGGTAAAAGATGTGAAAATTGCGCTCCGACTTGATCTGGCCCACGACACGGTTCTTCTCCAAAAGATAGTTGGTGATGTTGGCGCCAATCGGGGCGCCTTGGGCATTGAACATGATTTCGGGTACTTGCCGTGGCGGGACGAGTTGTTGTTGCGGAGAGTCTTGGCGCATCCAAACGACTCGAGCAGCGGGTTGGTTGCCAACACCATCTGTTTCACATTCTCAATCCCACCGCCTTGGTCGCCGGAAACAGCAGCAATGTACTGCATGATCTGTTTGGCCGCCTCGGTCTTGCCCGCGCCCGACTCGCCCGAGATGATGACGCACTGGTTGTCGTGGTAGGCCTGCATGTTGTAGAACATGCCCTCAGCAATCGCATACACGTGGGGGGGCATCTCCAGCCGGTTCTTGCCGCGGTACGTCTGCAGCACTTCGGGGGTGTAGAGGCCCAAGTCGCGGAAGGGATTGACCGAGATGAGCACATTGCCGATGTAGGTCTGTTGTGGAGGTCAGTGGGGGTGCGAGCAGACGATGCGGGCAGCAGGCATACATAGATCTCCTGGTTGAAGAAGCGCTTCTTGAGGTTGTCGTTGATGGCTTCGTTGGTGAGCTGGGGTAGGAGGTCATGTCGCTGACGCCGGCCTGGGGCTTCTTGAAGCCCTCGCGCCAGTCGGCCTTGGCCACCCCGCCGGGTGCGTAGGGCTTCTTGGCGGCCTTGGGGGCAGCGCCGCCGGCGCGCGCCTTCTTGGCGCCAGCCTTCTTGGAGATGGCCATGGGCGGTGGATGGGGGAAGGAGGCGCGGGGAGGGGGCGGCGAGGGGAGGGGAGCGGAGGGGAAGGGGCGATGGGGGACCGGTGAGAGCACATGGGTGACGGAGGTTCAATGCTCCATCTGAACATTGCATTTCGGCGCTGATTGGGCTTAGGATTGCTCCATCCACCACTCGCTCAGCCTGCGCCGCGTGGCTGGCTGAATAAACCGCATTGACATCCAACGCCATTCAGGCCCACGCGGAATTCGCCGTTCCGCCCGCCCCCCTCGGGCGCTTGCGTACCCCCACACCCAGCCGCCCGCCGCTGCTCGCTCGGCCGCGCCAGCCCACACCCACGCGCGTGCCCCTCGCCCGCCCCGCCCCACCACCTCCCCCCCTCCCCACCATGGCTTCCCAGGGCACCGGGTACGACCTGTCCACCAGCACCTACTCCCCCGACGGCCGCCTCTTCCAGGTCGAGTACGCCCTCAAGGCCGTCGAGAATGCCGGCACGGCCATTGGCATCCGCACCCCCATGGCGTGGTGCTGGCGGTGGAGAAGCTCGTGACGAGCAAGCTGCTTGTTCCGCGTGCGCCCAGCAACCGCGCATCTTCAGTGTTGACACCCATCTGGGCATTGCCACCGCGGGCCTCATTGCCGATGGACGGCACATGGCCGGCCGCGCGCGCGAGGAGAGCGAGAGTTTCCGTGACAACTTCCATGAGCCAATTCGACCGCAAGCGCTGGCGGCGCGCTTGTCCCAGTACGCCGATGCCTATACCCTCTACAGCTCTGTCCGTCCGTTTGGCATCAGCACCATTCTTGCTGGTCTTGACCCCACACGGGCAAGCCTGGCTGTACATGATTGAGCCGTCGGGTGAGTTCCGTGGCTACCGCGGCACGGCCATTGGCAAAGGCCGTCAGTTGGCCAAGACCGAACTGGAGAAGATTGACTGGGACACCATCACGCTCCCCAAGCGGTGGAGCGAGCGGCAGAGATCATCTACAAGGTCCACGACGATGCTAAGGACAAGGACTTTGAGTTGGAACTGTCTTGGATCGGGCCCGAGACCAACGGCAAACATCAACTGGTCCCGTTGCAGATGGCCCAAGTACGTCTCTCTCCCTCTTTGTATCATAAGTGCGAATCGGTTGGTGGGCTTTGTTCTGACGCTGTCTGTGGTGTTCGCCCGTGCAGGAAGCAGAGCAGAAAGCCAAGGATGCCTTGGACGTCGACATGGAAGACTGCATCGAAGGGATTGCAGTGAAACCAATGTGCCAGTGCGGTGTGCGATGGGATACGAGCGGAGCGACCCGTCCCGAGTGGATCTGTCCGGGCAGTGTAGTGAAGCTAGCGGTTAACCCAGGAAGGAGGGGGATGGGGGACAAGCGTGGGTATGAAACAAAGACGGGAGGGTAGCGGTATGTAAATGTTGCCCGTTAAACGTTAAACCCTCGAGATTGGCCGCGCCGCGACAAGCAAGCAGTAGGGTTGTGCCCGCTGCCTCTTGCGCCACACTGCTTCTGGCGTCACATTGGCCTTTGGCTCTCCATCCGTTCCATCCACCCCTTTCCCCCCATCTAGCCACGACCACCGCGTTGCGCTATGCTGGGACCGACATAGGCTGGACACGACGCACGTTGCTAGTAGCGTGGCTGCTACTGCTGCCCTGTGCGCTTGGGATCAAGTTTGAACTCGAGGCGGCGCACGAGCCGGTGGAGAAGTGTCTGTGGGACTATGCGCTGGTGGACCAGTTGGTGGTGGTGACGATCAATGCGGTAGCCAACAGTGGCAAGGAGTATCAGTCGCTCGATGTGCAGATTGTCGATGGCTCGCACCACAATAATGTCTACTGGTCTCAGCGCGATGTACGCGCCGAGACGCGTATGGCCATCAACTCTCATGCCGACGCTGACTTGGGCGTCTGCTTTGCCAATCGGCTATCCAAGAGTACGCTTTCTCCTCCTCCCCCTCCCCCCTCCACACACCTACCTTGGCAGTAGATGCGAAAGAAAGTATATTGACGCAAAAACAGAGGTGTCGGCGCCAAAGCGGCCATATGTGACGACGCTGGATGTGGACATTGACATTGGAGCAGAGGCGATTGACTACAATGCGATCGCCAACCAAGAATCGCTGAGTGGCTTGGAGACTGAACTGCGCCGGTTGGAGAATGAGGCGAACGAGATTATGAGTGAGATGGAGTACCTCAAGCGACGGGAACAAAGGATGCGCGACACGAACGAGTCGACGAACCATCGTGTGCACATGTTTGCCTGGGCCACTGTGGTGGGTCTCTTGCTCGTTGGCTCCTGGCAGATTGTCCATCTTCGCAACTTTTTCCGGCGCAAATACCTCATCGACTAACCCTTTCTAATCTTGTGGGGGTTGTCGCCTCCCCTCTCGCTCCTCTGCACTTAGCATACCTCTTGTCTTACCCTCATTTGTTTGGCCTGCCCTGTCCAAATCAATGCAATGCCCCGCAATGCCTTGCACTGGCGCGTTAGGTGCGAGTGCGGGATCCTTGGTATGCTCTGCTAGACGTGGTGAGCTATGCGTGAGATGCATGACGGAAGGCGGCCGCATGGCAGTAGCAAAGAAACAGACGAGAGAAACTAGAAACCACAGCTGTCTTCCAACCAAAACGGCCGTTTCCGCCCCAAGTCCCATTGATCGCCTTGATATGGCCTCGATTCTCTCCGGAAAGGAGTGGACAGAGTGCTACAAGCCTAGCGGGCGCGCCTTGGATCTTAGCTGTCGGTGAGTTTGCCAGCCCACCGGCCGCCTTCGCCTTGTCGGGGGGAGGGGGGAGAGTAGGGGAGAGTACTAGGGGAGAGTAGGGGGAGGAGTAGAGGGGCTGAGTGGCTGAGTACGCTGTGCCGAGTGAGGGGAGGATACTCGCCCAGTGCGGAGGCCTAGCAAGCACGTGGTTTCAACTGTTCATGTATCCACGTGAGCACCGGGGCAGGCGGGCACGTGACCCGACGCGCTCGGCTGGCTGGCTGCGGGAGGGTTGGTCGAAGGATGCTTTCGTGCGCGTCCCCCCCGCGTCTTTGGGCCCAGCATCGGCGGTTCTCCTGCCTCTCCTCTGTTCCTCCTCCTCCTCCTCCCCACCCCCACCCCCATGGACTTTACCGCCGCCTTGCCCCTCACCCGCCCCGACGCCCTCGCTACTCGCCCGACGGCCGTCTCTACGCCTACCTCCTCGCCCTCCCGCCCCTGTCGCGCCCGCCGCGGCCCCGCGCAGCTCGCTCATCGTCCGCCTTGCCGATACCCTGCAGGTGGTGCGGTCGTGGGAGGTGGATGTGCAGCTGACGGCGATCGAGTGGAGTCCCGATTCGCGGTACATCCTCGCCCTCGCCCCTGCCAAGGAGACCGGCACCGCCTGCGTCTTTGCCCTCGACCCCGCTCTGGCAGCCAACGATGGCAGTGACGATGCCCAAGGCTGGGTTGCGCGCATCGAGACTGGTCTGGAAGGCTTGGTTTCCGGGCAGTGGGTTCCAGGTACTTTTACTGTCATTCTTTTTTTCCCAGTTCGACCTCCACGCCACCCTGTACAGCCTTCCCGACTTGACCTCGACTACGTGTGCAGGACGTCAAGCTCCCGCGCCTGCTCACTGCTCCGCACTTCCCATCTCATCATCGTCGCTCCTTCGTCGGAGGGACAAGAATCCATCTTGCTCCTTCGATCCTCAACCAATCCAATGGCTGTCGAACACGTACGTTTCGCCTCCGCTCTCCCCGCCTCCACCTACACTCCCGCTCGCGCCCCCCATCCCATCCCTACTGACCCGTGTTCCCCAGTCCTTCCCCGTCGCTACGGTAGACGCTGCCGTGCCGCCTGGTCCCCAAACGGTAAGTTTATTGCGATCTGGGACTACGCGGCCGAGTTCCGTTTGCTCGTCTACACCCCTCTTGGCTACCTGCGGTTCAGCTACCTAATTGCGCCCGATGCGGTGAAGCCCTCGGTCCTGTGCCCTCCCCCGCCTTCTACCCCTGCCGCCGTCCCCTCATCTACGTCCGCCTCGACCAGCGACAGGAGAGGGGGAAAGCAAGCTGCGAACCGCAGTGGATCCAGCGACGTGACCGTCGCGGGTCCCCCGACGCGTGCGCAGCGAGTGGTGCAGGCCCCACGATCCGTTTCTTCCTCCTTAAAGGCCGCTCCCAAGCCCAGTGGCGAGCCTGGTACTGGCCTGCCCAAACATGCCGGTGGCGGTCTTGGGATCCGCACGGTATCCTGGAGTCCTAGTGGCGATGTGCTTGCCGTCGGTGGGTACGACGAAAAGGTACGTTTTGGTTTTTGTTTCTGTGTCTTTGTTCTCTACCCCCCCCCCCCCCCCCGCCCTCCCTCGGCTCTCTTCCCACTGGCAACCGCCAACCCCGAACCGATTCCAACTGACTCGCGTAGATCCATCTTCTCGACCCGCCCACGGGGATGCTCATCGCACTCCTCGACCTTTCCCGACCTACCTTGTCGCACGAGTACGCCCACTACCGTCCTCGCACCACAAGCTTCTTCCCGTATGGCCGACTGCAGATCTGGCGCGAGCCAGCGTCTACAGCTCAAACCCGCGACGTGCAGCATACCATCGTCCCATTTACCCGCACCCCACGTTCTGAGGAGGGCAAGTTGGCCCCAGAAACACTACTTGCGTTGCGGCCCGAACATTTACCTTCTGCCGACCTGCCCCGCGGCGGGATTTGTGCGCTGGAATGGAGTCCGTCGGGCACACTGTTTGCCTCGAGGAACGGTACGTTGTCTCTTCCTCTCCCTTCCTCCCTCCCTTCCGCCCTCGACGTACGGTCCCCAGTTCCTTTTTGGAGGGGGTGGGGGGGTAGTAAGAGTAAGAATGTGTGAATGGTACTGACGTATCCCATCTACCTTGACTTTTACTTTTTTTTTTTTTGGGTACGGTGCCCGTGCCCCGAACCAGAATCGATGCCAACGAGCGTATTTGTGCATGCGCTGCCCAAGCTCGGCGTGGGTCCGCCCGAACCGTACCTGGTAGCTGCCATTCTATGTTCGAGCACGATCAAGGCCATCACATGGGCGCCTTCTTCTGGGACAAGGCGAGGTGAGAGCGAGGTGGGGTTGGGACCTCAAACGCTGTGCATCACTTCATCCCGTGCTACGATGACCATGTGGACCTTACGCCCGCAAGTGGGCTTGGACACGTTTGTGCAGCTTGCCGAAGCGGTCCCAGTGCCGGAAAGTACGTTGACCTGTCCCGCAGGAACATTCCATGACAAGTGCAGAGTCACTAGTCAATCCACGTTCATTCCATGATGCATGACTTGCGATGCTGACCCGAGATTGCAGTGTCTGTGGACCAGGTCACTTGGGCTCCAGGTGGGACCCAGTGTCTCCTTTCTGATCCCAGTAGGTTCTGCGTTGGGATGCTACCCTAAGGCTAAGGCCCAATGAGCCTGATCCATCGAGGATCGTAGCGTGCTTCGCTACGTCCCTCCTGTACCTCAATCCGACCTGGATTTCGTGTCGGGCCGGATCCATGTCGAGCCGGATCCACGTGGACTTCCACCCCAATGCAAAGGCATCCAGACCAATTCAGGCCAGGCGAAGACGACCCTGTGCCATGTACCCTGTGCATGACTAGGTGACTTGCGACAACAGTCGTGATCGCACCCAGGCACCCCCCACTAACGCACCTCTTCCCCATGGCCGCTCGGACCGGTAAAGTGAGGAGTGGGTAAGGTCTCTCTTGATTGGGCGTGCGCGTACGCGTGGCCAGGATAAGTGACAAGTGACAAGTGACAAGTGACAAGTGACAAGTGACAAGTGGCGGGTACTCGGTACCATGACGAGCGACAGGCAGATCGCCCATGTATATGTATACGATGTACGGAGTTGAAGAACGTTGAACGTTGCACTCCACCCGTTCAGGCAGTAGTTGCCTTGCCCTGTCCCGAGTTGTGGGAAGGGAACCCATCTAGACGATGCCCGTGTACTTATCCGTGGGCACTGTGTATCGTGCACCGTACTACGTGCTCAATGTAATCCTCTTGTGACGCATATGATCCCCGCTCGATAACCGTGAGAGTGGGGGTGTAATAAGGAATGTGAGACGACGAGGTAGATCAGAGCCCAGTCGAGGGCACACCGTGGTTCGTGGTGTTCGTGTGGCGGATACTAAGCAGGAGGGAAACCGATATATTCCTCGCATTTGTGCATCCGTCTACATAATACGCAACAGAAAAGTAGATGGGGGTCAATAGGCTGTTCTTATTTGGCCCAGCACGCGCAAAAAGCTAAGGCAGAACAGGGGGGAAAACATGGGAAGCTCTAAAGCGCATAGAAAGTAAGAACAACGAGCGAGAAGAAGCAAAAAAAACGGAGGGCGGGGGATCCAGAGGCCAAAAAAGGGAGGTGGGCCAGTGGGGGTAGCCGGGCACCAACAAGCTGAAAAGCAGAAAAGCTTCAACTCAACAGCCTGAACAAACAGCGCCATGGGAGCCTGGGGAATGTTGGATTAACGAGACCTAAAGCGGAGGCCAAGAACCAAAGTGAGGAGGGGGAATGAACAAAGCGAATCGGTTATAAGAGGGAAGAGATGAGAGGAGGGTACGAAACAACCCCCGCTTCTTACTCCTCATCGTCCACCTCGAGGCGGGTAGCAAACGAGTAGATGTCCGGCTCACCCTCCTCGGACTTCTCGTGGACGACCGTGAGACGCTGCAAGTTGGTGAAGAAGTCTTCCAGCACTGGGTTCTTGGTCGAGCGAACGCGACGGCCCATGCGGTTGATCCACTCGAGCTTGTTCAGCACTAGTACACCACCGTAATGATGATCGTCACACCGATCGAGTACGCCCACACACGCACAACGGTAACCACGTCGGTCCAGTTGTGCTTGTTGTGGCGCAAGCGGGGCGAGTGGATGTAGCGCGCAATCGGGCCCGCCGAGCCAGCCAAACAGAGTGAAGATTGTCGCCAACGCATCGACACCCAGAATCGCACCGACCAGCTCCCAGGACGGGATGTGTTCTCGTCCGAGGTACCCGAGCCAAGACGCGTGACAAAGATGAGCCAGTTCTCCGTGAGCGAAACCTCAAGGAAGAGGATAAGCTGCACGTTACCGAAGTTCTGCACGATACCACCGTCGGGGAGGAAGAGGGTGCCACGGACAATCCAAGTACCGGCCGCGAGCAGGGCACCGAGAATGGTCGAGATGACCCAAATCTTGGGCAGCTGCCACTCGACGGGCTCCTTGGCAGCGGGCGCATTGTCGTACGCGATGGCAATGGTGGCCAAGTCGGCAAAGAGAGCAATAAAGACAATCAGGTCGGCACGGATAACCTCGTCGCGAATGCAGATCGACAGCAACAGGTAAATCTCAAGGTGAAGACAGAGCGAGATACGGTACTGAATGTACGCCTTCATACGGTGGAAAATCTGGCGGGCAACCTTGATCGAGGTGATGATGGTCGACAGACCCTCGTCCAAGAACACGACGTCAGCAGCCGAACGGGCAGCGTCCGAAGCACCCTCCACAGCAATACCACAGTCGGCCTTCTTGAGCGAGGGAGCGTCGTTGACACCGTCACCCGTCATAGCAACCAAGTGACCGCGGTGCTGCAGCATCTCGACGACCTGGTACTTGTGCTCAGGGAACACCTCAGCGAATCCGTCGGCAGCCTCAATAAAGTCGTGAATCGCCGAGCCAGCCAGACCGCCCGAGCCAATCAGGCGCTGCGAGTCGTACACCTTGGTACCAAGCGCAAGCATCTTGCACGTTTCCTTGGCAATCGCAACAGCGTCACCCGTAAGCATCTTGACACCGATACCAAGGTTCTGCGCCTCGGCAATCGTAGCTGCCGTGTCCGAACGAGGAGGGTCAAACATGGGCAGGAGACCAAGCAAGTGCCACTCGCCATCGTTGATAGCCACACCAAGCGAACGGAAACCACGGGAAGCAAAGTCACCGGCCACCTTACGGTACTGGGCAGCCTGCTCGGGGTCGGGCTGGCAAAGCTTGAGGATCGCATTGGGGCACCCTTAGCAGCGATGTACTGCTGGCCGTCCTTCTCAACCTCAGCGGTAATACGCTTAGAGACAGGGTCAAAGGGAGTGAAGCGGTGGGTGATCCAGCCCGAGGCGAGCTCCTCTTGGGCACCAGGGTAGTCCTTCAGGTCGAGATGGTAACCTTGTCAATCGGGTCGAGCGACTTGATGTTGTGCGACGAGGCGAGGGCAGCAACGGCCATCATAAAGTTCACGTCCACACCTTCCGAGGTGAAGGGCTCGTGAATCGAGAGCTTGTTGGCAGTAAGGGTACCAGTCTTGTCCGAACAGAGCACATCGACACCAGCCAGCGACTCAATGGCAGTAAGCTTCTGGACGATGGCTTGGCGCTTGGCGAGGTAAGCAGCGCCGACAGCCATGGTGGTGGTGGTAACACAGGGCAGACCGACGGGCACACCAATGACGAGGAAGATAAGGGTGTAGGTGAGCAAGTTGTTCTCCTTGGGCGTAGCAATGCCAGTGTGGCGGAAGAAGCCCGAGATCCAGAAGCCAACGATGAAGGCCATGACAATCACCAAGAGAGCAGTACCGATTGAGTCCATGACCTTTTGGAAGTGACCCTGCGACTCGCCACCGAGCACAAGCGCTGCGGTGCGGCCGACAAAGGTCTGCTTGGCAATGTCCGTGCAGAGCACAAAGCCCTTCCCACGCTTGCAACCGGTGGTGTAGAAGACCGTGTCACCAATGTGCTTGTCCACTGCAAGCGACTCGCCCGTGATGGCCGACTGGTCACACGCAATGATGGCAGGGCCCTTGTCAACGCCCTCGTCGTCGTCCTCATCGTGCGCGGTAGCACGTGCCTTCTCGAGAATAGCGGCAGCCTGGGATCCGTCCCTGTCTTCGTAGTCAGCCAGCAGGCGACCGTCGCACGGCACCGTCTGGCCATCCTGAACAATCACAATTTCACCAGGGACAACGTCACGAGCCTCAATCTCAAGCTCTTGACCGTTGCGAATGACCGTGGCGCGAAGAGCAATACCAGCCTTGAGTTGGGCGACAATGTCACCAGCCTGCTTCTCCTGGTACCAACCGACAAAGGCGTTCAGGCCAAATACCGCAAATGACACCAAGATCAATCCAGTCACGCAGACCACCAGCCAGGGCAGCGGCCAGCTCCATCACATAAAGAATGGGACCCTTGAAGAAACCGAGGAACTTGAGGAAGAGGTTCTCCGACGGAGCCTCCAGCTCGTTGTATCCAAACTGGGCGCGACGGGTTTGCACGTCGGATTCGGACAGACCCTGCTGCATCGAGGTCTCGAGCCTGGGGGCAAGAGCAGGTTAGCATGGATGCGTGCATCAAAAGACGTTTTCAGGCGGGAGATGGAGAGGGAGTTGGGGGCACGTACCAACTGGCGGGGACCTTGGCAGCTACAGTCTCTGCCTCGCCGCCTCCTGGTTGACACGGGTCTCATGGACCTTCCACGGACGGAGGAATTCGCGCTTGCGCACGATCTGGAAGTTGCCGCCTTGGTCTTCTTCGGCGTTGGTTGCCTTCTGGGCCTTGATGAAGTCAATGAGCGAGGCGTACTCGTCGTTGACCTGGGGCCCATATGAACCCTTGGGGAAGGTTTCGTCGGCCATGGCGGGCGGCTGGCGAGGTAGGAAGGGCGGGAGAGGGTGGGGGGAGTGACGCGCGCGACGGTAACGAAAGCGTTAACACTGGTCGGATGGGGGGGTGGGGGGGGGTCGCGCTGAGGAAGGAAGGGATGAGGTGACGGAGGGGCGAGTTGGCAAGACGAGGACGCGGGCAAAGAGAAGGTCGAACGGTGGCCTTTTAAAGAAGAAGGAGGCATCTGTGCACGAGACTGGCGCTGCGCGTGGAGAGAACGGGGGCAGTGGCAGGCGTTGGCCCCAGCAAACGCAACGTCCACGCGCGAGCGTCCCTTCGCTCGGTCTGCTTGTGGGTTTTCTTCTGGGCCACAAGCCGCATGTGCCTGATGGCGATAGACGGGCGATGATCGATGATGAGCGGCTGAGGGCCTCGGTGCTGAGTGTACACTCAGCGCTCACTGTTAGTGCGGAGTTACTGCCTGCACTGAAAGTACCAAGAATCAAGTGCGATGGATGAGCAGGTGAGCGATGAGATCGGTGAGATCAGAGATCAATGAGCTCAGCGCTCGGGCTGAGCGCCAATGTTGATGAGTTGATGAGCGCTCAGCGTATGGATTGCATGACAACACCAGGCAAACTCTTCCTCCCGCCGTCCGCCCCTGTGCGGCATGTGCATATGTGATCTCGCCCCCCCCCCAGCGTTGTCAGCAGGCTGACTAGCTTGATGCGCGAGGCTTGAAGCTTGACTAGTGACTCGCCCCTGCCACACGGTCGCTTTGCCCGGTCTCCTCTGCCCTGCACCCTCCTCCACCTGCCGCTCAAGCGCTCAAGCTTCAAGCTTCTCAAGCTTCTCTGCGCGTCAGGGTCTCTGCGCTCAGCAGGGGTCGGAAGGCGCTGGCCTGGGCCGGATCGACGGTTGCTCTCAGATCTTAGCTAGCGACTCCCCCCAATTGCCATCAAGATTCAAGAGATTCAAGCTTCAAGCTTCAAACTTCAAAGATGCATCCCTTCGATCATCTATCTACGTATCCCCGCCGCCCCTCTTCCCTCAGAACGCATGACACTGATTTGCAGATGAGCGCTGCTGAGCCTCATCAGCGCGTTAGCACTGAGCCAATGACTCCATTATCGACGGATGATGCACGGTGCATGAGATGGGTGCACCACATGGACGCCAACCGGCTCGATAGTCGATGTCAAGGAGTGGCTGTCATTAGTGAGGGAGTGGTGAGGGAGTGGTAAGTGATGACCTCGACGACCTCGACGACCTCGACGACCTACAAGCTGCAACGCTTATCGTTACCTGATGCGGTTACGGATTGTCGATTGCGATGATGTGACTAGTTGACTGCCCTATTGACCAGTCATGCATCATGATGCATGGTGGGACCGATGACCGTTGACCGGATGACCCCCGAGGAGCGATGCCGCGAGATGCCCAAACACCACAGCATTCTCAGACAAGGCCGAACCACAAAAAGGCAAGGGAAGGGACTGGGGGGAGCGTTCAAAACGTCCAAGACGTTGGTTGACCTCATCGGTTCGCCGGGGTAGTAAGTACAGTTAGTACTTGGTGCTTCCCGCGTCGGGAGGTGCTGAGCTCAGCGCTGAGGCCAAGCCAGCACAGGGGCAGCCAAGCCTCCAGTCTGGGATGCACGTTGCCCGTTGCCCGTCCAAACGTCCCGAAGGCGTAGTCCCTGTCCAAGCTCCAATCTTGTAGCTTCCATCGCAGTGCACAAAACAGGGCCGGTGCCGGCGAGCGACTGCGCGCTGAGCCTGAGCAAGCGGCCGCTCCTCCCGTCTCCTCTATGGCGCAGACAGTGCCGCAGCGCTCAGCCTGAGTGCGCTCAGCCGCGCTGGGCAGAGAGGCCCTGAGGCGTGAGTGCGTGAGTAGAGTACTATGTACTGAGTACTGACTCAGTGCTGAGTACTGAGTGCCTCCTCTGAGATCCGCGCGACACAGAACAGGCAGGATGCAGGATGGTCGATGGCCGGGGGATTCGATCAAGCTTCAAGCTTCAAGTCTGATCAATGATGGATGATATATGCCGATGGCCACCAACTCGATGACCTCGATGACCTCGATGACCACGCGATCACATCCACACCTCCTGCTTGCCAGCAGCGGCCGACTCAGGCTGACGCGCTCCGTGCCGAGATCGCTAAGAAGCCACCCGCGCTGCCGTTGACAGTGTATGGCTGGCGAGCAAGGCAGGCGGAGTGGGGGCTTTCCTGTGACATGTGATGTCATCATGTCATTCCTCATTAATCATTCATCCCACCATTAATCGTTACTCGTTAATCGTTGCTCGTTAATCGTTAAGCGCTAAGCGCGAAGACGGCTCCCGCGCGTGCATCCACATATTCCATCTGCGTGCGCGCGGCGCGTCCAGTGGCCCTCGGTCGTTATTGTTGGCACCGGTTGGTCATCATGACCAAGCCATATCGACATGTCTATCTCGTCCTCTAGCCCAGACCCATGCGTCCATTATGCAAATGAAGGCGGTGGGACAGAAGGGGGGCAGATGGCCGATTAAAGATGTGCTCTTTCAAACAACTTCAAACCCTCGCGCCAACCGCCTTTCGGCAGCTGTAGACATTCGTTGACCTCAACCTTCCAAGTGAGATTCACACCCTCCCTCGTCGCATCAGCCGATACGTCCGTATTCAATATCCAACTCAGTCGATTGGGTACTGAGTTTTATCCGTCCAGCCCGGGTTCGAAAAGAGGACAAGGCAATGGTGCTACTGCAGCTGAAAGGAGAGAGCACTAGAACGCGCAGAGGATCCTCAGCGCCTCAGCCCTCACCGAGGCCGAGGGGGGTCT
This sequence comes from Moniliella sp. 'wahieum', assembly GCA_003971905.1. Classification (NCBI taxonomy): domain Eukaryota; kingdom Fungi; phylum Basidiomycota; class Moniliellomycetes; order Moniliellales; family Moniliellaceae; genus Moniliella; species Moniliella sp. 'wahieum'. The sequence goes on along the minus strand of RSEE01000071.1, from coordinate 137,671 downwards.
GAGGTAAAGGTCTCCCTTGGAGCTTGGTAGAGGGGGGAAGCGATGGTGGGGGTGGTAGTTCTGGAGCTACTCAGCTGAATTTTTGGCGCGTGCAGAGTGCCCAGAGAGAGAGTTCAACGTTCAGGCCTCAGGCGCCCAGGCGCTATCTAATGGGCTAAACTTCAGTGTGAACTGCGAACGCTGAGGGCAAAACGCATGCGGATAAAAAAAAAGGGGGTCGCGCCTCGCGCAGCACTGCTGTGAGTACGAAGTACTGAGTCTCAGCTCGCTGGCCTTAGTAAGCGGGCGTTACCCTGCTTTTTGCGTTTAAATTTGACGTGAGGCGCTTCTCAGCGCCTCAGCTGTCCATGTCGTTTCGCTTGGGTTGCGGGCATACGTAGGGTGGTTCGAACGTTCAAGTATACTCAGTATATTATGTCTACGCCATTCAAGCTTCAAGGCGTTCAAGCGGGCTAAAATCCCCGCAGTGGCAACACGCGCTAATTTTCGACTTCGGAATACGCTGGTTCAACTTGAAGCTTGAACGTCTTGAACGTTGAGTTCAACGTTCCATGTTGCCGAACGCTGTGAGAACGTCTGACAGGCTGGTCGGGCACGAGAGTGCGTATGAGTCAGCGTCTTTTTCAAACTGGGCGGACAGTCGTCAAAGTGATTGATTGCAAAGAGGGTATTGCTAGAGTGCGACTTGGGGGCACAAGCGATCCTATGGATCAACTGCAAAGCAGCCTTCAGACAAGGCGTGAAGGCAAAGTAGTGTGAGCCACAAGTCTTCAAGCAACGTCCGAAGGGAAGCAGACAGGAGAGTGAGGAGGGAGATGGAGCGAGCAGGGGGTGCGCGGCCTGCGAGCGGAACTCTTCCTCCCGGCTAAACGAGTTTCACATCGGGCCGTGCAGGGGAACCCAACAGGTATAACTTACCCGAAAAAGGTCCAAGATGGGAAAAGTAAACGTACATTGACCGCATTGCTCAAAACATCTCTTCTCTCCACCGGCAGCTTCATCCTCCTCAGCACCAGGCGGGCCCTTATCCAGTCTCAGGCTGAGACCTGAGCCTCAGGTGTCTGGGCTTACACCCGACAGGTTCGCATGCCGTGTACCATCGGAGGTCCACCCGAGCGAAGGGGGCTTCTTCGGGAGTATTACATTGGTTTTTTGTTGTTTTTTTTGTGGCTTATTTTTTTCAACGGACGCGATGGTGTATTTTTCTTTCCCTCTTTTCTCTCTCCTTTGACGGGGGTCCCTTTGACGAGACCATTTGTCGCTGCTATGAGCTGTCTCATTATGGTATCGATCAACGATCATCTGGACTTTAGAAAAAGCCAGCAGATCCTCCCGGGCTCTCTCCACTCTCATGCCTCCCTTCTCCCGCCTTCTCCCAAAATATAAGAACAGAAGCTAGAGCAGAGGAAGCAAGCGGAAAGGGTATAACAGAATCCTGACCTTCGAACTTTGCATGTTATCTGCTATGGAAAGGCATACAAGTTGGACATTACGCGGACATGATGTGCTGAACGACATGGATGAACATGAACGGCACGCCAGTTGTATCCATGGACAACTATTTTGCTGCCTGATGCGTTGTTAAAGCTTGATACTTCAGGATGCTTGATCAATTTGTTGACACGTAGACTTCAATTGGAGCATTTGGTGTTCTTATAACCGCCCTCTTCTTCACAGGTCTTTTAAGCCTTCAGTCAGAGCCAGCGAAGATCTGTGGGTCTCAGCAGGGGATCATCCCTCTCTACTACACCGCATCTTGTTCATATTGGCCTATTAGCGTACAACCCGGAGAAGTGCATAGCAGCGGTACGTTTGAGGGACATATATGTTCCACACTCACAGGAAAAGCATTGTTATAGCACTTTTTCTCGGTTTGTGTGAAGCCTGCGAAGACACTGCAGTAACTGCAAAAACGACCGAAATTAAGCCATACTTCAATCTCACGTGGACCTGATGGGGGGGGCGAGAGAGGCCAGGGGAAACGGTTACGCAGTTGGGTACTACAGTTATTGTTGCTCTTCTTGGTTATGCCTCTCTTTTCGATTTCGTCGACCGTCCAACCTCACTCCGTCATTGGCCATTCAATTACCATGCTCTTGTTCACCGAGTGCTGTCTCTTTCACCACATTAGCCGTCTCACCCCCCCCCCCCCAAGGCCTCTGTCGGATGCATCCAACAGGGTACTGGAACATCTTTTGTGCCTTCTCTCAGACGAGTGCATCCCATCCACTTTTCTTTCCAGCAGGTTTGTACTCACCGATTGTGGTCCATGTCTCCTCCAATCGTCTCTTGAAATACAGCAGAGTTGACTGTTGAAGCTGGCAAATGGATCTTGAAGCGAGGGACCAAGGGTGTACGCTCACACAGCACTTACAGGAGGGGCGCTTCGTCGATAATGGAAAGGGCATGCGAGAAAGAGGAAGGGATGTGGCAGATCATGATGATCGAAGATGGCGTGCGTGTCCATCTGTGATCATCTGGAGCGAGACGAATGGCTTGTGCCCCCCTTTGAGTGTGGGAGGGCCATGGCGGATCATTTGGTGCCATAAAGGTAAACAGTGTGGTTGCTGGGGGTCAAGATGAGTCCACGTCGTTTAGCTGAGCCTCATTGGCCTCGCGGAACAGGAGTTCCCGCCCTCCCATCTTCAACGTTTGCGTTCAATACAAGCAATGGTATATCACATGTCACACGCCCTCTTTTCCACTACGGTTGGCAGTCGGGGAAGTAAGAGAGAGGCACACGTGGGATCTGAGAAGCTGGTGATGAAGCGAGGCGGCGGACGAGGCGGCGATGGCGATGTGTGTGGGGCAATCTGCGTCCGCCTCGTCCAGGCCGCAAAGGCCAGCTGACAAAACCCGCACGGGCCGAGGCAGCGGGCAGCAGCAGCACCCCGCACAGTGGCGCTGTGCCCGTCGGGCGCGGGCGGGCGGCAGGCCGGGCTGGGCCGGACCGGCCCATCCGTCGCGGTGGGCCACCCCGCACGGGGGCTGTGTCGCCCCCGGAATTATTAATTGCTGGCGGCGCGGCAGCACGGGGGCTGTGTCGCGACCCGCTCGCCGCTGGCTGGGGCGCGTTCGGTGCATCCGGTCTTCATTCACGGCGCCAGGCTCGGCTCAGCGCTGACGGAAGGTGGCTCGTCCCCTTCGTTCTCTCGCACCGACGACGACCACCACACCACCGCTGCGTCGCCGCCATGTTCGCCCTTGGCCGCTCCGCCCTGCGCACCGCGGTCCCCGCCCTCCGCGCCCCCCTCGTCTCCCGCTCCTTCTCCGCCTGTGCGCCTGCCCGCCGCGTCGTTGCGTCCCAGCCGCTGCGTGCCAAGGAGACGTCCTCCCCTCTGGATGCGCCCCAGGGCTACCAGGTGATCGAGCATGAGTGCGTCTCCACTCCCCCTCCTGCTCTCCTGCCGCCACCCCCATCCCCTCCTTGCCAGCCAGCTGCTAACCCTCTTGTCCTCCTCAGGTACGATGCCGTCGTGGTCGGTGCTGGTGGTGCCGGTCTGCGTGCCACCATGGGTCTTGCTGAAGCCGGCCTGAAGACGGCGTGCATCACCAAGCTCTTCCCCACCCGTTCCCACACCGTCGCCGCCCAGGGTGGTATCAACGCTGCGCTCGGCAACATGACCGAGGATGACTGGCGCTGGCACATGTACGACACGGTCAAGGGCTCGGACTGGCTTGGTGACCAGGATGCGATTCACTACATGGCCCGCGAGGCTCCCCGCGCCGTGATTGAGCTCGAGCACTACGGTCTTCCTTTCTCGCGTACGTCCGAGGGCAAGATCTACCAGCGTGCGTTTGGTGGTCAGTCGCTCCAATTCGGCAAGGGTGGTCAGGCGTACCGTACCTGCGCTGCCGCGGACCGCACGGGCCACGCTATGCTTCACACCCTCTATGGTCAGTCGCTCAAGCACAAGTCCAACTACTTTATCGAGTTCTTTGCGCTGGACCTGATCATGGAGGACGGTGAGTGCGTGGGCGTGATGGCCATCAACCAGGAGGACGGGACGATCCACCGCTTCCGCGCCCACAACACTGTCCTTGCTACTGGTGGCTATGGACGTGCTTTCTTCTCGTGCACTTCGGCCCACACCTGCACTGGTGACGGTATGGCCATGGTCTCGCGTGCCGGCCTGCCTCTGCAAGACTTGGAGTTTGTCCAGTTCCACCCCACTGGTATCTACGGTGCTGGGTGCCTGATTACCGAGGGCTCGCGTGGAGAGGGTGGATACCTGCTCAACTCGGAGGGAGAGCGGTTCATGGAGCGGTACGCGCCCACGGCCAAGGACTTGGCTTCGCGTGACGTTGTTTCGCGTGCGGAGACGATGGAAATTCGTGCCGGTCGTGGTGTGGGTCCGGAGAAGGACCACTGCTACCTGCAACTGTCGCACTTGCCTCCCAAACTTCTCCACGAGCGTTTGCCCGGTATCTCGGAGACGGCCGCCATCTTTGCTGGTGTGGATGTGACCAAGGAGCCGATCCCGGTCCTGCCCACGGTGCACTACAACATGGGTGGTATCCCGACCAACTACCAGGGTCAGGTGCTGACGCATGAGAATGGCCAGGACAAGGTGGTCAAGGGTCTGTATGCTGCTGGTGAGACGGCGTGTGTGTCGGTGCACGGAGCGAACCGGCTGGGTGCCAACTCGTTGCTGGACATTGTTGTGTTTGGCCGTGCGTGCGCGAACCACATTAAGGAGAACTCGACGCCCGGTGCACCGCACAAGCCGCTGCAAGGTGATGCGGGCAAGAAGGCGATTGTCGACCTGGACATTGCTCGCAACTCGAACGGTCCGCAGCACACGTCGGACATTCGGTTGCACATGCAGAAGGTCATGCAGACCGATGCGGCTGTGTTCCGAATGCAAGAGTCTTTGGACGAGGGCAAGAAGAAGATTGACCATGTGGCCGACATTTTGCCCCAGGTGGGCATCAAGGACCGTTCGCTGATCTGGAACACGGATCTGTACGAGACGCTGGAACTGCGCAACCTCTTGTCGTGTGCGACGCAGACGATGCACGCTGCCGCCGCGCGGAAGGAGTCGCGTGGTGCCCATGCCCGTGAGGACTTCCCCGACCGTGACGATGTGAACTGGATGAAGCACACCCTGTCGTGGGATACGGCCGTGGACTTTGTCCAGCCGGGAGAGCAGAAGGTCAAGTTGGACTACCGCCCTGTCATTTCCACTACCTTGGACGAGAACGAGTGCCAGAGCGTGGCACCGTTTGCCCGCAAGTACTAAGTGAAAATCTATGGATCCACCGCCGTTCGGTGCCGTATCTCCCCCTTCCCATGTGCTTTCTCTCTAGGCCCATTACGGATTGAGCACCGTTTCAGGAGCTTGGCGCGCACGCGGCCTCGGTGTGCAATGGTCTCGAATCCATCCCTCAGCATTTTGTTTTTTGGGTCCGATTCATAGATTGGATGTATTTAGGTCGGTTGCCCTAGGCCATGCATCCCATTATTCTGCCATTCCAACAACCATGCAGACACCTGTTTTGCACCCTCTCGGAACTGCCTCATCGGAGAATGGCGCACAACGTCTATATGCGCGGGGCTATGAAACAGAGGTCGGAAGTGGCCAGTGAGCTAGTGACCACCGCCTCTAACCAGCAAGTTCTGACACCATTCGTGCCCGACAAAGGAAACTATGACGGACCCGATGCGCGTTCCTCCGTTGTTCTGATCATTTTCTCCTTTCTTTGTCAGTGCCTTTTTCCCAGCACTACCCCTCTATTTGGAAGAGGTTCGGACTCAACTGGCCCAGGTATTATTGTTACCTCAAAGCCTTTAAAAGGTGATAAGACCCGCTACGACAGCACTCTACGGCCTGAGGCTCAGTTCAGCCACCAGCGTATCAGCCCATCTACATGAGGAGCCGGGTTGGTAGCAAGCATCTCACACGAACTTCAGCCCGCTACCTACCCTTTGATCGGGATATGTAGGCCTTTTGACATTCACCTTTCTACCACTCAAGGGCGGATAGCTCAGGGGTAGAGCGCTTGCTTAGCATGCATGAGGTCCGGGGTTCAATTCCCTGTTCGTCCACTTCTTTTTTTCTTTGTTCCTAAAAGCTTGGTCAATCGATGCTAGCCAAGCCCGACCATGGAGCAAGGAAAAACCGGCCGATATTAGGTTTCGCTTTTTGGCCCCGCAAACGCCACCTGTGCAAGGGAAACAAAAGATGATCGCTGTCTACCTCTTCGCTGTTGCTGGCGGTTTCCCTATGGGCTGGCATTCGCGCTGTATAACCCATACACTTGCAGTAGGGAGACAAAAAAGGAACAGGATGTCAAAATATGGTCGAACCCGGGATCGAACCGGGGACCTTACGCGTCCCAGCAGTGCTGAGGCCTGGAGCTTCAGAATGTGAAGCGTACGTGATGACCAACTACACCATCCGACCATTGATGCCTTCTTCTGGCAGTAACGAAACAGTAGGCTTTGCATGAGACACCTGCATTTAACGCAGCTGGTGAAGCTGATGAAGTGTTGACCATGCTTCCTTGGCCTGACTTGCTCTTGCTTTTCCATCATGTCCCTTGAAGGTACCGCCTCAGAACGCTGAAGCTCTGGAGGCTGAAAGACGCTTAGCCCCATCTGTGTCGGAAACCCGGCAACGTCTTGCCTCCATACGTATATTTGACTCTGGAGGCAGATGCCTATACTAGGAGAGCAGTGTGTACGGAAGGACCGCGTAGTTCTGTATCCTTCGCGCGGCTGCGCCAGCTTCGCAAAGCCGCGCGTTCGCGTATATGCCCGTGTCTATGCCTCGAATGTGAAAAGGCCGCGTGAATATCGCGGCATGGTGACGTTGGCCAGAGTAGCCCCACAGTGGATGGATATATGGCGTTGAACCAGTACAGCCCCCCCCCCTGCCACCTGTGACACACGGAAGCATATATATAGGGGCTTAACAACCCGGATTTTCTTTCGTTTGATTTTGTCCCACCCCCACACAACACGTTTCTCATCTACCTTGTTTATTCCCCACACTTCTCCCCCACCTGTATCCTGAACCGCCCGGCTGTCTTGGTTTCCTTCGTCTGCTTTGTCCCATGTGCACAGACACAATCGTTCCTGGGCCCCACTCTTCGTGGTACTCGACCGATGGGAGGTGGCAGCGGCCCCTCTCCCCCGCTGAAGCATGGATGGCCACCTTTACAGACCAACTCCCGAGCGCCGGGTGGACGCTCACCTGTCTGCTGTCCCAGCGTGTTTCAACGGACCAAGTACGCGCCGCCTGGCTCGATGTGCGCTTCCGTCTGCCCGCGGTCGGGGTACAGTTGGACCTTGTACGCACCCTTCCTCTGCCCACCCATCCTTTTGAGCGTTCCCGGTTCCATTCAAGGCCGTTCCACGCCCGTCTTGGCCCAAGGCGTGACATGTGACACGCCAATGCAGTGGCAAGTTAAACAACGAGACACTGAGTACTGACGCAGCTCATCATCGCTATTATAACCCCCGGGCGACGGGCCAACAAACGTATTAGGAGCATCCCGAACCGATATGGACGTACGAGTCCCAAGCCCCGCCCACGCAGTGGCTCAATGACACGCTCCTCTTTTCCCAAGAACCAAATGGGGAACCCTTTGTCCCGCCCGCTTGGGGGGTCGCACTGGTCCACCGCGCCTTGCCCACAGGGGACACGGTAGAGTTGCATGCCAAGCCAGCCTGGCTCGACGGGCAAGGATCCTGGTGCGTTACAGATTGGATTGTTGGTCGAACGGGCTGAGTTCAACCGGGGGGTGGAGAGAAAGTATAGCAGCACTAACAAGTCAGACTGTGCGTGTCGGGCACTAGCGTGGTACTGGGGGCGTTTCTGGATGGGTTGAGTGTATCTCCTGTGGAGCGAGGGTGGGGGGGCGAGGTGGGGCCTTCCCCCCGCGGGGGAGACGGTGGTGGAAGAAGATGTGGGTCCTGTCTCGCCTGCGCAGGTGGAACACGCGAACATGGCCATGGCGTCTCTGTTGGCGTTGCAGGCGCAAGTGTCTGCGCCTGCGGCTGGGAGCGCGTGCCATCGCCTTACCCTGTCTCGGTCCGACACGCGTGCATCCTGGCCGCTGCAGAGCAGCAGGGCGTGAGTGCGGCGGTATTTGTGACGGCGTGCGCGATGGTCGCCCAGCCGGATCTAGGAGGGGATCTAGCAGGGAGCGAAGGAACCCTTTTCCTGGGGCTGTCGAATGCGCGACAATGGCTCGATCCGCTACGTGTGCCCGGCAGCCGAGTCTGGCCACTGTGCGCTACGGTGCCTCAGGTCTATGCCGCGGCGAGGGGTGAGGTACGGGCGATGGCGATCCAACTTGCCGACAGTGAGGCTGAAATGGTCAAGGGAGCGCTGCCGATTTGGGGAGTTAAGACCAGCGTTTCTTTGCTCACAAAGCCAGGGCGGGTATGGGTGGTGAGTCTGGGCGAGCTGGACCAAGGTCCTGGCGCTTGCTTCACTCCTTGTCCGACCGACCTCGGGATCTCCCTCACTATGGCTCCCGGAGAAGTAGTCCTGCTGTTCTGGATAGCGGCCGGGCAGCTGAGGCTACAGCTGAGCGGGACGGATCCGGGCATGGGAGCAATGGGTGGAGGAGTTGCAAGCGTTGCTTTTGGAAGGACACGGCTAAGAGTCCAACACACTACAGTGAATGCACTGCCTATTGCGCCGATTCGGGCACCCTCATCAAAGGGCATCGAGCAGCCATTCTCGAAAGAGGGGTGAAACAAACATGGGAATGATGGGCAGCGCCCACTATAGCAGGACAGGTACACGCCCAAGCACCAAGACAGGCCAGCAAGGGCTTTTTCGGGGGGGGGGGGTGGCAATTGCATGCAATTACATGTATTTGCCAAAGAGGGGGATGAGGGACTGAGCCAGGGTGAAGCTAAAGACCAGCTTGGGTCCAACCACCAAGATCTTAGGCGTGAGACCCTTGAAGAACGCACCCACTCCCTCGTTCTTGATCATGTCCTTGATGATGGTGAAGCCACCGACGTTGGACTCAAAGTTGGCGTTTTGGATGCGGGTCTTGACCACGTCCAACGGGGCCGAGACGGTGATGGAAGCCACCGCACCACCAATCGAGGCAGCAAAGTTCTGGCCCCACGTAGCCGAGCTGTAGTCCTGCAGACCAAAGAGGTACTCCTTGGTGAACGCCGACCCACCAAAGAGAGCAAACGAGCCAGGCGCGTTGCGCGCCATGGTCCAGCCCCAGCCGCGGTACAGAGCAAAGCCTTCGTCCTTGACGATGCGGAGGAACCCACGGGACCGGAAGGCTTCGGGGTTGGTCTGGCGCTTGATCTTGAGCACGTCCAGTGGCAGAAGCACACCACCTCACCAATGCCTGTAAGAGAGCCGGCGGTGGCCTGCATCATCGACTTTCCATTGCGCTCGCCAAAGGTGTTGGTGAAGGCCTGGCCATGGTGGGCGCGGAGGTAGTCGTTGATGAAGGGCTGGCCACCAAACTTGTACACCCGCTGCAGGACCTTGTACCCAGCCGCGTACCCAAGGCCGGGGAAGAGCGAGAGAGCCTTGGTGCCGATGGGTGCGGCGGCCTGTTCCTTGAAGATGACCTGGGAAAGCGACTTGGACGCATCCTTGTTGCTCATCAGACGCTTGGCAATGGTGTCTACGGGGGGAAGACAAAGAGCTCCGCGATGCCGCTGACACCGGAACCAGCAATGCGCGCGTTAGCGCTCTCGCGGCGGGGCCCATCGAGGTGCGGTGCCATGGTTCGGAGGAGACAGGCCTAGGAGGGGCGGGGCGTGGTGGCGGGCAAGCGGGGCAGGGGGGCGAGGCCGGAAAAAAAAAGAGAGCCGAGTTGGAGCCAGTTGAGTCTGGAGAAGACTACGCAAGGTGCGAGAAGAATTTCAATTGTAACTCAGTCGTCCTGCGATTGTCGAGCATCGCGTGTCGGTTATCGATATCGACGCCCACACCCGCGCGCTGTGGCACGGGACGAGTGCCGGCGGGGATGATCGATGATCGATGATCTGTGATTGGGGCCGGCTGCGGCGCAAGCCAAGTGTGCTGCCAGCCGTCTCCGGCACGCACGTGACGCGTGACGCCCCTCGGCTCGGATCGGGTCGGCCTTGTTGCACCGACAAGACGCTCGCGCGACTCGGTGCAACACGCGCCCTAGCCGCACCACGCGTCACGTGACGCCTGTGCGCTTACGCAACCCCCCCCTTCGCGTAGCCCAGGGCAAATGCGCTTCCGCGAGGCGCGTCGCTCCGGGCATATACCCAACTACACCAACCTGCCCGCCACCCTCTTCCCCCCCCCTCGCTCCGACCATGGACAGCGTGCAGGAGCTGACCTCGTCTCCGCTCATATCATACGCCTCAGCCCCTGCTCCGGCGCCACCCAAGGCCGAGGTCATCACCCTCAACTCCGACTCGGACTCGGACTCGGACGCCGACGACAAGGCCAAGGCCAAGGCCAACGTCAAACCCGAGTCGCACCCCGTCTCGCACTCGCTGGAAGACTCTGACAGCGAAGTGGAAATTACGCGTGTATCTGTGAGCACGCGCGCGCCGAACCCCCCTCTCGCCAAGCAAGAGCCCACAACCGGACCTGTTTCTGCTAAACCAGAACTCGCATCCGCCCTGGTTCCCGCCAAACCGGAGCCAGCCGCCGACCCCCCGCGTGCCCAGCCGCTCCCCAACGCCGGTGCGTACCGCCTGGATTACCTCGAGAGCGACTTTATGGACAGTGCAGAGGACGACTATGACTTCGAGGCCTCTGCCTACGATTACGAGACGTTTGAAGAGTGGATGGACCGACAGCGAGGAAGCCACGGCTGGGGCGCGGTGCATCGTCGTATGGCGGCGGTGGGTCTTCGTACGGTGGCGGCAGGTCTTCGTATGGTGGCGGCGGGTCGTATGGCGGAGGATCATATGGCGGAGGGTCGTATGGTGGAGCGTCTTCGTATGGCGGCGCACGTGCTCAGCCTTTGGCTCCCATGCGAACCACGTCGTCCTATGGCAGCGGGCGTGCTCAATCTTATGGCTCCTTTGGAGGCGGAGGCGGGGGGGTAACCAGTGGGGAGGTGGGAGTGGGGGTGGAAGTGGGAGTGGGGTGGAAGTGGGAGTGGGGGTGGAAGTGGAAGTGGGAGTGGGGGTGGGAGTGGATGGGGAAGGGGCCGTGGGCGAGGAAGCAGCGGGCGCGGACGTGGTGGACGTGGTGGCTCCGGCTCCCATCGATGGCGTTCTCATTCTTCTTCTGCTGCATGCACGAGTCGAAGCCAGCCATCAAACGCGAATCCAAGCCGATGGTCAAATCCGAGTCCAAACCGGTTGTCAAGAGCGAATCCAAGCCGATGGTCAAACGGGAATTCTGAGTGTAGTGTACCGTGAAGGTGTGGGCCGCGGATCCAAGGCTGCCACCGTTGGATCAACCAGTCCGTGGCACCGGGTTCGATTCTCTGCGCTGGCGAGAAACGAGGTCTCCCTTCTGTCCCTTGTATTCCCCCTTTCTTCCCATGGCCCCCGCACATGCTGTACTTGTCTTTGGTATGTTTTCACCTTGTCTGACGTGCCGGTTAGTACTGCTGTTGGCACCAAGACCGGATGCACCTGTATACTTGCTATGAAACGCCGAGAGCGCAAGGCGCGTTGTTGGGCTGAGCTGCGAGCTGAGCGCGCTGAAATGGCAGGCGTGGGAGGGGGATAGGGGAGCGAGCGATCGTGATACTCGTGTACCAATTAATGTAGGACCACCGCACCGGGCTGTCTGTGCGTCGCCGCGGCAGCAGCGACGGCAAAGCAAGCGCCACTGCAAGCACAGGCGGCCCCCCTGCGGCCAGGCTCTTGTTGCACCGCCGCTCTGGTCAGGTGACCGCAGGCGGCAAGAGAGACCCCGTGCCTCCTCGTGCTCTCTGCTGGCTCCCACGCATGGCCATCACCCGTCACCCGTCACATGCACACAGGGCGAGCGTGATAGCGACGCAGCAAGCATGCCATCCCAGCCTGGTCCAGCCTCGTGCACCCCATTTGCCACTCACAGCCGCTACGGTGTGTCCCGCACCTCCACCTCCATCTCGCCTTTGGCTTTGTCTTTGCGTTCGCCTCCGTCTCCACCTCCGCCTCCACATCCACATCCACCTGCCTCCCCTTTCCTATGGCCACACCCTCGCGCAAGCGTCTCATCCGGGACTTTAAGCGTCTCTCTCGGCCGATCCGCCGGGGGAATTTCCGGTGCGCCCGTTGGGGACAACCTGATGGTATGGAATGCAGTCATCTTTGGTCCGTCGGCAACGCCGTTTGAAGATGGCACGTTCAAGTTGGTGTTGACGTTTGATGAGACGTACCCTGCGCGTCCGCCGCACGTCAAGTTTCTCACCAAGATGTTCCATCCCAACGTGTATGCCAATGGCGAACTGTGCCTCGACATCTTGCAGAACCGCTGGAGCCCCACGTACGACGTGACGGCCATCTTGACTTCGATTCAGTCGCTGTTGCATGATCCCAATCCCAATAGGTGCGTACGGACTGTTTGGCCTTGGCCTTGGCCTTGCCTCCCCTCTCCCCTTCCCTTCCCTTCCCTTCCCTTCCCTTCCCCCTTCCCTCCCTTCCCTCCCTTCCCTCCCTTCCCTTCCTTTCCCTTCCCTTCCCTTCCCTTCCCTTCCCTTCCCTTCCCTTCACCCTTCCTTCCCTTCCCTTCCTCCCTTCCTTCCCTTCCCTTCCTTCCTGTGCTGCGCTCGGCTTGGCTCGGGGAGCGGCCAGAGGAGGATGAAAGGTAGCAACAAAGCACAGTGCAGCCGCATCCGAACCACGAACAAACGAACCAACTAACCCCATCGCTTTCTTTCCCTTCCTTTTTCCCTTGCCTTCCCACAGCCCGGCCAACGTGGAAGCTGCCTCGCTCTACCGTGAGAACATGCGGGAGTACGTGAGGCGGTCAGGCGACGTCGAGCAGAGCTGGCTGGACGACGAAGAGGAAGCCGAGCCACAAGCCGAGGGGGGAACACGATGGACCCCAGCTCGGTGGTGTAACAGGGATGGTGTAACAGTGTGTAACAGGGGTGGTGTAGCAGGGGTGGTGTAACAGGGGTGTGTGTAACAGGGTGGAAGTTCCCCTCTCACCCTTGCCTTGCCGTCCCTTGGCCTTGTCGGTACCAGTTCTAACACTCTGCTTTCCGCTCCTTTTTCGCCCGTCAAACAAAGTCCGGGCCGTACGTACTCTTCATTGCATCTTATCGACCTCATCGCCCATCTTGTTGTGTTGGTGCGTGCGTGCGTGCGTGCGTGCGTGCGTGCGTGCGAGCTCCAGTGTGCTTCCGCATGGTTTGATGGTTATGTGGGGGAGGGATACGAGGCGCGGGGTGGGAGAGGCACGTGGGGACTGAAAGAAGGAGCGTTAGGATCCCATCGTTCACAAGCCAGAGAGGGAGGCAAGTACCCTACCCAAGCGCCTTTGGCTTGGTTGCCAACGTCGGGGGACGCAGGCCCGAGGCAATGGGTCAACCAAAGGATGCGCTGAGCACCAGCTACAGTTACACCGACAGTCACAGCTGCAGGTGCAGCTACAAGTACAGCTACAGGTACAGCTAGTACGTACAGCAGCCGCGGGACTTGGAGCATGAAGGTCTGCCAGATGGGTTCAAAGCAAGCCAGTGGCAAGTCTAGAGAGAATAGATGGGCCCCGCGTGAGGGCCTGAAACCTGATGAAAGCCTGAGCAAGAACGCGAAGACGGAAAGGGTATCGCAGCGAGGTGGGACCGGCACGAGCCGTATAGTCCAATTGAAGGCACAACAGGCCGGTGATACTTGTCTCGGTACTTGCTCCGCCTCCCCCGCTGTTCATCACGGCCATCACTTCATCTCGGCGGCTCGTCATTCCAGTCGTGTTTGGCTTCGTTCTTTCCCATCTCTCGTTCCAAGGTCGAGGCAGGACTTCGACTGCCACCTGACAACGTACATCAAACCTACGAACGGAGCCCGTCCTGCGTTCACGCTGGGTGGCAGCTGTGCTAGCTGCTCGAGAGTCGCAGGCGGCCTCTGCGCCCATCAGCACACAGCGCTCCGTCTGAGTGCTCTGCCTGAGTGCTCTGTCTGAGAAGGAGGAAAGATGGGATACGGATACGATGGATGAAGGAGGTGCACTACTCTCAGGCTGTACTACCCCGGCAGCAGTAACCATAGCCGTAGCCGTAGCCGTAGCAGTCAGTGCAGTGCGAAGGAAGAGAAAACGAGGAAATAAAGACGAGAAAAGGAGGAACCAACACAAACAGGGCATCTCGGGACGTGAAACACATTAAAGGAACGGAAAGAGGAAGAGGGAGAGGAACACAGAACTAGACCACTTTCGCATGCGCGGCCGGGGGGAGAGGGGAAGGTAGCGCGGAAGATAGCGTGGAAGGTAGCGTGGAAGATAGGATGGAAGGTGGAGTGGCCAGCGCGAACCGAGGTGCGAGGTGCGCCCGAGGGGAGAGGGGAACCATTGCAGGGAGGAACCAACCGTTCGATGGGGCTGGCCAAGCATACCACGAGAGCCAATTCCACGCGCACACCGCAACGAACACTGAGTACTGGGCAGTATAGGACGGAGTGTGGGCCACCGCCATCCCCGCCATGCTCAACACAACGCAACGCAACCCAGACACATTACGGCGTCGGAGCCTGCGTGGTCTGAGGTTCGAGGTTCGAAGTCTGAAGTCTGAGTCTGAGGTCTGATGTCTGACGGACAGAAAGTACAGGGGAGCAGCATTAACATGCATACGCGGCGAAAGGACAGACAAGGGATAAAGAGGGAGGGAGGCGGAGGGGGGACGAAGGGGCAAAGGGGGACTACGCTGCACGCAGACGAGAAGGGGATCGGGCGAAGCTAGTTGTACGAAAAGGATTAGAGACAAGTACGACAGGCACAAGGAAGGGAAAGGGAAAGGACAGGAAAGGTGGAGAAAGGAGAAGAGGGGAGAAAGGGGGAAACGAGGCGAACAGGCAAAGAAAAAAAAAAGGAAAAGGGGGTGTAGGGAGAAACGGAAGGGGGGGGATATATAGTTGCCATCACAACAGCAACGCGAACCAAGGTCCGAGGCGCACCACCGCCCCAGGCCCTAAAACCAAAGGTCCAGGTCCAACCCACCAGGCAAAACTGCCCGAGGGTAAGTGCAGTAGTGCAGTAGTGGCAGGAGTGCAGGAGTGGAAAAGTGCAAAAGCGCCTGGCTTAGACCAATGCCTCACCAGGCGGTTCATGCGCAAAGACCGAGATGATGGTCTTCTTCTTCCAGACAGTGTAGGCGGTACCTTCGTTTGTGGCTTCCAAGTCGCGCGCGCGCGCATTGCTCACCTCGGACGAGCCAATGGCATAGGCGTCGTTGGGCAACCACAGTTCCCGCATCGGCGTCGTGACGGCCGGGTGGTCAAACGTGTTGAGGTCTGCCTCCGGGTCGGCAGGAGCCGAGGAAGACGTCGGTTCCTCTGCCACGGCCGAACGTTCGTACTTTTCGTTCGGCGACAGGTTGCTTCCGGGCGTCAAGAGTGGCTTGGCTTCCTCCGTGGCCGTTGTCGCGCTCGATCCCTTGGCCAACGCCGTAGGCTCGTCCTTGACAAGCGATGGCAAGCGAAGTGTACAGCGGCTTGAACGAGTCTTGCATAAAGATGTGGAAGCAAATCACAATCACACCCAGCACAACGGTAAATGCGCCCTCAGGAATAGCACCTTGCTTCTGGGACGTGTTGCCGTTGGCGTCAGTGTGGGTATATTGCGACAAGAAGAAGAGAGCAGCCAAGAGAATGTGCTCAAGGTACAGCGCGGCAAACACGTGGTTGATCGCCTTGGGGAAACAGGCCGCTAGTCTCCGACGTGGGCTTGCAGTCCCACACGTAAATCGCGTTGTACTTGTACAGCAACCAGTAGAGGCAGAACGTCACCCACACAAAGCCAGACGAGATCGGAGCAATGACACAATAGCCAATGCCAATGATCGTGATCAGCGAGGTGGCCGGGAAGAGAGTGCCAAATCCGGGAGCGCCCATGTCGTTCTCAACGTGCCACACTTTCCGCGGTGGAGGCAAGCAGGAATTTCTTCACGTAGTACATGACCAGAGTCACAATTTGCAACATGCCACTGCCAAACCCAGTCAACCCCGTGAGAAGCAGGTAGGAGAGGAAGAAGTTGGAAGCCTTGGGAATCGCAGTGGCGATGAGAGTGGGAACTGGCCCGGGTTCTTCGAAATGGATTTGGCAAACTGGGTGATGCTAGATGCACTACCCGACACGATCGTCATCAAGAGGAAGTTCTGGAAGAACTGGAAGAGGATAGCGGTCCATGAGCGAAAGTTCAATGCCGGTAGCGGTTGGAATACCCGAGTGGCGCGCAAACATCCGCAATGGGAGGGAGTAGCATGTTGAGCACAGCAAGGGCAATCGTAGGGCCAATCGACTGGATGATACCGGTCACAACGCCAATGTGGTTAAGCCAGTGAAGCCAGGACACCTTCTGGGACAGACCCTTAACATTGGAAACAATACCGGTGAAGCCCACAGGGATACACCAGAAGAGACACAGGGCGATCGTGGCAGCCCAGAAGATGGCCGTGCGAATCTTCTTCTCGTACGGGTTCATCGTCAGGTTGGACCAAATCACATTCTCAGGAGCCATGTCGGCATAGCGACCGGTCATGCGGTAGGGAAGGTGGTAGGGTTGCTGAGAAACGGCAATCTGAGCGGCGAGCTGCTGGTGGAAAAGAATGAAGGCGCTGTTCTCAGGCTTGTAGGTCTTGCGGTCGGTGTGGAAGTTGTCGTGAGCTTCGTCAATCGCTTCGTTAAGGCGCACCAGCTCGTCACGGCACCACTTGAGCGTGTCGACCTTCTTCCCAAAGAGACCAAGCCAGCCAAGCTTGGGTGAGGGCGCTCCTTTTCCTCGAGGTAGCGGTCTAGAACATCGAGGGGTACATTGGTGCCTTCAGCATCGGTGCCCGACATCTCAACGCCCTCCACTTTACCCTTCTTGATCTTCTTCATCACCTTTGCAATTGCCTTGGCCGTTGCGCCCTCCAACTTGTCAAGCACACCAGAGCGCTCCGCTTGCAGATCAGGAAGCTTGTCCACGCCACGGTTGATCCAAATCTTGGCGACGCCACCGGGGAGGTGGTTGTACATCTTGGTCAGCGCGCGAGACGGAGAGGATCTCGTTGGGGATACCGGTGATGAGAACGGTGCGGGCCTGAGGCGTAGACGAATGCTTTTCGGAAACGAGGAACTCTTGGCGCAGTTTGACAAAGTTGGACGTCTTGCGACGGATCCAGTACAGGGTCCACAGTACAAATCCACTGAACCAGCAGCGGAGCGATGAGACGCAGCTCGCCGTGGTAGGTCGGGGCATGGTGATTGAAGGTGAACTTTTCGAATCCAGCAAAGTCTTTGGTGTCATTGAAGCCCGTGCCATAGACAGGCATGAGCACAACGTAACCCAAAAAGAACACGGGGAGGAAACAGATGACCATCATTTCGAGGTACTCGATGTACATGAATGCGTCGAGGCCTTGCTTGCGCAGAATGTCGTACTTGTCCCATTTGATCGTGTCGATGAGCCAGCCAAAGAGCGAAGGGCTCTGTGCGGGGGTGCGTTCCGAGTCAGGGCCAAGGAAGGTTTTGGGCGCATACACCACGGGGAAAATGCGACGGAGCAAAAGAAAGCCGACGACTTCGATTCCCACAATGACACCGTTCATAATGATGGCCGACACGACGGTCGCAGTGGACTGGGAGGTGGTGCTGGCAGCGCTGGCGGCGGGCATGGCGGCGAGGGCGGCAAGGGCGGCGGTGGTATAGAGAAGGGGCGAGCGGCGCATCGTGCGCGCAGGCGCACACGCGGGAGAGGCACGCATCTCTACAATGCGAGCCGAGGAGGAGGAGGTGGTGGGGGGAAAAGGAAGAGGCAATGGTGGGGCCGGAGAAGAAGAAGACGGCAGGGTGGTGGGGGGTCTATGAGAGAGGTGAGGCGGGTGCCCTGGGGAAGGCAGGAGCGCGAGCCGGCTGCAGGCACACCAGCTGTGCGCCTCCGGCCGATACCCCGTAGACGTTGGGCATGCCGAATTCACACAGGGCCCGGCGCGGCGCCAGTGTGGCTGCCCCCGACGTCACATGCACAGCATGCGGCCGCAGGCAGCCCACCAGTGTCGGCCGGCCTGGGCGCGCGCAAGCAGTGCCACGGCCTGTGCTGCATGTGACGGGCATCGCGCGCTACCCCGAGGCTGGCGCCGTGCGGTGTGCCCACGTTGCGTTGGGAAGATCCTGGGGGGGCAGAGAGTGGCGTGGTGCTCCATCACCAACACGCTCGCAGGCGCACCGCCTGCCACGGGGGCTGTGTGGCCACACCCGCTCCCCATCACTAGCATCATGCGTCATGCATCACTCGATCTGGCTTCTGCAGAACCGTCTGCGCGCCTGCAGTCAAGCTTCAAGTTTTTCGGCTGCCCACGCGGCACTGGGCCACGGCAGGGATCCATGGTACTTGTCACCGGTCACCGGGCTACTCCCCAAGGTGGAAATTTGACAGACACACCAGAGACACCGTCGGAGTACTGCAGGCACACCGGGCTCCAGCCACATTGTCCGCCCGGAAGGCATGTCCTCCCAGCCTCCCAGCCCACAGCACGCGTGGGGGAGAGGGGCGCACAAGCCGAGGGAGCCTCCGGCCGGTGGGTGTCACATGTCACATGCGTCGCACCGCAGCCGCGCAGTGCCCAGGGGCGGTGTGCCTGCACGTGCTTGGGGCGACTGCGTAGATGCAGGGGTGCGGCGCAGCAGCGCGCACGGGGGAACCGAAGGGTGCTTCCGTGCCCCCCAGGGTGCTGCGGTGCTGGACCACGTCCCCTCCAAAGCGCCCCCGTGCTGCGACACAACCTGGTGCCTCCTAGCCCCGCTCTGGCCCAACGCCACCCGTGGCACACTGCTCTCATGCCCAGCGGTGGCAGCGCACTGCCGACCTGTGAGGCGCTTACCCCCTTGCTAGGAATGCAGACTCCAACCAGTCGTGTCTAGCTAGCGCTCGCCTGCGCTAGCCTGCACTAGCCTGCACTAGCCGGCGCACATTCTCCCCTGGGATGTCGAACGCGTCACTTGTGGCGATCATACGTGATGTAAATGTGACTCGTGAATGTGACTCGTGACTCGATAGCATGAATGATGCATGATGCACGATGCGACGCTTGATGGCGTGACGCAGTTTGACGCCGTTCTTTCAGATGTGCCCTGGTCCTGATGCATGATGCATGATGTGCCAATCTCGCTGCAAAAGCAAGGTTTTCCGTACTTGGTACAGAGCGACCATCGATCACCCATTTGCATCATCCACCATGCGTCACGCGTCATGCATGTGCCTCTGCGCTTGAAGCTTGACTAGCTTGACTAGTGAGTGACTCACGCACGCGCTGAAATGTGAAAAGACAATGGATGATCGGCGATCGATGATCGCCGTGGGTGCGGATTGGACGTTTGGACGTTTGGACGTTTGGACGTTGGTGCATGGTGCGGGCAGCCGCCCGGCCGTCCTAGGCAGCCATTGTGCCTTCTCAAATTTTATACGCACACCAGGCCCAAGCGGGAGTGCATGATGCATGATGCATGGTGTGCGATGCATGATGAGTATTCGGCTTCAAGCGGACAGCTCGGATCGGATGGATGTGGCAGTGGTAGAGCCGGAAGCTTGAAAGCCCATTCGATCGCATCCACCCCAGCTAGCCATTGAAATTGTACGTTGGACCGATGTGATGCATGTGACATGGGATGCGGGTGGCTGCAAGGTAAGTGTGATATCCGTGCTTTCTGGGGGTGCCAGTGAGCCAGTCAAGCTTCAAGCTAGTGATGTCATAAGCGAGTCTTGCAAGTGATTCCTGATTGGCCTGATTTATGATTTCACGCACCTCGCTCTGGTCCTCGGTCCATATCCATGTTCTCTCCCTGCGCCGTAGCGCCTAGTCCTTGTCCACATTTTAAGCTTTCAGCTTCACTCGGTTGAAAGGCACACCAGGGCAGTAGCAGGCAGTCACGCTTAGCACTGCCATCCGAGATCCGAGCCCTGTTGGCCTTGCGATGGTGCCGAGGGCCTCGGTTGCGGCTGTCTGCTCTGTGGCCTACCAAGTTAGACAGCAGACGCACTGCCCCCCATCATGCATCATGCATCACGCATCATGCATGCTACAGACCGCGCCACGCGTCATAAGTCACGCATCGATCATGCCAGTGAGCTCGATCCAAACAGATATGAGACCTACGAAGGGGCTCCCATGTGCATGATGCTGATGTATGGCGCGTGACGCGTGGGGCGTTACGCATGGGTGGCTGAACCAACCCGGCCGATGCAGAAGCAGTACTCCACAAACCAAAAAACCAGACAGCAAGTGGCATGTGGCCGTTGGACGTTGGACGGCCGGAGTGAGCCAGTGAGCGAGTGATGATCTGGCTACGAGCACTGACTCATCCTATGGCAACTGAGTACCCAGATAGATGCGATGTGTACGTTTGTGTATTCTGCGCACGCCTGCTCCGATACAGAAAAGCTCTCGAGGCACAGCACGCCCACAGCACTGCCACAGCGCGTTGGACGTTTGCGCGCGGACGGAGAATCGGATTGAATATTGAATAGTGCTAGTGCGCTAGTGATCGAGACGATCGAGGGATCAGCGATCAGCTTTTTTGGCCCGAGACGCGTGAATAATGCGTCAACGCGTCAACTCGCCAAAACGCCAAAACGCCAAAACGCCTCAACCTTAAAACCTTAAAGGTTTTCTCAATAATTCGTCAACGTTCCAACGTTCAACACGTTCAACGTTCAACGTCGTCTACGCCAACCAAGTACCGACTCTCCATCTTTTCATATCACCAGCATCTCGGGTCGTTTGCAACGCTAAGGCTAGCCCTCGGCGTGTGGGGTATGGGGCTGAAGCTCTGAAGCTTGAGGAGCATGATGGGTCAAGCTTCAAGCTGAACGAACGTTGAACCTCATCAAGAACATGAAAACCACTTTAACTTGATTTTTCCTTTGCTTTCATAGTCTCTCGTCTACACATAATGATGATCGATGACGAGACGAGACGAGACGAGAGTGGGGTCTGAACCCCGCCCCGGAGGATCAGATCTAGAGACCTGTGGGAGGCGAACAAGGCAGGGGAAGAAGTGGTGATGATGCAATCAGGGAAAGGAAGCCCGGAGGCACAACAGAATGGGGGGGAGAGAGGCGGAACGGGCCGCACAATTGTAGTAGTACCGTACGACAGAGACTGAGTACCGAGCCGAGAACAATCCGTCAGCGAGTACCTTCATTTCATTCCCTGAGTGGCGAAAGGTTTGTTTGTATATTTGTAATCGATCTGGCGCCCTGATATGAGATCTGGAGTCCAGTTGGTCCTCGAGGGTGATGCAATCGCGCTAGTGGTGGTGGTGGTGGTGGTCTAAGCCAACCAGCAACGCCTACAGAGGGACATCAAGCAGCGAGTCGCCACCAGGGCTAAGCTGCGGAACAAGGAAAAACAGGAGAAAACAACGGAACTCCTATGCCTGAGGAGGAACTGAAGGGACATTGGCCAAAGCACGAGCCACCTGATGGCTCAACACCCCCCCCGGGCCAAGGGACCAAAGGAAACTCGTAGGCCAAAACAAGTTAAGAAGAAACCAAACGAGAAGAAAGGGGAGCCAAATCGAATTGTTGAGATGTGGAAAGGAGTTTGGGAAGACCAACAGGTTTGGTGAACCAATCAGATAAATGATCCACGCCCGGGACATGATGAACGACAAGCTCGCCACCATGGATGCGTTCTCGCACCTCATGGTACCACACATCGATCTCGCGGATCTTACCCAGGCTGCCAAGCTTCTCGGCAAGAGCCTTTGCTGCAGTGTTGTCCACAAAGAGCTGAATTGGGTGTGCAGCAGAACAAATGTGCCCAACAGCTCAAGAATGTTGCGCACAAAGAGTGCATCGCGCAAACCATCACCCATGGCCAAGTATTCGGAAGCGGCTGTGTGTTGCTCATCCCTTGGTTCTGTGTCTTGGTATTCCACGAGACAGGCACACCATACACAAACACAACGTACCCGGAAACAGACCGTGAGCAACGCCTGTCCGAAGCAAAAGAAGCATCCGTATGCAGTTCAAGGAGGGGTCTTGCGCGGTCAACAGGTGTTAAGCGGAGGGAATGGTCCAGTACCCTTCAGGTATCGCAACAACCCAACGGCAGCGTCACGGTGAGCACGAGAAGGGTCATCTAAGAAACGAGCCAAGAAGGTGGCGGCAAACAAGGTGTCGGGACGAGACATGCGAGCCGACCACATGGCAGACCCGACCATAGAACGGTAGGCGTGATTCTCGTCGCGTGTTGTGGATCGTGGTTCGTGCTCGGGACGTAGGGGAGGAGGAAGAGTGTGACTGAGCGGGAGACGTCGAGGATGGTCGTGAATCATGTCGTGGGTGGCAAGCGTTTCAGTAATGAATTTGGGTTGGCTCACGTAGAGGTGCCCATCAATGCGGTCGTACTGGCATCCGAGATGGAAACGAATAAGTGGTGGGCCATTGGATTTAATTTCGATATGGCGGCGAAGCTCAACAAGGAAGGAATCGTAGATGACCCCCGAACGGCAAGCAACAAGAAAATCGTCAGTGTGGATGGCCAATAGAATGAGATCCCGAACGGCAAGCAACAAGAAAATCCAGTTGTGGATGGCCAATAGAATGAGATCCAAGGATTGGGTACGACGAATGAAGAGCAAGGCTCCGACTTGAGACTGGTAAAGCCAAGACGGTCACAAAGGAAAGTACGCAGCCAATCACCAAAATTGGCTCCACTTTAATGGAGACCATAAAGACTCTTCTTCAGTTTCCAACACTTGCCTTTCCCTTCTAGGAAAAAGGGAGGCAGCCGAACATAGACCTCTT
The DNA here is from genome assembly GCA_003971905.1 of Moniliella sp. 'wahieum'. Classification (NCBI taxonomy): domain Eukaryota; kingdom Fungi; phylum Basidiomycota; class Moniliellomycetes; order Moniliellales; family Moniliellaceae; genus Moniliella; species Moniliella sp. 'wahieum'. The sequence continues at coordinate 114,802 of RSEE01000071.1, read as the reverse complement.
CGGTCACGTCCGCATACAGGTACGCCGCCTCAACGCCGGCTGTAAAGAGCTGGAGCCCTTCCGCCTCTGAGATCAAAGTATTGACGGCGGAGGTGTGAACCGCGGGAGCAAATGACTTGGTCCATGATCCGGGAAGTTGGCGATATCCTCCCACTACATAACGCGCACGATACTTGACAAAGCGACCCTCAGCATCCGTCTTGGTACTGAGAACCCAAATACGGGGTAACACACGTGCCCCGGAGGTGTGGGCACCACCTCCTTCACCTTGCGAGAATCGAAACGCGTCAGTTCAACGCGCATGGCAGCAAGTACATCATCAAATGCAGGGTGGCCGACGAGAGCCCGCACGGACTTGGGCGCCAATGGAACACCATCGGTGGTAAGAAGGAGTGCGTCCTCGTCTCGCGCGTGGTCGAGAGCAAGGGCAAGAGGAGGCTGAGTGCGGTCCGAGTCGGGAATCATGGAAGTATTGGGCATGGGACCGAGAAGATGTTGACAAAAGTGGGTAAATCAAGAGTGGAAAGTGAGACAGGAGGATGAAAGAGGGTGGGGACCTTAAGAGAAAGGGAATGAAAGATGGATTCTGGGGGTTATCGGAGCAGGATGAGAGAGATCAAGGGGAGGGGGGCGTGGAGTCGTGCACGGCGTCCGGATTACGACGCAGCGCAGATTGTTTTGGTTAGGAACAAGGGTGCATCAGCAGGAGGTGGGGATACAATGGCAGGAGTAGGAGTAGGATGGGCTACAGTAGGAGGAGCAGGTAAAGTCGCAAGGTTTGGGGAACTTGCGTCCGGTGTCTCCTCAACCCCCCCAGTCCCGTGAGGAGAAACAATGTTAGAAGGAATAAGGTTGAAATGTGTGGGATGCTCTGCAGTGTATGACAGGTTGGTCCACTTGAACGGTTTCTTCCAGCGATAGTAAAGTAGGCCAGGGCCGCCATGCAGAGCAAAAGCCAACCCTTACTACCATGGCGCTCGTCGTATCCGATGAGCATGGCAGGAACGGCCCGCGGACCCAACTTACCGCCGTCACGCTGGTTGGGAAAGAGGTGAAGGTATGCTAGGGTACCGAAACCATGCATAGGAAGGGAAGGAGGGAAATCGTGGTAACGTGCAAAACGGCTGTTGCCCCCCAACCCTTCGGAGGCACAAGGTTGTGTGTGTACGCCGCAGCGTGAAGAGCATGATGCCACCAATCTTCGGGAACCAGGCGAGTAGAAGCGAGCAAAGTGCGAGCACGGTCCATGATGGATCGGATCGCTCTTTCGGCGATACCATTTGAAGCACTTTCACCTGGATTGGTGGTTCCTGTCACGGTACCTTGTTCGTCGTAAAAATCGATCATAGCGGAGGTCAATTCTGGAGCATTGTCGGAGAGCGGACCACCTGGAGGGGTCTTTCAGGGTGCTGACGCTGCTCACGGGTAATAAAGTGGGGAAGAGATGCAGTGGCTTCACCTTTGGAAGAAAGAGGAAGTATTAAGAAAACGTACCGGGTGAAGTCGTCGACGATAACTAAACCCCACCCGTGTCCCCCGCCACCTTGGCGAGGAATGTCGACCACATCGATGTGGATCAAGGAAAAAGGTCGGGTGTTCCGGGTAGCAGTTTGAGAAAGGGAATGAGGAGGGGCTGTGGCATGCGAGAGAATACAGGAAGGGCAATGCCAGTGGGGACGAACAGTCGCTACATCTTGAGGTAGAACACTATAAGGAAGGGGCATAGAGGCGGTTAAGTGTGGGAGCTGGTCAAGGGAGATATGGTTCCATTGTTCATGGACTCGTTGAATCTTGTCCAAAACAGTAGATGGTTCGATTGAAAGGGCACATTGTGGGAAGGGGAAGGGGAAGGAGAATGGGAAGGAAGAAATGGTTCGATAAACATTTTGTAGCTAGCGTCCGTAACAAGGCGGGGGATGTCACCCGTTCGGCGCACAGATAGATGCCTTGGCCCCGCGCCGCGACCAAACTCTCGATTCCGGTCATCGAGAGTTGATACGCACTGACCAAGTTATAAGGAAAAGAAGCACAATAGAAGGAATCAGGGAGTTGAACGAACAGGGGAGGGCCGGTACAGGTATGGATATAGACAGAAACAGTGCCAATGCCATCGGCTTGCACGACCCGTCCATCTGCAAGGACTATAGAAGCATGACTAGGATGTAGTGAAGTAAATGCGTTCCTATCCTTGAAGACAGACGGGCACGCGCCCGAATCATGTTGCGCAGGGGGGGCTGGCGAAGTACTCCCCGCGCCGTCCTATTCAGACTGATGAGAAGGAGAGATACTGGACGCACTGGAATCGTTGGTAGGAATAGGGGGGAAATGTAGGGGTCCACTGGAAAAAGTAGCGTTTGGGTATGCTGCCACAGAAGGACCCGAAACAGGAGCCACAGTGTTAGCAGCAGTCCAATTGGCGGCACCTTGAGATCCGTAAGCTACAGTCCCACCTCCACGTTGACCAGACCCTGAGCCAGGTGCCCCACTCCATTGGGAAGAGCCCCCCTTGCGAGACGACCCGCCACCCTGAGATGTACTGGGATGAGAAGGCTTTCGACCACCTGAGCCCGGCGTTACAGGCTTGTTCGGAAGAGACGATGACGAAGGTGCTGCCGGAAGGCTCGAAACCAACATCAATAGCTGGTCGTAGTTCGTGTGAGGGTGAATGCCGCAAACGTTCGATCCTGGAGACCATTAAGTAAAAAAGAACGGAGGACGTCCTCAGAAAAGGGACGACGCAAACGCACTTCCAGTTTGTAAACCAGACTGCGGTGCCGCTCCACGTATGTGGATCCTGTCGAAGACCCGAGACGAAGGTCAAGAAGCTGCCGGATAATATCACAATGTTCGGCCGGTGACGATTGACCGAAACGTTGTAACAGGATACGGAAAAGTACAGAAGCCAGGCCGGTAGTAACAGAATATGGAACAGACGCGCTAACATTGCGGTGCAAGTGAGCCAAAAGAGGAGCGTGTAGTTTGTGATCCAGTAAGCGATTGTAATGGGGATCAGCTTCTCCAGTTTGAATCAATCACGAGCACCGTCCACCGCATCGTCAAGTCTGCCCAGAACCAAGTCCGCCCAAGGCCAGAAATATTGTCCCGCATTGTACTTGTCCACAACGTTGACGCTTCGGGTAATTTTGGCCAAGGCTGGGAAGGGCTCCGGGTTAGAAGGCAGGGGCGGCGTCACGGACGAAACATTGCCGGCGGGTGCTCCGGACGGCCAATCCTCTAGAACTGCAAAAACGCTGGAGTGCTCGCGTCAAGACCCCAACGCTGCTCGGCTAGACGCGCGAGGGCTTCCGCAGATATTCCAGAACAGGCAGCCTTCTTCAAAGATGACAAATCGCTTCATCAATCGGAGGAGTAATCGACGGTGTCGTTGTTGCCACATGAGTATGAACAATGGATTCGTCGTGAGACCAGGTGACGCGACCGGCCGTGGGGTCGCAACGGGATCCTCCGGTTCCGATGTTGCGGAAGATTGTTGGGAAGAAGAAGCGGAGAACCAAAACGGTTCGCAAAAATGTATTAAAGTGCGGTGGAACACACTACGCAACTCGTCATAGTGACACACGACAGTCGGCTGGACAGACGGATCGCTGGGAAGTCGCTTAGTAGGATCGCCGACCATTTTCACGACCTTTTGCTCAGAGCTGATAGTTTGCCTGAGATAAATGTGAGACGGGTTTGAAATCAGACGCATTGTTTTTGGCCACCAAAGTCTGTGATCCTCAAGAATATGGTAAAGGGCTTGGTATTGGCTCAGTTGTTCGTTGGCCAATTGCGATGCACGCGTGAAGGTAATGCCTTCTTTAGGAAAGGGAGACAGAAGGTGCTGGTCGGCCCAGTCCGGGTTCGACAGCTGAGGGGTAGGAAGTGAAATGGCACATTGTTGATAAAAGACGCCGATGGAAAGGGATGGATCCGGAGGGAGTGAGGGAATGGAAAGGGAATTGTGGGTTGATCACCGTTGCTCACTGGATGAGCGAAGAGTTGTAACTCTGATGAGATCTGGAGTCCAGATGGTCCTCGAGGTGATGCAATCGCACTAGTGGTGGTGGTGGTCTAAGCCAACCAGCACGCCTACAGAGGAACATCAAGCAGCGAGTCGCCACCAGGGGCTAAGCTGCGGAACAAGGAAAAGCAGGAGAGAAAAACAACGGAACTCCTAGGCCTGAGGAGGAACTGAAGGGACATTGGCCAAAGCACGAGCCACCTGATGGCTCAACACGCCCTGCACAATTCATTTCTGGATGTCCTCTGCAGCGGTGCGTTTAGCACCAACAATCTATGTGTAGGAGCCACGAGTAGGTAGGCAGAATGTGCATTTTTACCGTTGGAACAGCACTACTCATATGATTTGGACCTCTACGTTTTGGAGGTCCAAAAACGTCAATCGCCTCTCCGCACAGACCCTTCGGGTCGCGCCTGCGCTTCATGATGCAGGTGTATGGTTCTTCACATGATGCATGATGCACGATTTAGACCCTGCAAAGGGTTCATCCAATCAGGCGTGGCAGCCACATTGATGTACGGTGTAGTGATCATCGCCAGCATGGTGGACACGTATACAGAGGATGAGATCGTTACGTTGCCCCTCTGAAATCAGAGGACTATTGCAATGCTGCCCTCTCTATGTTTGGTACAATCGGGAGCTGATGTAGCAGTATGCAAAATGTTCCCTCTCCCGCACACCCAAAGGGGCCACAACGCCCAAGGAACCCGCACCCGATGGACCAAGGCAAGAGGAGGGTACGAGTACGACCAGTCCAGGCCACGCAACCGAACCCACACCTTCAGACATACACCTGTCGCCGAGCTGGGTTTGCCCGGCACAACGTCCACTTTTCGTCGCACTCTGTGACCGGACACGACACCAACACATCGAATCCGCCGTTACGCATACCCACGCCGCTCGCCCGCCCTCGTCGGTGGCAAGGGCGGCCTTGGCATGCACGCCACCCAAGCGCTCGCGACACGCCCCATCAATCACATGCCCACACGGCAAAAGTAGATGAAAAACTCTCTTCCCTCCCCGCTGTGCGTAGCGCACAGTTGCACCCAGCACAACGGGCACATTCGCTCTCATTGGATGGGACGCCCTCTCCCTCTCCCGTTCTCGTTCTCGTTCCCGTTCCCGTTCCCGTTCCCGTTCCCGTTCCCGTTCCCGTTCCCGTTCCCGTTCCCGCTCCCGTTCCCGCTCCCGCTCCCGGGCTAGCTGGGCGGGACAGTGCAAGTCGGGCTCCGCCCTCGGAGTGGCGGTTCGACCAAATCTACCTCCACAGGCGGTGGGGGCAAGAGGCTGTGAAGGGCGCGCGGACGGCACTGCCATGGGTGTAATGCGGTTTGTAGGTTTTGCGGACATACTTGCCTCGAGGCAAGGCTTGGATCCGTCGGTCCACCTCGCGCAGTCGTGCGCCCATCGAGTCCCGTCGTACGTCCCTGAGCATCCTGCGCACCGCCGGATCGCCCAGCGGCAACTGGCCTGTCCGCACCAAGCTCATCACCGCATGGTAAAAGTGGGTTTGCTCGTTCTCCACGCGCGGCATTGGGCTTAGTAACTCCCTCGCGGTCGCAGCCAAATGCAGGGCAAGGGATGAGCCACTGGGATCAAGCGCTGCAATTCGTTGAGATGCTCAGCAGCGCGTTCCGATGTTCCACCGACTGGCTGTGCGCGCAGGGCAGTGTTAGTCAATCCCATTCCATCCCATATCCCACATCCCATATCCCACATCCCATATCCCACATCCCATCCCATCCCATATCCCCATCCCATCCCATCCCATCCCATCCCATCTCTACTCTACTCTCCGTAGGAACCCGACTCGTTGGTCCCACAGCAAGCGTCCCTTTCCACTTGTCATGTCCCGCCTCTGGGCACAGAGGAGTAGAGGGGAAAGCGAGAGAGGAGACGTACAAACAGGTGCCTGGCGCACGTTGGTAATCACAATCTCATCCGATCTGGGCGGGGCAAGCGACGGGCCCGGCGCAGGGTTTGGTGGCCATTCACGCCGCCCTTGTACGGGCCCCTCGTGCTCGTCCGTCTCCGTGTGGGCCATAGCGGGCCCTGGCGGCTGCTCGGGGCGGGTGTTGGGGTCAGAGGGCGGCACGGCCGTGCTGCTCTGACGGCGAGAGCGGGCATGGCTCGGGGGCGTGGGGACGTGGAGGAGGTAGAGGAGGCGGAGGCGGTGGTGGTGGAGAAGGTGGGCGTCGGTCTGCTGCCTTCGGGCGAGGGCGGGGTGGGTCGATGGCGTTGGGGTTGGCGTTGGCCGAGGGCATGGGTGGCGAAAGCCAGGGGTGGTTGGGGATTAATGCGTTAGGACGAACGATGCACAATCGCCGACACAGGCGGTGGGGCACTGGGCGGGGGTTAGCGCTTAGGCCTTAGGCTTCGCGGACTGGGGCGCATATTGAAGCTTGAAGCTTTGCCGCAACCCACTGAGTCACACTACTCACTACGCAATCAGCGCCACTGGCCAGTGTCTTGCCTTGCTCAATCGGCTTTCTGTCCCTGTCCGCCAAGTAGGGTTGGTAACGAGAGTACTAGCTTCCGATGTCACTACACTTGGTCTTTCTGACGAGATACATCCACACGACCCTATACAGACCTCCTAAGCTACTCCCATCAAGAAGCGGGGCATACCGGATACCATGTGTTGGCCACGCCCACATCACGATAGACACGAATGCATGTACCCGCACTCCTTGTCTTGGCTTCCCCCCCCCGCTGCAGCACAAGTGCGAGGTTGCTCTCAGATCTCATCGGGTCAGTACCGGAAGTAGTGTAGGCTCTGCTGTACGCTGGTACAAGATGCAGGAACGAATCAGTGGCATCCGCTCGCTTTCCCTCTCAATGCCTACTAAAGTAGGTCCATGTACCCCACACCTCAATCCAACTATATCTTCATTCCGCTTCTGTCCCTAGTGTGTTGAACGTTGAGAGCATCAGGAAAGTATGGCGCTTGGCCAGCCGCGTCAACCTGGAGGCGAGGAAAACAGAGTGTACTCTATCCATGCAGCGCACACACTGAGCTTCACCCCCTCGAACGATTTTTTGCTTTTGGACAGCGTACCAACCAAGTGTCGATCTCAGCGACAAGCACCGAGACCAAACAAACGCTCAGCTCTCCATCCCTTTCCCCTCGTTTGCCAGGTTGCCTTGCGTTGTGGCCCTCGTCTCTGCTTTCCTTCTTGCCTACCTCCCACTTGGCACCCTGCCTCGGATCCATCCCATCCTGCACTGCCATTTATCATTCCCTGGTGCATCGAACGCCCAACCCCCTCCTCCTCTCCCTACTGCTCGCGCATAGCATCCATATGCATCGTATTGTTCTTTTCCCTTGCCCGCGCACTGAGCCCTGGCATGGGCATGGGCACGCGTGGCCAAGTGGCCAGGAGGCCAGGGCAGCGCAGACGACTTAGCGCGCCTTGAACGTCCGCCCCGAAGCGGTTTTGCGTTCCTTGTCGGCCTGCTCGGGCTTGGCCCGGTTAAGCACCTTGGTAAACTCCGCCACGCGGTGCCGCATGCGCGACTGCATGTACGCCTTGGAACATTTGACTACGTGGAAAGGGGGGGCACAATTAGCTTTCGTCCTGTCCGAGTGCTCCCTTTGGGAAGCGCAAGGGGGGGGTTCCATCGCGCAAACGAGAGTGTCACGCCGGAGGGAAGAGGGTAGGAAGAGGGTAGGAAGAGGGTAGGAAGACGTACTGTGGTAGTGGAGGTAATCGCGGAAGAGCTGGATGGTGCTGACTGTGGCAAATGCCACTTCGGGCGTTTGGAAATGGCGCGGGAAGAGAACAAAGGTGACGTAGCCAAGGTTCTCTCCTTGGGCCAGGTTGGGCAAGTGGCGAATCTCCAGCGGAGGCTCCTTGTTGGAATACAGCACCTGCGGCGCCGATTGGATCTGGGGCCGACGTCGGGCATCGACAAATTCCTAGTCCAGCGGGAGGATGGGTCAGCAGTCCGCAGCAGGCAGCAGGCAGCGGGCAGTGGGCTCGGGCTCAGTCTCGGGCTCGGGCTCAGTCTCTTCTCTACCTCTGAAGCACAAGGGCGGGGGGTAAGACGAACCTGGAGGAACAGGCGGCCAAATACTGTGTCGGTCTCGTCCTTGAACTCGGTACTAACACGACGGTCACGCGGTCGGCCGAGGGGAGGATGTAAATTGCCTCGTCTTCGCGGTAGGGGATGACGAGCGTTTCTCTGCTGCGCCAGTGTGGCTTGCCGAGTGAGCGCCTTCAACGACCTTGGTCTGTTCTGCGAGTGCCTTGTGCACCGCGAACGCAGCTTCGAACGGGGCGGCCATAGCGTTGCGCTTGAGCAAGGCGACAGACTGGATGAGCGCCGTGCGCGCCTCGCCCTCTGGCAACGCACCATAGTCGAACCGGAGCGACACCGAGTACCCCGACTCGACCTCGGACGCAGGTAGGAGGTAAGCACCGTACTCGCGCGCTAGCACCTGGTCAGCGCCTTGGGCCACCAGCTGGGGCCAGCACCGCATGTCCATCGACAACGTCAGCGGACCGGCCTTGGGCGCTTCGACGTGGTACGCAACGCCATCAAAGTCGCTGAACGTCTGGTCCACCGCGCCGGGAGAGGCGAAGCGCTGCGTCAGCACATGCTGGATGATGGTGTTCTCGGGCGGGGAGGATCATGGGATGGGGGGCGGGCAGGGGAAGAGGGAAGAGGGAAGGGGAGAGGGAGCAGGGGGAGGGGGGATGGCCGTCGGTGCTCAGGCGGGGGCGTCGGGGTGCGCTGAGGCGCTGAGGCGCCTGGGCTGTTGCCTGGTACGCTCGGGCTGCCTGGGCGCAACCCTACTGCCACACAGGCTCTTCCCTGGCCGAGGCAGTTGGTCGGTGATCATCGATCCATGATAACCGCAATCGAGATAGTCGATGATCGATGATCGATGACGTGGGTGCTTGCAATGTTCAACTTGCCAGCGCAGGCCAGCCCCGCGCCCATCGTTGCCCACTGCGCTGGCCAGAAGCAGAAGCCCATCGCTGCCCTCCTCTGGGGCTCCCCTTCCGACGCACCACTCCCACCCCGACGCGGTCCATCTCCATCTCCATCTCCAACTCCAACTCCATCCGGTCCTGCAGCTTCAACGTGTTGGGCGCGATCAGGCTGTGGGCCGCATGGGCAGGTGGGCCGCAGGCCTCCGCAGGCGCGCAGGAGCAAGCAATGTGTACATGTCGTGAGCCGACAGAGCGGATGCTATACTATGTACCGCCTCTCTCGAAGCAGCTGCTGGGATGGGAGGATGTGTGCATTAGACGTGGGCGAGCCACTTCCACAGCGCATCGGGACGCTTATAGTCGTGGTGTACCAGCGTCAGAGCCAGCGCTGCTGCGACGTGGCGGTGAGGAAAGTGTGGGCAGGCGAGTGCGGGGGGAAGAGGGCGGCCCACTGGGTCCAGATGGCAAATGCCTCTTCGGCCCAGGCGCGGAACGAGGCAGGCTCAATCAAGGTTGCTTGTACCACCTCGGTTCCTGGCCATACGGCCCACGTCACGCAGTTGGCCCCTCCCGCAGCGACATTCGTTTCTACTTCGTTGCCGCTTCCTGGCCGCCAGGCAAAGTACGACACTTGCTCAGCCAAGGGCGAGCTGGCAATGGCGCGTGTCAGGCGTTGCTTGTCGGCGTCCGACACAAACAGCTCGACATAGGCCTTTTGGTACACGTACCCGCCCGGCGGGCCAAAGCCGTAGATACGATCTGACGATGGCGCGCCATCCACCGCCGGCTGGGAGCCCACTGTCCACCAGCCTTGGCCCTGGGCCGAGTTGAGTTGCAGCAGCGCATCTCGAATCGTTTCCGTTTCCTCCATCAACGGCCCGTCCCACCAGGGGATGATGGACAAGGATCCCTCGAGGTAGCGGACGAAAATCTGGCTAATCTCAGCATCGCTACTAGGCGCGCCCCAGGTCGCACGAGCTTCCTGTGGTGGCAGTTTGATGTTAGCGCCGTAACCGTCAATCTCGCCATAGGCCGGGGAGCGAATGTCGCCCCATCTACCATTGGGGAACTCGTCCCACTCGCCCGGTGCCAGCGCCGCCGTCTTGGCCACCGAAGAAGAGCTGGTCCACCAAGGCGACTGGGCTACGATCCACTCGGTGCTGCGCTCAAGGTTGAGGGTGCAGATGTGGAAACAGCCAACGTAGCAGTCTGCATCGTCCCAGATCCGCTGCATCATGTCTTGGGCCAACTGCGTCCCGTACTCGCGCACCCGCACATCGTCGTGCTTTTCGTTCCTCCTCCACCGCCCGTTGCACCTCGCTCGGCACATTGATCTTGCACAGCGTGCTGATCCGCCGAAAAGCATTGTAGTTGACAATCGGCATGAACGCAGGCACAATTGGAATGGTGATGCCCTCGGCGCGCGCACGTCGCTCCCAGCGCAAAAATACCTCCGCATCGTAAAACAATTGCGTCACCACAAAGTCGGCGCCGGCCGCTTGCTTTTCCTTGAGGTGCTGCAAGTCGCGACCGACTTTGTCGCCCTCTTCGTCGTCCGGATGTCCTTCGGGGTAGGCCGCGACCCCAATGCAGAACCAATCGCCATGCTCCGCACGAACAAATTTGACCAAGTCGACGGCATGTTGGAACCGGTCGTCGGCCGCGACCCAGTACTCTTGCCCGCGCGGGGATCACCCCGAAGGGCGAGCAAGTTGCGGATCCCCGCCTGCCGCGCCGCCTGCAGCGTCGCACGCAGCGCGGCGAGCGTCACGTTGGTACAGGTCAAGTGCAGCAACACGTCCACCGGTTGCGGGTGCGCAGGCGCGTCCGAGGAGGAGGAAAATCGGTCCTGCTCCTCCGTCAGGTCGCCGCGTTGGATGCGGGCAGCAATCTCAAGGCTGTCCTTGTCGGTGGAGCCGCCGGCGCCCCAGGTGACGTCGATCCAAGCGGGAGGCTGGGTGTGGATGTGGGGGTCGTTGTGCGCTTGGTCGGGATGGGCGAGACGGGCGATGCGGGAGAAGAGATGTTGTTTGCCGGTGGCGGTTTTGGGCGGGAAGAACTCGAGGTAGAGCGGCGTTTTGCGCCCCTTCAACTTGGGCGCAATGTGCTGCGCACTGGGTTGTGCGCTGGGCGGCGCACTGAGCTGTGTACTGGGCTCGGCCATGGTGGGTGCCAAGGGAGCCAAAGGGCAAAGGAAGGAAGGATGGATGGACTGGCTGAGCCGGTGCGCTCGGAGACCCAGATGTTAGAGGGTACTGCTAGGGTTCTCCTGCACGGCCCTCAATGGATCGGTGACGCTCGCCTAGCCGAGCGGAAGCGTTCCGCTCGCAGCCGCGCACGCCCTGCTCGCTCCATCTCCCTTCTCTCTCTCCTTTCTCCTTCCCTTCAGACGTTGCTTGAAGACTTGTGGCTCACCACTTTGCCTTCACGCCTTGTCTGAAGGTACGCCTCTGCTTCCTTTCTTGACCTGTTGCTCCTCACAATGAGACGTTGCTTGAAGACTTGTGGCTCACCACTTTGCCTTCACGCCTTGTCTGAAGGCTGCTTTGCAGCTGATCCATAGGATCGCGAGTGCTCTCAAGTCGCACTCTAGCAGGTTATGTCGCCCTTATCTTCTGCCTCTGCGCATTCTGCGCACCCGGTTTCCTCGCCTCGCGACATTGTGGAAGCGTATGTTCGTCGTGGCGAGTTTGACCCCAACTCCCAAGTCGAGATAGCCCCTGGCACGACAGCGAAGTGGCCGGCTTTTCGCATCAAGGGCACGACTTATGCTTGGGCTCAACTGAGCGTCGTTCTTTCGGACGTTGACGAGGACGTCGCTGCCAAGTTCATCCTGGAAGTCATTCCTACCATTCGCCACTGGGGTATGCCGATGAGTGGCATCGCCTCCCCGCTCCCTGGTTCTGCAGTGGCAGACAAGGACTCTATTGTGGCTGATATCATTACCGACTACAATAAGGGCCATGGTGGCGAAAACTTCTTGCTCACACCCGACCGACTTCTATGTTGCCTACGTCTTTTATACCAAGTCTCATCGCTTCTCCACTTTTGAGGACTTGCAGAAGGCAATCTTTCGCCATATCAAGGCAGTGCGTAATGCTTGGAAACTGTACGAGGACAATCAGGCTTCCAAACACCGTGTCGATCTGAAGCGTCGTGCCATGCGTGACATGCTCCTCGACCCAGCGGACTGTATCAGAGAGCCCCAAGGTGTGGTCGTGTCTGGCCCCAAGGATGTGGATTGCTCTCGTGATTGCACTGGTGGAGAGGGTAAACCTCTGGTTGCAGCACCACTCGTTGACGAGCCTTTCCCGGCTCGTGGTGCCAGCGAGCCAGCGGAACACCTTGCTTCGCCCGCGTGTGAGCCAGTTGCTGTCGCCCATGAGCCTCTGGGCAAGATGCCACGCGTTGGTCCTGATTTACTGACGATGCATTCCGCTAGTCCCAAGTCCGGGGCTGAGTTAGCTGCTGTTGGGTATGACCCTGTTGCAGCAATGGCATCTGTCGGCCCGGACTTACCCCCAGCGGGTGGTGACTATGTGTCACGGGAGGTGCATTCCCCCAGGTCCACGCCAGCTGCTATCGCCAAGCTGGATCCTGTGGCTGCGATGGCATCTGTCGGCCCGGGCTTACCCCCAGCGGGTGGTGACTATGTGTCACGGGAGGTGCATTCCCCCAGGTCCACGCCAGCTGCTATCGCCAAGCCGGATCCTGTGGCTGCGATGGCATCTGTCGGCCCGGGCTTACCCCCAGCGGGTGGTGACTATGCGTCACGGGAGGTGCATTCCCCCAGGTCCATGTCAGTTGCTATCGTGGCTCAGGATCAGACAACCGATCAGGCGCTTGGTGGCCCGGTACCCGTTGCAGTCCCGGCGCCTCGTAAGGGGGGCTGATTACGCTCGGTGCCTTTGCACCGATGAAGGGGAAACAATGGCTGACTTGGCACCCGATCAAGGGGGGCCGGTGGCTGGCCTGGCGCCTGATACAGTGGGGACGGTGGATGGCATGGCACCTGATCAGGCGCTCGGTGGCCTGGTACCTGTTAAAGTCCAGGCGCCTGGCCAAGGGGGGCCGATGGCGCTTGGGCCTCTTCACCCGATGAAGAGGAAACGATGGCTGGCCCGGTACCCGATGAAGGGGGGCCGGTGGTTGGCCTAGCGTCTGACAAAGGGGGGCCGTGGTTGGCTTGGCACCTATCAAAGGGGGGTCGTGGTTGCCTGCGTCTGACAAAGGGGGGCCGGTGGATGGCATGGCGTCCGACCAGGCGCTTGGTGGCCCGGTTCCCATTGACGTCCATCAGGCACCCGACCAAGGGGGCCGATAGCGTGTGCACTATTGGCCAGGCGCCCGACAAAGGGGGCCGACCGCGTGTGTGGTGCCATTGGCCAAGCGCCTGACGAAGGGGGGCGATAGCGTGTGGTGCTATTGGCCAGGCGCCGACAAAGGGGGGCCGACCGCGTGTGGTGCCATTGGCCAGCGCCTGACGAAGGGGGGCCGATAGCGTGTGGTGCTTTGGCCAGGCGCCCGACAAAGGGGGGCCGATGGCGGCGTGGACGTGTCGGCCTGGTGCCTGACCAAGGGGGACCGATGTCGCGCGCTGCTATTGGCCGAGCGTCCGATCAAGGGGGCCGATGGCGTGTGGCGGTGTCGACCTGGCGCTGGACATGGAGATTAACGGTCGCCGAGCTTGCGGACAAGCTTGCACGGTCGCCTAGCACCATACGCAGGGAAGGCGATTGCCGCTTGTCAGAGCTTGCGGCCATCGACGGGATGGGAAAAAGGGGGGCTGCCCCCGTCCTTCCGCACATGCATTTACGCGCGCCGGACCACCTTGCCTTACTGTTCCCTCCCACCCACCCTTTTCAGCGATACTCACCATGTGTTGGCAGGCCTGCCTGTTCCAAATTGCGTATGGGCACGGTACCGATCCTCAGGCACACATTGTCTGTCGGGAGAGAATATCGATACTGACCTGAGGTCCCAAGGCCGGGGCCCACCGACGCAAGCCACCCTAGCTGCCCTTCTTACTTGTTAGCTCGGGAGGTATGTGCGGACTCGTTGGCCCTCTTGTGTGCTTTGCTTTAACGTCTCTCTCTCCCATTGCATCCAACATGATGGGCGGTTCTGACGGTTTCCTATCTGACCCGGGGGTGGTATTTTGATCGTTCCAAGACCACAGGCACCGTTTACGATTGGGGCTACACGGGCGGCTGTGGCAGTTTCTTACATGACTCGGACAGGTACTTTGACCGATCCATGATGGGGGACACCGTTTATGTTTTGGGCTACACGGGCAGCGGTGGCACTTCCCTATCTGACCTGGGCGGGGGTCCTTGATCGTCCCAAGACAAGTGCTGCTGTTGACAGTTTCGGTTACACTACTCGATGTGGTAGTTTCCTACTTGACCCGGGGGGGGGTACTTTGACCGTCTCAGAGCAGTGGTGCGGTTGACGGTTTAGGTTACGCTAATGGTTGTAGCCGTTTCCTGTCTGACCCGGGCGCGGGGGTACTTTGACCGTCTCAAGAGCAGTGGTGCTGTTGACGGTTTAGGCTACACTAATGGTTGTGGCCGTTTCCTACCTGACCGGGCGCGGGGTACCTTGACCGTTCCAAGATTGGCGGTGCTGTTACTATTGGGCTGCATGGGCGGCTATGGTTTCCTTTCTGGCCCAAATGGGAGTTTCTTTGGCTGTCTCAAGACGGAGGCACTGTCTCTAGTGTACGCTACATGGGCAGCCGTTGCACTTTCATCCCACCCGGGCCCGAAGACTTTGGTCGCTCCTTTGCCAGCGGTGCTGCTTGCGAAGTGTACTGATCACCTACAAGGTACTTTCGAACCATCGTTGACGCTGGTCCTCGTGACGGTTTGGACCAGTCGTCATCCTTTTTCTGTCCTGAATTTGGTCCTTTTCTCCTTTTCATGGCTGTGCCAAATTTGACTTGTTGGTTTCTTTTCAAGTTGAATTGCCTTCTATGGTTCTACTCGACCTCCAACTCTACGTTTTTACTGTTCGACTTTGGCTTCGGTTCGACTTGGCATATGTTGTCTATATCTCCAAGTTGCATCGATCTCTATGACTTTCACAGCTTCCTTACCTGCACACGTTCAACATCCTCTTTCGGCTTGGAACATGTTGTTTCTACCTCCAGTTGAATCGACCTCTATGATTCTTACGCTTCCTCCCTCATCCGTTGAACATCCTGTTCGACTTGGAACATGTTGTTTATACTTCCAAGTTGAATTGACCTCTGTGACTTTCTACGCTTCCTCCTTACCTCCATGCGTTGAATATACTGTTTCTCTTCCTTGACTTGGCAACATCGCTTGCCAATTATGTTTTTCCTTTCACTTTTTGACCAGAGGCGTTGGAGACATCCTTTCTTCTTTCATCCATGCCTTGGCCCTTGGCCGAGGACCACCACCACCTGTGGTCTGGCGAGCTCACCGAGGGGGGCTGTTAGAGGGTACTGCTAGGGTTCTCCTGCACGGCCCTCAATGGATCGGTGACGCTCGCCTAGCCGAGCGGAAGCGTTCCGCTCGCAGGCCGCGCACGCCCTGCTCGCTCCATCTCCTTCTCTCTCTCCTTTCTCTTCCCTTCAGACGTTGCTTGAAGACTTGTGGCTCACCATTTGCCTTCACGCCTTGTCTGAAGGTACGCCTCTGCTTCCTTTCTTGACCTGTTGCTCCTCACAATGAGACGTTGCTTGAAGACTTGTGGCTCACCACTTTGCCTTCACGCCTTGTCTGAAGGCTGCTTTGCAGCTGATCCATAGGATCGCGAGTGCTCTCAAGTCGCACTCTAGCACCAGAGGGCGGTTCGGCTCTTCTCACATCAAATACATCTCAGCCCAGCCGGCCCACAGCACAAGTCCGTTCCCGACCGTAAAATTTAACCCCCCAAGCAGGCTTACGTCAGTCGGTCTCTCATGTGTTCCAAATCAACTTGAACGTTCAATGTTCCAACCCCACTAGCCACTCCCCACAGCAATTAGCCACTGGCCACAAAGTACTGGTACCAACCATAGCATCCATCCATCCATCCATCCATCCATCCCATAGCCACCACCCAACACACACTCTCGTCAACGCCATTGATTGTCAAGCCCACGCATACTGCTGCGGAGCGTCGCACCTAGGTTCGCTGGAAGCAGAGGGCGCTCGACGCCGGAGTGGCCCAGCCCGGGGGACACCCAAATGGTCGGTCGCCCTGGTACCAGGCATGCACTCCACGAGTAGACGAGGCAGGGGGGGCACGTGCAAGGGGGGACCATGGCACAAGAGCGAGTTACTTCTTGCAGCCCTCGCACGAGCATGTCGTGCCACACGAGCAGGCCGTCGAGGCGCTGCTGCACGAGCACGACGAGTTGGGTCCACAGGGGCACTGTCATGCATCATGTCCACATGGGTACGAGAGCCAAGGCCACAGAGCGTCAGTTGCCCGCCCGGAAGGGAGGTGGGTCGCCTAGGCAGTAGGGAGGTGGAGGACGTACAGACATGATCAATGGCGGGGGAAAAGGGGGTGAGGGAAGAGAGCCAAGAGAGGTGGTGCGGCGGGCGGGTTATATAGGCCGTAGAGGAGAGGCTTATGCGTCCTATAGGCGGAGCAGCAAAACGACCAACGCACGGGAGAAGCCTTCCTCCGTGACATGTGACATGTGACATGTGACAATGCCGCATGTGTCGGGCGACACCAATCCATGCATCCAATCAAGCAAGGGGCAGTGTATGCGTCTGCATGATCTGGTCTGTGCGCTTGCGCCGCAACTCGGATTTGAAAGGCTCAACGTTCAATGTTGGCTAAGCGCTAAAGCGTTAATTGGCGCAAAACCCAACCAACACTAGCTCATGCAACTGCTGCTTGCGCGCGTATGTACCCTCCTACTGGAGCTTCGCTGGCAACAAGCGTTCTGGGGCGGCCACGAATCGAACAGGGGGAAAGCGAAAGGTGGGGGGTCCATGCCAAATGTGGTCATCGCCATCCTCCGCATGGTTCTGCCTTCTTGCTTTTCAAGCTTCATCGACCATCCAACCTGATGGGACATGAGAGGCATGAAGCATGGGTAGGGGCGCATATCCTGGCACGTAAGACACGCTTGCCCGTTCAACCTCTACCTTGAACATCATCGACATCAGCACGAGGTATTAGGGACTAGGTGCCTCCTATGAGCGCATAGAAATTGCAGTTCATATCCATGTGCCCCCAACCCATATCGAGGGCATAAGTTTAAAGGAGAAAAGGGAGAGGGCTGTTGAATGTTGGACTTTGAGCGCGGAGAGTTGGGAGCGGGGAACAGAGTGCCCTGGATGGCTACGGGGAAGCTGGGAGCAGGGTGGACGATGGGAGACCTGTTGGGCGGGGAAAAGAGAAATGGGAAGCATGACCCACATGGACAAAAGGGGACAGTGTGTCCCCCTTCACTGCTAGCATCACTATTAGTCCCAAGTCACTTGCCTAGTCACTACTCACTGGACTCGTTTTAGATGCACAGAACTACTACTAGATTTACAGGCAGGGTAGGTGTTTTTTAGATAGAATGCATTCGAAGATCGCTGGAAAGCGATTACACGGCAACCACGGTTAGGTGTGACATGTGACGTAGGACGGAAGCACCACAACGTAGTAGAGCAGTAAGCGGTACAGAAAGTGGCAGGTTAGTGTGAGGGGAGCGCACACTAGGGAGAAGCTGACCAAGTCAGCAGCAGCACAGGGTTAGCGAGAGACAGAAGATGTGCGACGGACTCACGGGTCAGGCGATCAAGTCGGCCAGGAGCGAGGGAAAGCGGGATGAAGTCGGAATGTACACGAGCAGGGCAAACAAGGTCAGGAACAGCGTCGGCATATAACAGAAGGGACGTACGACGGCGGCGAAACAGGTCAGACGAGTCGAGGCGAACAAGGCGAGACGAACCAACTGTGGGATTCCGTGCATGCCGCAGCTGGGCAGACAGTGTCAGTGGCAGGACCACTCCAAGCGCGAAGGACGGGGACGTACGATGGCAAGGCAGACCAGCCAAGTGAGAGGACCACAGGCAAGGCAAACCATGTAAGCGAGACAGCCAAAGTGAGCAGACGGTCAAAGGGGGGATCGAAGGCGAGCGAAAAGGTTTTTATTGCATCACGGATGTGACCCACAAGGTCAGAAGAAGCGAGGGGAATGTGGAGGAAGCGGGCACGTACGATGGCGCTGCGGACCAGGTGAAATGAGGGCAAGATTGCCCGCGAGGGGGAGTCTGTGTAGGCGGGGTCAGCAACAGAGCGCTGGCGGGCAAGAGAGCATGTACGACAGAAGCAATGCAGACATTGAGAGGGGGACGGGGCGAGAGGCGGAGGGGGCGTCCACCAGCGATACTGACGAGGCGAGGAGGACGGTGTGTGTGGCGGGAGAGGGAATGGAGACGCACGGCAGCAATTAATGCAGACCAGGCAAGGAGAACCGAGCGATGGGGACGGGACGAGGAAGGCGGGCAGCAGGCGGTGCAGGCAGCAGCGATGGTGATGTGAAAATGCACCGCGACGGGAGCTATGGACTCCAACGTCCAACAACTCTGTGCTGCTCTTGTGTCGCCGACATGAACAAGTTCGAGAAGAATGATGAGAAGCCGCCCCTCCACACTCGCTCATCCCTGAGGGGAATTGCTCTACCGAAGACAAGGGCCGGGATCTTCGAGCTGAACCAATTCGAGGCGGACGATCTGTGGAGGAAGAGCTTTTGATGCGCTCGGGCGCTGTCCCTGCCGCAGTGTTTGATCAGCCAAGGACCAAGATTGGCGTGGTACAGCAATCTCTCACCGACAAGGATCTGGGCCGTTACGAGCTCGGGGACTATGTCAAGGTATGGGTACAGTATTCAGCACGTCTGCACCAAGAAGTGCATGATAGAGTAAGACAACCAGAAAGTACTGATGCGCAACTACGAGAAGGGCCCAGTCACGGGGAGGAACGAAACGAGAGAGTACTTCATCCCGGGGGCGTCTCACGTGCACATATGGACTTGAGGACCAGCTGAAAGTCCCCCGAACTGAGCGCCAAGGCGCTGAGCAAAGACGTGGCCCAGAGGAAGCGACGACTCTTCGGACAGTGACAGTGATTAATGCGAGTATCCAATGGACATGCATTGCGTGATGAGGACGAGAATAGGTTTGGTGTCAGTCGTCAGTCGTCAGTAGCCAGTCTTCCATCATAGGGAGGTGCGCATCCCGGACCCATCAGCCCGAACCTCTCGAGACGTGAGTGGGGCCATGGGCGGCGCTTTGACATGATGCGCATGCGCATGCGCACATGCTGATATCGCTGATACCCCACATCCCCTGGCTCCCAAGCGACGTCGTCGGACACGCTGGAATCACTGGTACCAGAGTGGGGGCCGTAGTAGTGTGAGGTGGGGGTGGCCTGTGCTTTTTCCAGTGGGCAGAGGCGGCGCCAGGGTCAGGTGACGTCAGGGGGGGTGTTCCGCCAGCAGGCCCCGCGCCGGGCGGAATGGAGACGCGATAAGCAGATAGGGGCGTGGGAGGACAAGGGCCAGCACAGCGCACGTGGAGCAGGGGGGCAGTGTCAGCGCACGTGCGCGTGTCTGGCTGCAGCTTACGTGAGATGTGAGAGGGGGCTGGGCACGAGGCAGCACAGCGCACTGCCTCTCCCTCCCCCGCCCGACGCGGTCAGTGCAATCAGAAATCAGACGCCGCGTCGCCCGCAGCCACCATCTGCGGCCAGGCCTTGGCTGTTGCCCTCCTGCCTCTGCCTCTGCCTCTGCCTCTGCCTCTGCCTCTGCCTCTGCTCTGCCTCCTGCTCCCCCTGCCCCCGCCTTCGCCCCATGAAGTATCTCGACTACCCCGAGCTCGAGCTCCTCTCGCGCGCGCTCACCTTCGAGTCCTCCGACGTGCGCATCTTTACGCGTCTCGAGGCCTACTCGTGCAAGGCCGTGTCGCGCGAACGCCGTCTGCTCCGCGCCCTCGAGCAGCACTACACTGCCCGTGCTGCCGCCCAGCGCGACGCCCACCTCCTCCTCTCCCGATCTGTCGACGCCGCAGACGCGCCCCCGCTCAGCACGTCCCTCCAGAGCCAGACCTCTCCGCCACTCTCCCCCTCCCATTCCCATTCCAATTTGTTTCCCTCTCCCTCTCCCTCCCGATGGTCTCGACCAAGGCAGCTTCGACTCGGCCTTTGGCCCGCTCAACGACCCGCAGGCCCGCAAGGTCCTCTTCACCCTCATCACCGCCCTCAACCTCGCCTTCCCCGACTACGACTTTAGCGCGGTCAATCCCGCTGATTTCCGCGCCGAAGCCAGTCCCCACGGCGTGCTGTCGAGCCTCAGCACCACCCTGCGCCACCTGTCCGCCGTTTCGGGCACGCCACGCTCCTTCTCTGCCCTTCCTGGTGCCCTGCCCTCGCTCCTCGGAAGCCCATCCAGCCCCACCAGCTCCTCCTTTCCTCCCCGCTTGGCCCCGGCGCACAGTTGGCCTCGGTCGTGGACGACATTATGGACGTGAACGATTGTGAGGTGTTCACGTTCCATCCTTCGCTCGAGGCCGATCCGCATGCAACAGGCGAGATTGATACGGACGAGATGGAGCCTGCACCAATGGGCGTGGGGAGCGAGTACGACGACCTCGGTTCCGAACCGGACGAGTGGGCGCACGAGGCGCACCCGGCGCCCTTTGTCCCGGTCCACCAGCACCACCAGCGCAAACCCTCGGACGACGACCTGGTCTTTGATGAAGATTACGCAGGCGGGTTTCGAGGCGAGTCCCCGCCGTCCGAAGCATCCTCGGACGCGGGGGACGATGCGCCCCCGCGCGGTGCGCTCGACTCGTCCGGGGGTGGAGTACTGTGGACGACCTATGCCTTCTTCTACAACCGCCGCCTCAAACGTCTGCTCTTTGTCAATGTGTGGGCGCGGCGCGTTTCGGACTCTCCCATCGACACGGTCCCAGCTCGAAGACCGAGCCAGGCGGTCCTCACGCCTGCTCCTGCCACTGCCGCTGCTCCTGCACATGTTCATGCTCATGCTCATGTTCCTGCGCCTGGCCCCCTCCTGCCCAGGAAGCCGTCTCCTTCGCCATGGCCGGACAAGCATTGCGACCCACCACGCCGGCCGCCGGGCGCTCCAACGCGGCGGACGACAACCTTCCCGTTCGCCTGGCCCGTCGGCCCACTCGCCTTTCCCCCACGACTCCCCCCACGCTTCGCCCTCGGTGTTGCGGACGGAGCTGGAGCTGGAGCCGTAGCTGAGGTCGCTGCCGGGTAAAGTACGCCCCGGGCGCCACCAGTGGCTCGACGACGTGGGTTGGACGTTGGGACGAGGGACGAGGCGGTGGGGGGCAGCCAGCGTGCTTAAAGCTGCTAGCTTTTTTGCGCTGGTGTATGGGCGGTGTGCGTGTGGCCTGATGAATGCATCTTGTATCTTTTAGTGTGGGGTGGGTGCGGAGGTAGGCTAGGTGGGTGGGTGGACGCAGGACAGGGGCGGTGGGTGGGCTGGAATGGCGTGCTAGCGAGCGGGCGGCGTGCGGAGCAGCTGGGCAGCGGAGAACCATGAGTACGGAGTGCGTGAGCGGGCACAGGCGGGGCAGGAGAGCGCAGGGCCTGTTCGTTCAGCGTTCAAGGTTCAAGCTTCAAGTTCAACTGAACTTAGAACCCAAAAATGCCGCGCAATAAGGTTGGCTGGTGAGCGTATGGCGTATGGCGTTAAGCGCGCTCGGTAGCTTTTGCTGTGCCTCGAGTGCGCTGTGGATCCACGCAACGAGCCACGGCGTGGCCTACCCGGATAGGAGACGGCCGGCGAGGGCAGCCGCAGGTTCCGTGTGGAAAGAGAGTCTGCTGCGCCCCTGCTCGCCCAGCGCACGCTGGCCAGGCAACGCGCTCCCCACACGGGACTGCCACGGGGCAAATTACCCGCGCCTAGCCGACGCCTCCTGCCCCCTGTCGAGAATGGATGGATGGATGGGATGGATGGATGGATGGATGGATGGACGCATGAGTGACGCTACAGACCAGCCGCGCCAATCCCCGGCGTGCCGCCCAGACGCAGGCAGGAGGGCGACATGGCTCCATGCGTCGATCGGCGGTGCGGATGGGTTAGTGGGCGATGGCGGCGACGGGCGCCGGCCGGCTGTGCGCGTCGCAGACGCCCGCGGTGGATGATCGTCGATAGCGTGCTACTGCCGGATTTAACGTCCTGAGCGCTGATCGGTTCGGCCCGTCTTTCTTCGGGGTTTCTTTTTTTATCACCACAGCACCCGCACCCGTCCCCTCTCCACCGCTCCCTCCCACCGCTCCTCCCGCCCGCACTCGCCTCCGCCCCGTCCTCCCCATGGGTCTCCTCTCCCTCGGCACGCCGTACGACTGGCCCGACGCCCAGAAGCTCGCCGACCATGTGCGCACGCATGGCATCACCCAGTTCCTCCATCTCTGGGACGCCGTCAAGGACCGCCAGGGCGACCACATGCTCTGGGGCGATGAGCTCGAGTACGTGGTGGTCGCCTTTGACGATGCGGCGCGCAATGCCCCGCTCAGTCTCCGCCAGGGCGAGATCCTGCAAGAGCTCGAGGCCGCGGCCGAGGGACGCAGCGCCTCCTACCCTCTCTTCCACCCCGAGTACGGCCGCTTCATGCTGGAAACCACACCGGGGCAGCCGTTTGAAGCGAGCCCCGATGCGCTGCGCCAGGTCGAACCCGACATGCGTCTGCGCCGGCTCATTGTCCGTGCCCATCTCCGGCCCAACGAGGTGCCGCTGACTGTGACGAGCTACCCGATGCTCGGCGCTCCGCGTCCCGGCAAACCCTTTATCGAGCCCGCCCATGTCCCTGACGGCCCTGCGAGTCAGAGTCTGTTCCTGCCCGACCAGGTCATCAACCAGCACGTCCGCTTCCCCACCTTGACGGCCAATATCCGCAAGCGGCGCGGCAAAAAGGTGGCCATCAATGTGCCTGTCTTCCACGACGTGAACACCCCGCGGCCGTTCCACGACCCTTCCATCCCCCATCGCTCTCTCTTCCCCGGAGACAACGAAGCGTTTGAGGGCTCTGCTTTGCCCGATCACATTTACATGGACGCCATGGGCTTTGGCATGGGCTGCTGCTGTCTCCAGGCCACGTTTCAAGCATGCTCCGTCAAGGAGGCGCGCACGATCTATGACCAGCTGATCCCGGTCGCTCCCCTTCTCCTTGGTCGGCGGCCAGCCCTGTGTACCGTGGCTGGCTCGCCGACGTGGATGCGCGTTGGAACATCATCTCTGCTGCTGTGGACGACCGGACAGACGAGGAGAAAGGGCTCAAGCCATGACCGAGGGAAAAGGCCGGATGCACATGAACAAGAGCCGGTACGATTCTGTCGATTCCTACCTGTCTACCGATGCCGCCAACAAGGCCTACTACAATGACAACCCTCTCCCTGTGGACGAAGGTGTGCTGGCGCGGCTCAAGGAGCATGGCCTGGACGATCGTTTGGCACGTCACCTCGCACACCTCTTTATTCGTGACCCGCTCGTCATCTTCTCTGAGATGGTTGACCTAGACGACCGACAGAGCTTGGATCACTTTGAGAACATCCAGTCCACCAACTGGCAGACGCTGCGTTTCAAGCCGCCGCCGCTGGGTGGCAAGATTGGATGGCGGGTGGAGGTACGGTCGATGGAAGTGCAAATCACCGACTTTGAGAATGCTGCGTTTAGCATCTTTGTCGTCCTTCTCACCCGTGCCATCCTGAGTTTTGGACTGAACTTTTACATGCCGCTGTCCAAGGTGGACATCAACATGCAGCGCGCCCAGCAACGCGATGCGATTCACACCCAACGCTTCTTTTTCCGCAAAGACATTTCGCGCCACCGCGCCGCTCGTCCCGCCACTGCCTCTACCTCTACCGGTCCCAACCCGGACGCGTTGAGCGAAGCTTTGACGGCCGAGAAGGAACGATGCAGTACGCCGCCCACACCAGCCACGACGGCTAGTGCTAGTTCCAACAGCAAGCCTGGGTTCCGTAAAGACGCGCTGCTCAACTCGCATGCGCGCGCCCAGGGCTTGGAGAAGGAGTTGCCCTCGGACCCGCCTTCGTTTGCTCGCTCCGCTTTTGCTTCTTGCCCAGACTCGCGCTCCATCTCGCCTGACCCAGAGCCTGCGCCGCAAGATGAAGACGCTGAGTTCACCCTTGACGAATTGATCAATGGCACCGTACGTCCCGTCCCCCCCCCCCCCCCCTAACCCTTCCTTTTCACTTTCCTTCAAGTCGTGCTGACACCCACGGCGGCGCAGGGCGAGTTTGCCGGCTTGGTGCCGCTCGTCCGCTCGTACCTCGACCGTCTACGGATGGACGTGGAGACGCGGTGTGAGTTGGAGCGGTACCTCGCACTAGTTTCGGATCGCGCCAGCGGCAAGCTCAAGACGGCCGCGACGTTTATCCGCGACTTTATTCAGGCGCCCCGCCTATCGGCAGGACAGCCAAGTGCCGGCCGAGACCAACTACGACCTGATGAAGCAGCTGGATGCGATTGAGCAAGGCACACTCGATGCGCCGGGCTTCCTCCCCGACTGGTACGCTGCTCGTCGACGTGCCGCCCACGCGCAAGACCAAGCGGCCTTGGCGCGCACCGCCCCGTCTTCTCCGCCCTCGTCCGCGCACCCTGCCCCTGCCCCTGCCCTGCCCCCACACCGTAGCCGATTCCAAACTCCAAACGCCTACTTGTCCTATCCTACTTGCTCTATTTACATCCTGCCCTTGGTCGCTTGAAGTAGTCCAACCTGTAGTATACTTTTCTGTTTTTCGTTTCGTACACGAACCCACACATGCGACGAGGGGGCGAGGGGGCGCGACCCAAACAAAACAAAAACCAAGAATGCTCACAGTTCCTCGTCCTCGTCCTTCATCTGCGACGGCTTGAGCATGCCCGGCACTTCGCCCGCCTTGGCCATCTCGGCTGCCACCTGAGCCTCCTTGTCGTCAACGTACAAGTCGGCATGGTCCGACCGCACCCCACTCTGTTCGCGCGAGAGGATGAGAAAGTCGCGAAGGACTTGTTTGTATGCGGCGGCCTGGCCCGCGCGCAAAAATAGCTCCACCACAAACCGCTCCACATAGGCCGGATCCATATTGGGGAACGCATTGTGCAGCATAGTGGCCGTGTACTGCTCCACATACAGCTTGTTGTCCGCCTGTCCCGCCTCCACTTCCGGACCGAGCGGTACCAGCACAGCACCTGCCTACCAGTTCAAACAGTTTCGCCAGCAACATCGACTGTCCCCCAAAGCCCGATTTGTGGTCCGCGTCGGTCAGTACGGCAAACACGTCGCGCAAGACGGCAAGCAAGTACGTCTGGTAAAACGCTTGGGCTACCGAGGCATCTGCCAACCGCATCTTGTCCACAGCTCGAGCATGATGACCAAGCCTTGGTCGGCAATATCGCGCATCGTGTGCTTGATGGCCCAGATGATGCTGTCCATCGTCAGTCGGAACTTCTCGGGCGGGAGGGTGAGGAGTGCCTCAAAGCAGTTCTCTGTGATGGCACGCAGCAAACGGAAGAAATCCAACGCGGTGCTCGGGGAACTCGCTAAAGTCGAGCGAGATCATAGCCAGCGTAGGCTCAAACACTGCATCGATCGTCGGTTGGATCTGGGGCAGGAGAAGGGCACCCAGCTTGTTGGTGATGGCAGCCATCACGTTGAGCACCTCGGCATCCCGTGCGTCGGGCACATTGTTGGCATAGTCGCCCAGAACCGCTTCAAGTAAGGTGGGGATCATCGAGGTGGAAATGTACTGCAAGTCGGTCGCGCGCGCTACATAGGTCTCCACCAAGCGCAGGATCTCCTTCTTGATGTCCGCAAGCCACGTACGATGGGTGTCTTGGTCGCAATCAACCCTTCGGCCTCGACCTTGGTGGAGATGATGGTGCTAACGCTCTTGTACAGTTCGAGCATGTCGAGGTAGATCTGGCCTAATTGCGGAAGGAAAGCCGCCCCAATGGAGGTGCAGGCGGCCACATTGGTCTTGAGCACATTGGCCAAAACTTTGATGTTCTCCGGGGAGCTGAAGACATCGACGTTGGCTCGTGCTTGTTCCAACACGTTATTCCACGCCGAATTGGGTAGCTCCATCAACTTGGCAATCAACCGCTCTTGCTGATCTTGGTCCGTCTGTGCTGAGATCATAAAGCCGACCGCCTCATAAAAGGTGTGCACCTGGGAGGGGCTCAAGTCATTGGTGGTAAAGTGGAGCGAATGGAGGATCTCATCAACAAACGGCTCGGCCTCGCCGGCCTGCTGGATGATAAAGTGCCTCCGGCATTTCTGCGCAATCTTGAGGAACGTCACACGCCATATCTTGCACACCCTCATGGGTCTCGTGCATAAACTCAAAGTTCTTGTTGACCACCGTCTTGAGGAACTTCCAATGCGCCCGCAAGAAACGTGGGTATTGCCCAACAATGTACATGATGTTTGACGCAACCACCGCCTTGTTGTCCTTGCCCTTCTTGGCCTCGCACAGCGTCAGCAAATCCCGGATCACTGTCACGAGGAATCGACGTTCCGAGTCTTCCGACATGGCTCCCGAGATCGATCCGATCGCCCAACAAAGCGTATTAAGCGGGTTCCACCCCCACTCGGAACCATCGACCTGGCGCGAGAGTTTGTCGGTCATGATATTTTCCGTGTCGACGGGGTCGAGGTGCGTGAGGTACACAAGCACGCTGCGCATGCTCTTATACATGACCATCGCGTCCGACTCCTTCAATACTTCACGAACAATCTCACCCTCGTCGTTCTCCACGATCAGCACTCCTCTGGCTTCACCATGCGCTCAATCATCACCATCCGCAGGTTGGACAGAATGTCGGCATACATCGTCTTGCGCATCGCCACCAGCGCCGCCGCCTCGGACTGGTTCCCACCAAATGCACCGCCCAAGTTGAGGCCCAAGATTGGGTTGGACACTGGCATCTTTTGCATCTCCTCGTAAAACTCTTGGGTCAACTTGCTAAAGTACTCGAGACAGATCTTAAAGATCTCCTTCTCGGGCACCATGGCAATTTGATGAGGTACATGTGCGCATTCTCGAGCAAGGCGCGGTGGTCTTCCGTCTCGATAAGCTTGAGGTGATGGGTAAGGAAAGTGGAGATGAAAATGGCAAGGTTGTTGATCAGTTCCTGGTCCTCGTCCGAGCCGTCTTCATAGCCCTTGGCAATATCGACGGACGGCGGCAGCATCCGGTTGATTGCGGACATGGACAGCTGGAAGAGAATCAGCAGCTGCTGATCATAGTCCGGCAGGCTGACCAGCGTAATTTCCGATAGACACTTGAGCGTCACGTTGCGGTAGTCGGGGTGCTCAAGGAACTGCATACAGGTTAATATACGATACAAGCGTCACACAGAGACAAACGTACGCGGCTCAGAAGCGTGTCCATGAATGTCGTCTCAAAAATGAAGCCGAGCGGGACCCAGGTGATGAAACGCAGAGTGGTGTCAAGCGTGGCCTTGATCAACGAAGGCTTCTGTGCCTTCTCCAGCACCTCCGAGCAGAGACGGAAGACTTCGGAGAATTCCGACACCATCTGCTCCTTCAGAGCCTGCGCCTTGGCCGAGGTCATCGACCCTGCGCTAAAGTCAAAGATCTCCTCCGAGAGAAGACGCAGAATGTGCATGTTGTTCTCGCAGATGGGCAGTGACGTCTTGCTGGAAGCGACGATTTCAGGAATAAAGTTGGGCCAGCCGTGGGGCCACTCCTGCTTCAGGATCTGTGGGTGGGGACAAGGGGAAAGGAGCATTAGTAAGTGGGGGGGGGTACAGAGGCCACAAAAGCCGCAACGTACCTCAACCAGGGTGGAGTTGAGCTTGTTGATGTAGACGCGCTGGTGGCGGAGGTTGGCTTCGTCCGACGACTGCTCAATGGTGGTCTGGACGACAAAGTTGCGAATGCCCTGCTGCTGCTCGGGCGGAACGGTCTTCCAGCGGGTGCTGATGAGTTTGTCGAGAATCTGGAGGGCAAGGTACTTGCTCTCGTTGCGGGAGCTGGTGGTGATGATGGTGGGGACGCGTTGCCAGGCGTCGGGGTGTTCTTGGAACTGGCGCAGCAGATCCTGCGCCTGTTTCTGGTCGGCACCCGTGCCGGTGTACATGACGGCGGCAACCTGGTCGAGGGCGCCGACGTCGAGCTCCCGACTAAAGTCGAGGAGCGTATCCATCGTGGCGCGGGAGAAGGGCTGTGGAGGCGGAGGCGGGGGGAGGGGGGAGGGAAGGCGGTGGTGGCGGTGGTAGTGGTGGCGGCGGTGGAGGCGGCGGTGGAGGAGGAGGAGGTGGTGGTGGTGGTGGCGGCAACGACCCACCCAACAGCACGCCTGGTTCGTGACTGCGGCCTGAGCCCAGGCGAGCCCCGACGGGCACGGGCAAATGCGCTGCACTGTCCCTGAGCCAGGACGCCAACCCTAGCACGCGCCTCCACCACGACCACCCGCCCGAGTGGCGGCGTTCCAACCATCACGTGATGCGGTGGCGAGCCGCCCTCCCTCGAAGCGCGTTCTTGCGTGCAAGCCATCCCTCTCGCTCAGCGCGCGTGGGCTAAGTGCTAGCACGAAGGCAAGGCAAGAAAGCAAGGCCGGAACCACCGGCACGGCAGCAGTCTACTCTGCCCCACGCTATGGCCTCCAGCCCCCATGCCTCCTTCCGCATTCGCCAGGAGAGGGCCTGCTGTGGATGACATGTATCGGACGGGTGCGCCCTCTTCGTTGTCATGATGGCAAATTGTTTTTCTGCCGAGGCGGCACTTCTGTCGTGTCCAGCAGGCGGTGCTCTGCAGGACAGCACTCCCCACGCGCGGCTGGCGGTGCTGGAGTGTGCCCACGGCCGCAGTCCAACCGACGCAATGGAGGCGGGCTGCCCCGCCGCAAGCTGCCTCCCAACCGCAAGACGCGCCGGGGCCTCGTGTTGGAAATTTGAGTCGCCACATGCAGGCGGAATCATAATCACTACCCATCCCTCCTGCATTCCGCTCTGTCTGCATTTTTCTTTTCCCCAGCCTCCCTCCCACCGCACTCGCACTCGCCACCCCCCTACCACCTGGAGCCATGCGGCTGCTCACACACAACCTCCTGGCCTGCCAGGCACGTGGCTGCGTCAACACCTCCGCCAACTTCCCCCTCGGCCTGCAGAACATCAAGCTCGAGGTGCAGGAGGCCCCGCTCAACGCTGCTTTCCTCCGCGGCTCGTGCCCAAACTCGACTGGCCTGCCCTCGTTGGCGCCGCCCGCGCCCTTGGTGATGAGAGTCTGCCAGCTCAGTCCCCTGGCGACGAGGAGCTGGAAAAGGAGGCCGACACGGTTGCAGCACTGCAGAAACAAATCCACGAGCAGCTTGTTGCTTCCAGCCCCGATGCCGAGGAGGACGAACTATGGGCTGAGGCGATGGATGCGTCTCGGATCGAGGGCGCCCCCACTCTCAAGGCACTCCATCATGTACTGATGGAGATGCAGATCATCGAGGGTGAGATGGTATGCGCCAATTGTGGGCACGTGTTCCGCGTCATGAATGGAATCCCCAATATGGTACGTGTATGCTTGCTCGAGACAGAGGCGGGCGTGCTGACTTTTTTTGTTTTTTCCAGTTGCTGGCAGACCACGAGATCCAGAAATGAACACATACCCTTTGCGTCTTGCCAAGTAGTAGATGAATGGCCACTGACTGGGCGCTATGGGACCTAGGCACTAGAATCAGCCAATTCTTTCCGCTGATCTCTTGTTTCTTGAGACTTCTGAGAGGTCCAGATACTGTACGCTCGTAATAGGCCCGATGGGTGCATTGGAGAGGAAGCCGCCAATTACTATGCTGCAAGAGCCACTGATGTACGCATTGATGTCGTACGCAACTATCAGCGCTTCTTGTTCACTCTTTGCGACTTGAAAGTGGATAACAGTGTTCATGTGTACTTCGCGCTGGTTTGCTGCCTTACCAACAGCGTGGAACCCCATTTTTGTGTTTAAAAATACGTAGTCCCATTTTCGGTGCGTTTCGGATTCTCTGCCCAGTGTTCAACCCACACGCCTGGCTCTGCCCGCCATGGATACCTCACGCCTCAGGTGAGCCTTCAGGCTGCATGTCTACGAGCATGCGCTCTCGGCATCGGCCCAATGATGGTAGGGATGGGAACTAATCTTCGGGGGATACGGGGCATGAAGCAAGTAGCAGCCAGTAGAATACACTCGACGCGCCCAACCCTAGGACTCACCGAATAGGTTCCCCCGCCCTCGGCCACGTGCGGGCCTGTTCGTTTCAAAACGACGGGGTTCTGGGTGCTTCCTTCGGCACAGGGGCAGTGTTACTGCTGCGACGCCCGGCCCCGGCCAACGTGTTCTTCTAGTGCGCTGCGTACTTCTACCCCCCCTGCCGCCACCCGCTTGTTCACAGCATCTTGCCACCACCTTTCCTCCCCCTATCCATACCGCATCCCCGACAATGGCCACCGTGCTCCTGAGATTCTGTGGGCCAGCGCTCGTCGGCCGATGAGGCGGAGAAGAACGGTGTACCTGACGATCAACGCACCCAACCTGCCACCCCTCCAGGCAGGCCACCTTCGCCCTGACTCCCGAAGGATTTGAGTTCAAGGCCGACGTGCTGCGGGACAAGGTGTAGGAGAAGCACTACGCCTTCTCCCTCTCCTTCTTTGCCCCTGTCGACGTGGAGGCGAGCAAGGTGCACCTCAGTGCCAAGAGCTTGTTTGTTGTGCTCCGCAAGAAGGAGGCCAAGGAAGAATTCTGGCCGCGCCTGACCAAGGACAAGGTCCGTTTGCACAACGTCAAGACCGACTTTGACAAGTGGGTCGACGAAGATGAGCAGGACGAGGAGCAGGAGGACCCGACTGCGGGCATGCCCCTGGCAGTACGTTACTCGCCCCCTTATTTTGCTATGGATAATATACTGACTCGACTTGATAGTGGACATGGCCTCCATGATGGGTGGCATGGGTGGTATGGGCGGCATGGGTGGCATGGGCGGCATGGGCGGCAGGGCGGCATGGGTGGCTTGGGTGGCCATGGGCGGTGGCGACCAAGGTCTTGGCGGGATGGACATCCAAGAGCTGCTCAAGAACATGGGTGGAGCCGAGGGCATGCCTGACCTGGGTGATGGCGCCGAAGACTCGGACGAGGAGGAGCCTGCCAAGGAGACCCCCGCGGCAGCCAAGGTCAACGAGGTGGACTAAACAATTCGCATGTATATTTGCTCTGTCTACAATGGAAGAGGAAGTTGAGTTCATACTGGAAAGAACATGTGGTTCGGCGGCGGAAGACATGCAGACAAGAGATCAACCTTCCCTCTCTTTAGGAAAAAACCAAGTCCATGCTGAGCAGGGAACGAGGTGATGCTGCGTTCGGATTGAGATGCGGAGAGGAAGTGTGCGCGGGAGGGTGGGGTTCGTAGTAGCTCACGCGGATCACAGATATGGTTCAGAGGGGGTCATTCCCTACATCCATGTCGATCACTATGCCACATGGACGTCGAATGCAGGAGGACCGGCCATCACGATGAACTGCCCGCACCCTATTTCCAGCGTTCGTACCGTCGAGAGTGACCTGCACTTCCATCACCGAGCCAAAAGAGGCAAATATCTCCCACACACCAAATATATTGCCGCGGTGCAGTGGTGTCCACCATGTGTGCGCCTCATGTTTCCTGTCAACAGAATCTGGGCCTTGACTGCGAATGAACCGTCACGGGCCTATCATACCACTCAAGTCTGCTGTAGGAATGTTATTCAGATGTTCAGTGAAACAGACCAGCCATCCCCCTCATACTGAGTAGTAGTCCTCCTTTTTATCGCGTCTCGCTATAGCACTGGATGTAAGAAAGGGCAACAAAAACACGTGGTTCATCAACAGATGTAAAAAGAGAGGAAGACAGGACTCGTAGCGCACGACCACGTGGCATACTGATCTCTACGGTCCAAAAGGGCCAGGGAAACAGAAGGGAATTAACTCGACGAAGACGAGGCAAAGGGGTTGGGCAGCCACTGGCCGTTGGGCGCGGGTGCAAAGCCATTGACAGGCACATCCTTCATGGTCAAGCTCAACGCGCCCTGCAAGTTGGTGTTCTCAACGTTGTTGCCCCACCAGAGGTTTTCGCCGTTGAACACATTGTCCACAGCAAGCTTGTTCGTGTTGGGCACCTCCAGGCAGAGCGAGATAAGGAAGGAAATGATGGCGCTACTAGCATCGAGACCGGAAGAGATAATGTAGTTGTAGTCGGTCCAGAAGTCAAAGTAGTGACGACGGAGGTAGTACTGGAAGAACCAGCCAACAACAAACCAGGAGGTGAAGTTGATCCCCGTCGCAGGCGGCATCATACCCGTCGCGGAGAAGAAGACGGGCCAGTTGATAAGGCGCACCCAAGAGTTGGGGTACTTCTTGGCCAGTAGCCATGGGGATTGGGATCAAAGCACCAATCAAGAACATGATGTTCAACGCACCGTATGTCTCACCCACGGCAAACGTGCGGGCAGGGCCAATGAGACCCCATGATACTCGCTGTGAACAACAAAAAGATTCGTCAAGGTCAGCGAAACAACTTTCTTAGATGTGGTAGTTTGAAAAAGAGAGAGAAACGTACCAGAGTAGAAGGTGTGTGAGTAGCGCAGGTAAAGTGCGCAGGGCTGACTTTCTCATCCGGGTTGGCCTTGCACAAGTTGCGGGTCGAGCCAAAGAGGAAGGCAGTGACGGCGACTTGCACGAGACATGCCCAGAAGGTGGAGACCATCTGAGCCCAGAACATGTCACGGGGAGGCACTTTCATGTAATGACCCAACTTCAGATCACTGACAAAGGAGACGGCCTGGGCCATGGAGATGTAGCCAAAGGTCTTGAAGATCATCATGGCCACGGGCTTGCCTGGCAGAGCATAACCCACAATCATTTCAGCGATCACGTTGAGACCCACTTCGTTGGAGGTCACAGCAGTAATGATTCCAATGGGGATGGTGTAGACGGCGCTCATCAAGATGGCAATGATCAGTAGCCAGATGGGGAGGTCGGTATGGTACACGTAAACGGATGGGACAGCCAGGGCGAACGAGATGAGGAAAGTGAGGCCGTACCAGTAGTACGGAACCTCGGCGTAACGCGACATGAGACGAGCGTGAATGTCAGGTTCCTCGTTGAGCGAACGCTTGACTTGCTGCAGAATGTCCTTCCAGTAGTACAAACCACAGTGGACAAGCGTGCTGATGTGCGCCACAAGAACAAGAATAAAGGTCAGTGGCAATTTTCGTAGCGCAACCAGGAACGAAAGGACGTATAGCACGTACCTAGTAATGGCACCAAAGCCAACACAGTAACTGATAATAAAGGTGGCCGACAGATACTCTTTCGAGTAAGAGTCGTACATGGCCTGGTCCAACTCAAAGCGATCGTTCACCACGTAGCTGACCTGATAGGGCTGGCCAAAGCGGTCGTACAAGCCCGAACTGCTGAAAGTGAAGTAACCCGTGTACTTGGTGTTGGTCGCCCACATGATTGGTGCCACAAAGCAAATGATGATCAGGTAGCCACAGAAGGTGTTTACGATAGCGAACCACGGTTGATAAATCGGCGAGCCCAACCCTGAGGTGATGGTGAGCCAATCCAGCGAGATGAAGTTGAAGCCAATGCCGCCAGTGCCGCCAAACACGAGGTTGACACCCTTGTTCTTGGGTGCACACCATGCTGGCCAAGAGAAAGTGGCCAGGCCAGTGAACAGGTAGTTGGGGATGACTTCCCACACAAACATGACACAGGCCACAACCGAGAACATCTTGAAACGCGACCAACCACGGAAGCTTCGAGCCTGGCTCTTGCCGTCGTGCATGGAATACAGGAAAGCCGTCTGGGTCAGGTTGCTAGGCCAGATCATTGAGGCGGGCCAGACCAGAATTTGGCGACAGAAACCGGCAAAGGAGAACCCAATGAGTTGTGTCGAGAGTGTGAGAAGGATCATGTAGCCAGCGGTAAGGTGCTGGCGATAGTACGCGTGCTGCGTGATGAAAATGTCCGTCGAGTAGGCAGACCCGACACCAACGGTGGACATGATGGAGATCATAGAGTGTTCCTTGATATTGAACGGTCCCGGGTTCATCCATTCCGCGAGAGGCCAGTGGCGAGGGTAAGGGATCTTAGACATCGCGACACCAATCGGGTATGCGAACAGCTGGACCGCAATCGAAGGGAAGGTAACTGTAGGCCACTGACCATTACCACGGAAGTCAGTTGCTGCTTTAGCATCGTTGGGCGAAAAAGACATACCTGAGGGCAAAGTACATGTTGATACCACTGAGAACGGTGCAGGCAACCATACCCATGGACCAGGCGCGGAAAGTATTGGCCCTCATGTTGGGGTCATCGATGTTGCTGACAGCTGCGCGGACCTCAGGATAGATCGAGTCATCCTCAATTACATCCTCAAGGCGAAGCTCAGCTTTCTCATCGCCCTTTGTCAAGGCTTGGTCTGCCTCGCGTAGCAAAGCGGTCGGGGTCGAGATTGGGGTCGTTGATACGATGGTCGGTAATCTCGTGGCGAATGTTGTCCTCAATGTTGCCAAACGCAGCCTCATGATCAAGCACGTATTGAGGCTGCGAGGCGAGGTCAGGCACCGCCGGGCCGTCAATGGCGTCCTTGGCATCGTCCTTCTCGTAGGGCGAGGCCATGGTAGGAAAGAAAGGGAAGGTGCGGGAGAGCGAAGCGGTTGCTGTTGTTACCTAGCCGAGGCCCAACGACGCAGATACGGTTGAATTATATACAATTGGATATTCACGCTTTGCCCCGGCAAATGCAGAATCGTGTCCAGCTTCAATGGTACTCAACATAGTATACACCACAAGCTCCACAAGAGGCTGGTGATTGTCTGTATTGGATCAGAAAAAGACTGATGCGGTACTGTATATTCCTCCTTCAAGCTCCCATCACGCTCTCAACGTGACGTTCATGTGGACCATGTGCGAACATGGGCTCGCCGAGTCCACAATCTAGACCCGGCGGTTACTATTTACTAAGTTACTAGTGCATGTGCAGAGTTACTGTCACTTCTCTCCACATGCACTACTGTTGATGAGTTGCGCGAGCACTCGATAGCATACCGTGCTTCGGTGTCTGTAGACACCTGTGTGGGAATCGAAAGCTCTCTCCCTGTAGCATCCATTGTGACATATGATATGTAAGATCTAGGGTGGAAGTATACGTGCAACGTACATTTACCCGGGCTGGTCCATGGTGGGCCAGACGCCCCATCAGCATATCATATGGAGACCACACGGATACTCGCTGTCACCCTATCGAGCGGAGCCAGGATGGGTGAGCGCTGGCCCAGCCGAGTACGTGTCTCACTCACCCAGCTAGGAACAATCTGTTTCGTTCCGCCGTGTTCTCGGCGATTTTACAGACGAGATGCCGACCACCGATCATCGATCGGCTGAGTGCTGAGCGCTGAGCTCAGCCTCAGCGCGTTGTGCAGAGACGGTAATCAAGTGTTGCCGGTTACTAGATACCGATTAATGGTCCAGTCGAGGACCAATGATACATCATCGATACGGGATCGAGATAACTTCGATAACTAGATAACTCGACAACCCTCAAAGAACGCGATGAGCCGAAGAAAGAAGTTTATTGACGTGTTACGCGTTAATGAGCACGTTAGTCATTAGGATCAACGTACCGATCAGCGTGATCAACCGGCACCACGGCCATGGTATTTAACCCCTAATGTTGCCACCTTCTGTATACACGTGCATAATGTCTCTGACCTGAGGGGGTAGGCAGAGGCGGCTGTCGACAGCCGTTCAAGCCGGCTTGGCCTTTTAGATGATAAAACGACCCCGCATGCTGTTGTGGTTAACTCATGATGGTCAACGTTCAACAGCCGAACAAATACTATGTACCAACAGCACAACGGTCTGCACTGTCTATACTCGTACTAGTCAGTGTTATCCTGCAACCCTCACCCCGTAAGAAATCATTCAACCCCAAAAAAAACCGTCAGCACGGTCAGTGGCGTCAGCGCGTCTCTTCTGTGTTCATGTTACATGCTACCCTATGAGCGATTATACATATCAGCGCGGAGAGGCTACGCTCCTAGCTGGATATGATGACCACACTACACGCGACTATAGCGAGCTCGTGCGTGGCGCCCACACAAAACGGCAGACAGAAACGATGTGCCCCAAAAAACACTGTTTGAGGGTGTATGAAGATTCCATGCACCCGTTTAATACTATGGATCGAGATCGAAAAAGGTGGCGTTTCCCGGTGGAGTCTCTGTACTCTCTCTCTCGGGTCAGCGCTCCGTCAACGCGGCCAGCATGTTGGGAAATCCCAACACGTCAACTATACGCGTGGGTTTAACGCGATAGCGTATATAGTTTACGGGGTGGGACTGGGCGCTGCAACACGATTTCGGCAGGGTTGGATTTGGGCATTAAGGACAGCCGATTATCGATGATGAATGTTGAGGTGGTTTGACGCCTGAGGCCCTGACGCCTGACGGGGCCTGAGGCACGTAGCACGTTCAACGGGGGGAGGGGGGAGCGAGGCAAGGTGTGAGTGCTATACATATTTGGACTCAATTACAACACCATCAACAGTACTGTGCATAGAGAAACCTGCTCGCTGTCTTCACGTGGTATGGTGGCTTATCTTTTTATCTGGCAGATCTCATTAACGAGTAAGGATGGGATGTTTGTAGTGAGAAACCGCGTTCGACTGATATCAGTGATGTGTGGCCTATGTGACAGCACCATATCTCTCATCATCGACATCTATCACATCTATCATCCATGCGCCGTCCCTTTTACCACAGCAATCTCCCTCCCGATTAAGAATGCTTCCGTCTCAATACTAATAAGAGTGCTCCAGGAGTAAAACCCGTCATACACATAAAACCTGTGTTTATTTGCCAGAAAAAAGATATGCCGAGACGATGGAAACACAGTCGACCACCCCATAGGCTCTCCACCTCTGAGTTCTCTGTACTAACTGTCACATGTTACACGCCATTACTGTTGATGTTGCCACACATCTCAAGCTCAAGCTATTCAAGCATTTTAATGCATGGAAACTGTATTGATGGGGCATGCGGCTAGCTTAATGGCTCAGGCACGAAAACTATATCGCACACAGATGAAATTATTGCTGTGATAGTACACACATGTACTGTACTGCAACATCTCTCGCTGGCAAAAATGCCACTCACAGAAGAGAGGCAGCCATTCTCTGTGGAAAACACTCTCCTTGGACAACGCCGCTACACTGTGGGGTGTGCCGGAAAATATATGCAGAATGGAGATGAACGACACAGTGCAGCTTTCGAGGCCGCGATTGAGAGCTCTGGGGCACTCTGGGGCCGTATCAAGTTGTGGCACACCTGTAGTATAACATGTACTAACACCTCTTCTGTCTCATATGTCAACCGTGGTCATGCGGGTCGCCGGCACCGTCGTATATATTACCCCACAAGCGGTTTTTTCTTAATCACGACCATGGGAAGTATCAGGCACTTGAGGACAAGAAGTATACGAAGTGTACTAAGATCTACGAGAGAGAGAACGCAAAAGCCATATGGTCAAGAGAGATGATCAATGATCAATGATCGATGATCGAGGTGGTCGATCATCCTTGAGATGATATATCGATGATGCAATAAAAATGATGGCGCGCGGAAGAGGAACGGAATGGCGAGAAGGAACGTAATCGCCTTGGCAAGGAGGAGGATCCCATATGTCCATGCGCTTCGCAGGCTTGGCAGCCGTGTACCTATATATTTGGGGGCTACACTCGACGAGTCTCTCTGAGCGTTGCAATGCATAAGCGCATAGCGACGCCAAGCTTCACAGGTTTCATTATATATGTACTTTTTGTGAGGATGCATCTCAAAGGCTATTAGTAACCTAACACGCGTAACGCGTAACGAGAGGACCGCTGGGCCTACTACGGCCCGATCTGCGTACCTGATGTTTATCGTGCGTCTGTATTGAAGGTCTGGGGCTTCGACCCACGGCCTTCCCCCTTGTTGGTGGCGACCCCCTACGGCCATGTTTTCCCCAACACGGCCACAGTTCATCCATATGCCCCTTACCCCCTTGGTCCATCGTTCCACAACAGTAGGTCTCTTTCCCCGGTCGTCCACGCCGTCCACCGTTTCATCGTCAACAGAGACCTCCGCTCCAGCGTGCAACATCTCAGAGATTAACATTCCATCATATGCAGTGCGGCGTAGCACTACGCCGTTCCGTTATTGTGAATAGCAGGAAAGCACGGGAGTCAGAAGCAGGAAAGGAATATATTCTTTTTTGACGAAAAGGTTTTGCTGTTGTGGAATGATTACCTCTATACGAGAATGATCTTAATGATCCAGGTACAGCTTGGGCAAACCGCCTTTACCTGCGTCTGATCGACTGTATCAAAAGCAAAAAGTGGTTATAAATTGAGAGGTTCAACGGCTCATGCGCTTCTCTCTGAGGCCTGAGGCACTGAGAGTAGTGTGAGCGATGAGCGAGTTTGCTGAGAGACAGAGTGAAGGCAACTACTTACTTCCTGTAAGTGATAGCCTCCGCATAAGCATAATGACAAAAGGACAAAAGGAGAGGCTTGCAATTATACAATCTGTGACCGGGATGACCGCCGGAGGTGACCCTCGTGACCGCGTGACCACAGGGACTGCTACTTATTACTGTCACATGTCATTAGTCACTCGCTTCACTAGTATAGTAACTCAAGTGGCCACAACACTCTACTGCCATGGCAACCATCACATACGCGAGCACATCATTTGCGTTATCGACACTGTCGATTATCATTCGCGGTATTGTAGACGCCTTTCTCTCTCTGTCTGCACACTCCCAAACATAATTTCCACCAAGATATGATGGTGTCACATACCCACGTTCCGACATGCCACTACGTTCTCAATAACATTCAACGTACTATTCAACTACGTCCACACGAAAACGCAACGTCCAAAACCCCTTCCAACGTCCCGTGTCCAACGTCCCGTGTCCAACGTCCCACGTCCAACGCCCCACGTCCAATGCCAGCATGGTGCATCATGCATCATGCATCATGCGCTGTGATTCTCTCTGCGTTTGGGGGAGCAGTGTCTGGGACGGCCGTGGGCACACAGAGAGACGACCGAGAGGTAGTACGATGAGAAGAACTGTCATGATATTTTTCCATTTCCACTTCGGTGTGTGAGCTGTTTTTGGTTTTGGTTTGCCTACTAATGTCGGCTTTGTGCTCTCAGGATGCAGGAACGACGAACAGTAAGATCCGCCGTAAACGCCAGTGAGCATACAGCTATACGTTTAACAGTGCGTATGCGGCGCGTTTTTCATTCTCTCTCTCTGTCTACTGCCAACGACATCTCGAGAGCTCTTCTATAAAAATTTACGAAATTGTGACCGTGAGGCACAGTGCGCGAGTCGATCTTCAGGCCTCAAGCTTTATCCCCTCTTCGTCATTCTGGAAACCCACGTGTTCTAAATGAAACCCGGCCTAATTTTGTTGGGGAAAGGAGAAGGAAACGCGGTGAGGCCAGACGGCCACAGGCATAAGGACTTCCCCGGGACATGGAACCATGCAGGGGCTTCGACGGACCCGAGATGGATATAATGAACCTCCACATTTTGAGAGACTTTTCGGGAACGAGAGAGGCCAAGGAAGTGTTCGGGAAGTTGATGTGCAAGTGAACACTTTGGAAATGTTGTTATGGGGCGATCAGACTCTTATGTATATAATCAGCCCGACGGTCTACAACTACGGCTTGCTATTAGCTCTCTGTTGTGATCCTTATTATCGGTCAACCTGTTGCTTACCCCCTGTTATTTTGCTTATCGGTCAACCTCTCCCCACACTGATTTTCACTCTGGTCGCCTTTCTACTAGAGTGCCTTTGAATAGGCGAGAAGGTGGCGTCTGCTGAGGAAAGGATCCTCTTCACCCTCCTCCACCTGAGGCTCTTCGTCCTCATCTTCATCTGAGAATTGGTGTCTCAGCTGAAAAAAGAAGTCCTCAGCGACAGCTGTTTTAGTTTGAAAACTTCTTCCAGACCGAGGTGAGTAACTCCTCGGTGATGATGAGGCCGTTGGTGATGAGAGCGACAATGGCGGTGCGGACGGTTATAGGGCCTCTGTACTGGCCAAGAGAATCTTTGACGAAGAGGTACATCACACGATCGTCATGGAGCAAATGGTAGGCGCGCGTGGCTTCGACAATGAAGGTAGGGTACACTTTGGTTCTTCCCAGGTGGTCCAAATATTGGGCAGTGCGCAGCTCCTCATACTCTGTAGGACCACAGACATGGGTGAGAAGGAGACGCAAGTGCGAAGTTCCCACTTGACTCCTTCACCCTTACGCTTACGAATTTACGACTCACGTCGGTTACCCTGAAAGCCGCGGTCACTCCAAGGATAGCGCTTGTTATCTTCAGGTAGGACTTCGGATGATTTCCCTTATCATGACGTCGAGGGTGGTAATGAACAGTAACCCACGTTGCCTAGGAGTACCGAAGGCAGCCCCCTTAAGCAAAGAGTCTCTCCTCGCCTCCACACCTGGTGAGGTCGACCAGGATCTGAGGCTGAAATACCGTACGTGGCTCCGAGTGATTGACCGTCCAAAGGTTTATTCCCCTAAATTACAGGGGTGGGCCCGACCTCGGAGCTCACTCTATGACAAATGTTGCCTTGCCTGCTCAGACCGGGCAGAGGCTGATTGCAAGAACGCAGAGTATATCAAGCATGCACCCAAAAATGTCAGTGTTTGCCCTGCGTTTTCTGACACGGAGATATCCTGTAGTATTTCCCACCTATAGCTCTCCCCTGTAACACCCTCCTCCTCCGTCTGCTTCGGAACATTCGAAGTCATTCTTGTATAGGTTGGACCACATTCACATGTCCCATCCATTGATCATCATTCTCTTCGCCGTATTGAGCAGGTGTAGTAGTACGCAAAGGTGAATGTCATGCAATGCGTAGTGATTTTTGCTGGAACGGTGAACTGTGAGGGCTACGACGAAGTGGACCTGAATGGTCGCTCTGTTTTTACATATGGAACAGGGCTGGGACGATAAAGCAGACATACAATGCAAACCGACTGTAAACCAGCCTCCCACATAAACGGCACGCAAACTGGGCTGGAGGCCCAGTGCCCAGTGTTTTCTTGTGAGAGCGCAGCAGTTGAAGCGAAAGGGAAATGGATGAATCATCTGAGGTTCTTTTGTCACCCACCATTCGCCTGCCCTTTCTGGAACCCATCCTCCCCTACGTTTCTACACCAATACATTCATCACATGTGTGAGAATGTTTGTCCACCCCATTTTCGGATCCTGTGGTAGTCCGAGTACACACATTCATCCGTTTTGGTTTGTTTTGGACTTACCCTTGGCATGTGGGCCATGTCTATTTTCGTCCAATGATACACTCTCTGCTCAATGTGCCGGGTGGCTCGTGCTTTGTCCAATGTCCCTTCAGTTCCTCCTCAGGCCTAGGAGTTCTGCTGTTTTCTCTCTCCTGTTTTTTCCTTGCCCGGCAGCTTAGCCCCTGATGGCGACTCGCTGCTTGATATTCATCTACTGTAGGCATTGCTGGTTGCCACACCACCACCATCAGTGCGATTTCATCACTCTTGAGGACCGTCCGGACTACAGATCTCATCAGATCGAGTTCCTACTCTTCGCGCACCCAGTGAGCAACGCGGTGATCACCTAAGCATTCCCTGTCCCCATACACGTTTCCTCCCACGTCTTCAACAACCCTCCGACCATCTTGGCGCATATCGCATCCACGATGAGCGCCACTCCACACCCTACTCCTCTTGGCCTCCCAAACCCCGAATGGGTCGACAACCATCTTCCATCTCCTTTTCCTACGACCCGAATTTCTTTCGAACGCGCTTCTCAACTGGCCAAGTATCAGCTTGACCAGTACAAAACCCTTTACCATGTTCTCGAGGGACAGACGTCCCTGATAGCCACCAAAGGGGACGGTTATGCATCTGATTTTCAGAACCATTTGAGCACTATGTCGGACCCGATTTCTTCTCTTGAAAAGAAGATCGTGACAATGATCGGGGATCCTACAAAAGGGGTCTCCAGCGATCCGTCTTCCCAAACGCCTGTCGCCCACAAATTCAACGACTTGCGTGGCGTCTTTCACCATGTTATGCTGGGCTGTTGCGATTCATCTTGGTTCTTCTCCTCTTCCTCCAAGCAATCCTCCGAAACATCAGAGCCTATGGATCCTGTCCCAACCCCAAGGGCAACCGTCCCATCTTTGCCTGACGTGGAACACATTCCTGCTGTCACTGCGTCCATTTCTCCACCAATCGACGATGAGATCATGTCTATGTTGACAAGGCTCAGCTCCATTATGTCTGCGGAGTGTCTGGTTGACTTGGCCCAGAATAGGTGGGGTACCGAAGTGGGCGTGTCGGCTGCCATGGCGGTTCTTGACAAGACCGTATCTGCGAAGCAATTGTCCAACACTTCCTCATCCGTGCCTGTTGTACCCGCGAATGAGGAGCCCTTCCCATTTCTGGCAAAACTTACACGCGGTGTCAACACTGCGGACAAGTACAATATCGGACAAGACTTTTGGGCGTGGGCCGACTTAATTCTGGACCGCCTCGACAACGCAGCGAGTGGTGCACATGCGCTGCTTCAAAATGGCGAAAGTGGTCCTTATTACAACAGCCTCCTGGACCGCAAACTCCATGCTCCCCTCATGGCCCATCTTCACCGCAACGTCAGTTCATCATTCCTTCTTCTCAGACTAGCGGCATGGCCTCCATATTATTTCACATCCTGCTTCAACGTTACGGTCAATCATCCCCCGCAGAACACGTTGACATCCTACACCAACTTATTGCTTTCGTATTGGGAATTCAACGGCGCTGCTTACGTTGAACGGCACCGCAATCTCGCTTACAAAATAGAGGTGCGATTGGCACCAGTCCCGGACCCTATCCTACGATCTATTTTGCTCAATGGTCTCCAAGATCCTTCTTTCGTGGCGTGCAATCATGAGGCAGACTATGACCAACTCTTGCTGTTGATTGCGAGTCGGCCGGCCGCGACCCGTCCACAATTGTCTCTTCCGGACGTACCTGGACGCAGTTCACGTGGTCATCCTTCTTCTCGAAACCCTTCCTCTCGCGGTGGCAGGTCGTACCGGAGCAGCGGCTCATCCCAGTGGAGTTGGGCGCGTCGGGGCGGGGGATTTGCACCTGGGTCCGGGTCCGGTCCACGCGGGGATATAGAACTTCATCTTACGGGCTCCAGGGTGCTGCCAACTGGACCTGGTCCCAGTTCCGGGGTCTTCTGTGACAGCGTATCCGCGTACGGCGACTTCCGGCGGGTCTGTCTTTTTGCCTCCTCCTGGTCCCGAGGGCTCCGTTGCATTCAGACTTTCTCCTTCTCACCCTCCTAAATAGGACTGCGCGGGGAGCCTTCCGCCAGCCACCCTTCCTACGCAACATGATTCAGGCGCGCGCCCGTCTGTCTTCAAGGATAAGAACTCATTTACTTCACTTTACCCCAGTCGTGCTTCTATAGTCCTTGCAGAGGGCCGGGTCGTGCAAGCCGATGGCATTGACACTGTTTCATTCATATCCATATACATGTACCGGTCCTCCCCTGTATATGTTCAACTCCCCGACTCTTTCTATTGTGCTTTTTCTTTTCCTTATTCAGTGCGTATCAGCTCTCGATGGCCGGAATCCAGAGTTTGGTCGCGGCGTGGGGCCAAGGCATCTATCTGTGCCGAACGGGTGACATTCCCCGCCTTGTTACAGACGCTAGCTACAAAATGTTTACATAGCTAATCGAAATTTCTCGTCACAACGTTGCCGCCGATCTCGCCACAGGGTAGTAACTTGATACCGTTAGACTATGATTAGAATTGCCACAACCTTGTACAAGAAAAGCTGGCGGCAAGATGGTCTCAAGGTCGAGACAATCTGCCCGACAGCTTGGCGCC
This sequence comes from Moniliella sp. 'wahieum', assembly GCA_003971905.1. NCBI lineage: Eukaryota > Fungi > Basidiomycota > Moniliellomycetes > Moniliellales > Moniliellaceae > Moniliella > Moniliella sp. 'wahieum'. The sequence goes on along the minus strand of RSEE01000071.1, from coordinate 70,884 downwards.
AGGTTGCCCCAGCTATCCCCCACCTATCCCCGGACAGTCCGCAGCCTTGCTGGCAGGCTGATGGCAAGGCTAGCCACAGATTGCCACCAGGCTGGTGGCAAGACTAGCCACAGATTTCCACCAGGCTGGCGGCTAGGGTGGTGGCTAGGGTACCACGATGCTATCAGATCAGGCAGTGGATTATCTTTAAAAGCATGCATTGCCATGGTTGTTTAGACACAGAGAAGTAGAGGAGCGCCAAGGCAACGGCAGGTTGTTCGAGGAGCCTCAGGACGGCGGCAACCAGAAGCTTTGCCTTCGTCGTCTAATCGCGGACCAAAAACGTCATGGGGACGCCGAGATGATAGGGACCGAAGGGCAAAGACACGGGCCATACAACTTGCGGCGTGGGGGCGAAGCGTCATCGCGTTCGAGAGGGAGAATGAGTCCCGCAACCATACGGCGAACGATGATCTGTGTGCAAGCCTGCACATGTTCCGTGGTCGTTGCCGCAGCACTTGAGCGCCTTCTTCAATCATCCTGCTTAAAGGCGTTGTCAGTGTATGGGCGGATAAGGACAAAGCGCAGGTACTGACCGTCGAGCCCTGGCCGTGGAAACCGTCGCCGTCGACCGTCCGCTCGAAGCGCCCTTGTCGTTGATGTTCAATCGCTGTTGGGAGGCATGACCGATATCTTGACGTGAAGGATACCAGGCAAGACCATGCCACCAGGCGTGGTCGACTCGTTTCCGTCAGCTGCGCACAGACGAGTCAGTACGACAAGCATCCGCCCGGGGGGCGTGGACATACCGAGGCCGGGCCCTTGCACAGCAAGCACGTCGGCGGGGGTGTATATAATGGCAGCGCAACGAGCCGGGCACATGGCGCAGCTCTGGTAGCACAGTGTGTGGCCAGCGAGAGAGAGGTGGTGGTGATGGTGGTGGTAGTCGAGAGGCAAGAGCATCGGCGCAGCTGCATACGGTTATAGACGCAACCACCGGTGGTCCACCGGTGGTCCACCCGCATGGCGCCAGTGTTGTCCCCCCCCGCCACCGCTAGCCCACGGCGCCCCCCTGCAGCCTGGGCGTTTCATATATAGATTCTTTTACGTTGTGCACTTGAGATAGTCGTGACAGCAGCTATATACAGCACGAATACTCCAGTCCAACTATCTCGTTGCGAGAGAAGACCACATTCGCACAAGTCGCGGGCAAGACCGAAGGGAAATTGTCTCTTTACTCGCTCAACAAAATAAGGCAATTGAGAAGGTGCAGCAGCCTCTCGTGTGCATCGGAGCATCCAGTTCGTATCAGGAGACGATGTACATTGTGTTCTTCGGTCGACGGCATTTTCCAGCTCATACATGTCCTCGAACCCTTCCATCCGCTCCAAGATGCCACAGTAAACCAAGCCCTGGTCGCCCAGGGCTATGGTCCAGGTCCTCACAGGGACGGTTCATGGAAGAACCACACAAGGGACGATGGGATCTGATCGGCACAAGTGACTGAGCCGATGGTCAATAAGCGTCCACGCGATCTGGATATTCACATGTACCTTGGCGAACCTGTTCACCTGCTCGGTATTACCGCGCCTATCTTTCTCGTCTTGTGGCAACACGACGCCGACAGTGACTTGTGGTACAACATCGGGGCCAACTCGGCCCAGGACGAGACGACCAAACTGCTGAAGTTCACATGCAAAACGACACGTACCGCCTTTCTTGCCTAGGTGAACATGACAAAAAGCTGCACCTCAACGACGGCCATCAGTAAACTGCCTTGCACTCCACCGCGCAGCGGAAACTCTTGGCTTACTGACTTCCATCCTGGTACGACATAGGCACGTGGTGGGACGGGGAGGAAAAAGAAGGGCATCAGCACCCTCAGTGCCACGGCCTGTGACCGAAACAACTAGTCCGTCTCCAGCTGGTGGGATGGGCCAATGGTTTTGGAGACAATGTGTCCAATTGGCCAAGCTCTCTTAACAGCTGCTTCTGGGCAACATGGACGTACCACGGGCCGAGTCTAGAAGGGCAAAGAACCTTTTTTGTTTGCAGCAGAAACAGCAAAGTCTCTCCTCCCGTTGTGCGAGCAGCTGGTCAAACAGCTTAAGTGTGAGTATCACTACCTACCAAGTTGCTTGCAGTGTGAAGCCGCCGTGATTCCTGCAAGGAAAGAAAGCTTGCTAATGCCTTTTTCGAACTACACAGGCAGTATCACGAGGAGCTCATCCCTGTCTGGGATTCGAATACCGAGGGATGGGTTGTACAGCCCGTGTTGCCGATAATGAAGGGCGATAACGAGATGGCTTCAGTGATGTGCATGACTGCTCACGTGTGCTGTCGTTTGTGCGACTGCGGATGGCAACGGGTACAAATACATTGGCGGAGAACGTGACTGACTGTCTGGTGCGTACACGAGGCTCTAGTGCTGTGCTGAGTGTGCACCAAGGCGACTGACTAACTGGCGAACACATTAAGACGGAAAGGAATCTACGTTCAAGCGTCGAAGCTACTATAGGCGCGAAGTCGATCACCAGCTCGATATGGTCGTCCAGAACGACGGTCGGGTCGACGACCGAGCAAACCAGACGGGGGTGAACGACAAGTATTTGAAGGACGCCTCCTTTCTCCTGTTTAAGTACCGAAAGAGTCTGGATGACTCGGCAGGGGCAAGTAATAGCAAGAAACGTAAGAAGCCACTCCCCGATTTCGTCTCGGGGTCCTGGAGCTGCTGGATGAGTTTAAGCAAGACGGGCTCGGACATCGGCGGTGCAGCGCTGCTATACGTTAGTGCTTAACCACTTTGTCACACTCTGTCTCTCCCCACATCGACATCCTGCGACTTGTTGACTTGGCCTTTGCCTAGGACTGGGCGGTCGAGGACGATAATGTTCCATCGACGGACGAGGACATTGTGCGGGCAGTACAATTACAGCAATGAATGTGTAGACGGTTCCATATGGGCTACGAATGATACTATGAGAAGTTGTACCCACCACTGATGTATACTCTTCACCACCAGTCTACAAATGTTTTTGACGACTCTTCGTGTGAAAACGGACATACGAATATTGGGTCCAGTGATCGCCGCAAAGTAGTTAGTGCTTTTATGGTGCAACGGTCTATGTCTACTTTCAGGGGGGAAACCACAAGTTCGATTCCTGGACACACCTTCCTTTTTAACATGGGTCGAGGCTGCCCGCTATCCACAGTGTCGCGAAATAGGGTGGCGGGCAAGATTGCGACTAGAATGGCGGACAAGGTTTGTTACTAGAATGGTGGGCAAGGTTGCCACGAGCTTTATAGGCAGCAATCTAGGGACAACCTCGCTGGGCGGCGTTGCCGCGATGTGGTCCAAGAGGTTGGGGCTAGCTGTGTTGGCGAGGCTGTGACAGGGTGTGCCCCTCAAATCTAAAGACAAGATGTGGCGAGGCCGGCAAGGTTGTGGGTTAGAAATTTCGATTAGCTATGTATCGAACCCCTTCCTTGCCCCTCCCCTTGCCATAGTGCCCATTTCATTGAGCCCTCTATGGGGAAGAATGGGGATGCATCACAATGTCCCCTTTTCCGTTTTCCCCTCTTACGCTGGCTTGAGCCAGTGCGAAAGTGAGGGATGGGACCCCCTGTTGTCTTCGTCTGTTGTTGGGAAGCGTCAAGCGAAGAAGAATGGGAGAGCATTGACATGTGACATGCAATTGACATGTGAAAATCGTACGCCGCAGTCCCGCTTGCCTGACGTAAGAGGCGAGCACCTGCTGTGGCTTGGCGCCACTTGGCTCGAGCGCGCGCACACGACTGGGCCAGTGCCGCGGCGACTGACGTGAGTTGAACGTTCAACATGGCGGCTGGCCTGACGTGGAACTCGGCGCGCCTCAGCCTCGCCGTTCAAACACGCCCTGGGAAAGTTTGATAAAACGCGCTCCCCAATTGAAACGCACAACGCCCAATCCCTCATTCCCGCCCCCACCGCCCTCCTCTCCCCCGACGCGTGCCCGTGCTCTTGCCGCTTGTACGCGTTGCTGCTGCTGCCCCCGATGGACGTCGTCGCCCCACCCCGCCATCCCCACCCCGCCTCCGTCCAGGCCCTGCCGCCCCCGGCACCTGTCTCCCAGGCCGCTGCCCCGCCTCCCGACGCCGCTCCCCTGCCCCCGGCCATGTGTCCGCTGTCAAGCCCGAGTCCAGCTCCGTCGTCCCGCCTTCCGCCGACACGTCCATCTTGCCCGCCGACACGTCTGCCTTGCCTGCCGATATGTCCCTTCTGCCCGCCGACGCGTTCGCCGACCCCAGCGTCCCGTTTTCCGTCCCCATCCCCATCCCCACCAGCGACACGGACGCGACGGGACGCGTGTTGCGCGAAATGCGCTTGGCGGCAATGAAGCGCGACATGGTGCAGAATGACGGTCGGACGGATATGCACAAGAAACTGTGCCCGTGCCCCAAATGTCTCTCCAAGCTCGAAGAGGCCGAGGTTGCCGCGGGCCACTTTCGCATCGTCACGCACAACACGGCGGTGGCGCATCACAAGCGATGGGAGGAGCTTCTGAGCCAGAAGAATCCCGACGAATTGCAGATCGCGCCGTCATTCCAGCATTTCTTTGCATTGGAACCCACTGCCGCCAATATTTCCCATGTTCTCCGCATCTTTGCCACCCGTCAGAGCTTTCCGCGTGGCGGGCGCAAGCGCCGCTTCCGCTCTGGCTCGGACGCGAGCGATGGCGATGGTCGTCGGCCTCGCTCGTCCCGCTCGGCAATGGAGGCTGCTGCTGCTGCCGTCTCGGCAGCGGCAGCGGCAGCCGGACAGCCAGTTGTGCCAGACCCCTCACTGTCGATCGAGATGCTCAACTTGGTGGAACAGGCGCAAGCGCAACCGTGGCTGTACCGGGAATTGGTCAAGCTGTTCCGTACCCACGGCATCGTGCTACTCGAATCGCCTACACCCCGCACCGCCGTGCATTCGCCGCCGTCAGTCCAACCTGCCCAGCACTATTCGTACCAGTACAATGGCGCTCCGGCGTGCCCCCGCCCCCGGCAGATCAACTACTGTCCATGTTCTCCTCGACCCACCCGTACGCCCCGGGGCCCGCTCACCTCCCTGACCCCCCGGCCCAGGCACCGCCCAGCCCGGCGCCCCTGCCCCCGGCAGCTCCCTCGTCCTCGGCAGCTGGCTTAACGGCCGACGGGGTGCCAGTCCCCCGACTGCGTAGTGTTGCCCAGACTTTGCGCCGTGGTACTTGTGTGTGTTGTAGGCTGAATGATCGACGAAGTGTGTTTCTGCTCCCCCCATTGCACTGCCGGTTGCACCGCAGACACAGTGCGTGCCGACGGTGAGAACTCAGGTAGTTTATACCTAACCTGGACACGGGGATCGGTTCGCCCGGTGTTCTTTGTTGGCCTGGGCGCCGCAGTGGCCTGCCTAGGCGCCCAAGTGGGCGCAACCTGCTATGGGTGTGTGTGGGCATCGTGTGTACTCGTTGCCCATGTAGTTGTACAGGCCGAGCCAAACCGAAGGAACCCGAGGGATTGGGGTACAAGTTCTGGAAGAAGGGCAATCAATATAATGCCTCGTCTCTGTTGGTGGTTGACCACCGTTGACCGTGTCGAACGTCAACTTTCAGCCTCAGACTACAAATAATTGCACGAGACAGGGAGTCGAGTCCCAAGACAGCAGATACACACTTGCCCACCAATCTTCACCTGGTTCTTCTTTCCTCTTCCGAATGGCCACGCCGTCGTCCTGCTCTCCTTGCCCCCAAACAGGAGATTGGGGGGGCTGATCTGGAATACGCTGGCGGAGAGTATTCTGGCCTGGACCATCAATGGCATCAACGCCAGTGCGGTCGTTGAGACGTCTACTCTTAGTAGTATTCCGATTTCAGCGAATCACCCTGCGTCTCCAATGCTCAAACCGATCCACACACGTAGCCATCATGCATCACAGCGCATCAGCAGGATCCGATGTGTTTGTAGCCCTAGTTCCTTTGCGCTCCGAACTGCGTCGAGGATCGGGGAGAGGAGGCAGTGGCAGCGCGTACCAATCGAAGAAAGTGCACCTTTGCGCTGTCTGCCTGCCCGGGCCCGAGCTGTGTTAGATGGGTGGGGTGGGCTGTGTGGCGGAGGGCAAGGAAGAGCAAGTGGCACTTGGTGGGTATCAGCTATCATATATCAGCCAGCATCAGCTGCATCAGCCTGCATCAGCAGGATCTATAGCAACCGCGCTTGTGAAAAATCGGAGCTGCTGGGCACCAAAACCTGAAACATTTCGTCTGCTTGTTCCGCTTGGGGCCGCATCCGCTTCGGCCGCTTGTTGGAGATGGGGGTGAGTGGTGGGTGGACCGATGAGGCTCACATTTACATGAGCTGAGCGATGGCCGGTGGCCGATGACGCGGAGGGCGAGCGACAGGTAGATAGCGTAGCCAGACAGTCCCTGTCACATGTCACGAGCGATGGCACGGTGCTGCTACAATACAGTGTCATCACGTCATCACCGGTCACCCTCGTCTCCTCACTTGGTACTTGTCGGCAGCTCCTTCGACCCGCCTAGGCCTTGGCGTTTTATCCTCCTTTTCCCCACCATGTCCTGGACCCGTTTGATCCGCTTCCGTGCCAAGGAAGACGACCAAATTTACTTTGGCGAGCCTGTGGAGGCGGGGCAAGACGTGGGGCTGGCATATGCCCAAGGCCAGCCCATTCGCGCCGCCGTGCTGAGCACGTCCGAGCCCGAAGCGAGCATCGCGCAGTTGCAGGCCGGCGTACCAGACCGCACGCAGATCAAGACGGTGGGCAAGCTGTTGGCGCCGTTGACGCGTGGACAAGTTGGTACGGTGCGTGCGTTGGGAGCCAACTATGTCCAGCCTGGCCAGGAGGCAGCAGAGGCCAAGAGCAACGCCCACCGATCCCGATTCTGTTTTACAAGCCGCTCACTACGCTCGCTGGGCCAGGGGACCCCATTCCCCTCCCACCGGTCGCCAAGGACGAGTCGGACTACGAGGTGGAGCTGCTGGTGGTGCTGGGCAAGACGGCCAAGGACGTTCGAGCAGAGGAGGCACTGGAGTACGTGCTAGGCTACTCCTTGGCCAACGACGTGTCGGCGCGCAAGCGCATGTTTGCCGTGCCGCAGTGGGGATTGGGCAAGAGCTTTGATGGGTTCTGCCTCTTTGGCCCGTGCATCGTCGCTCGCACCCAGATCCCGGATCCCGAGGCGGTGCAGCTCAGCACGGTGCTCAATGGCACCCAGGTCCAGGCCGGCTCGACGGCCGACCATCTATGGGGCGTGGGCAGAGACGATCGCCCAGCTTAGCGCAGGCACCACGCTCGAGGCAGGTAGCGTCATCTCGATGGGCAACCCCGCCGGGCGGGTTTCAAACGTCTCCCGCCGCTGTTTCTCCACGACGGCGACCTGGTGGCGATCGCAGGCTCGCATGGCCTCGGCACGCTCGTCAACCCCGTCCAGGCGGATGCTGGCCCGCAGCACGGCTGTGAGGTGCCCCAGAATGGAGGCAGTGGCAATGCGATGCGGTGCCACATGGCACAGGGCGTGTGGTCTACGGTTAGATTGTCAGGGTTGAGGGCGGAACGTAGTTGGTGGGTGGTGTGGTTAGGTAGGTGGTCGGCGCTCAGATCCCCACTCCCGTAGCCGAGGCGACACGAAAGGTACTGATGCGACTATATTTGGTCGGAACGAAGCGCCGACGATGCTTAAAGCTCAACAGGTTGCTCCAATGTGGAGGGAGGAGGGCACAAGACAAATGGCGCAGAAACTGACTTTCGTTTGGCCAGGTTACTACGTTCAAATCGCCGTGCGTTTTGCCCCGCCCGTGCCGGGAGGCACCATCCACATATTGAGCGTGGATGACAACTAGATCAACCGACGGATCGTACGGGACTCCCTTGCCATGCATGCACCTATGTCCGTTCCCATCTGTTGTGGCGCGTGAAAGGACAGTGCACTGAGTTCCATCTCCCTTCTGACTGACCACTACACAGGCGTCCCACATACAAGTACTGGCAGAGAATGCGGTTTTAAGCGGTAGGCAGAGTAGTAGTACCAGGAGGAACGGTAAAGGCCATGCCAGTGCTGAACGGTATGAGATGCTCTCTGCCCGGAACCCTCGTGAGTGAAAAGGAAACGTGATGGGGCCCTGCTGTGGTTACCACACGTCGAAAGGTGTGATTTAAAGGGCAGGTCGTCGTTGGAGGATATGCGAGGATAGGCTGGATGCGTTCGGGTCCCCCTCTACCGTCCTGAGCGAGTGGACTAACACATTGAATTGAGCCTATAGTTTGAGTGCGCCGCTACATCGCTTTATGGTAACAGCCGCGGGAGTAGAACCGGGCAAGCGACAAGCAAGACCAGCTACCAGCTGCCTGTGCCAGTAACGCTGCGAACCACTCGGGTGTTATTCTACGTGCGCGTTGGTTAAAACGATCAAGCAAACGGTACGAACGGTACCCGAAACCGCGATCCTCAGATCCTCCCAGCCACAAGAGGTGCTCCCCCTGCCAGCGCATGGGAAGAGGGGCGAGGGATGGAGTATGAGGTTCATTGCACAGCCTGTTCGCCAGTACAGTCGCCAGTACATCCTTCAGGAGTGGTTCCACGTAATCGCAATGCTTCCACCCACCGCTGCTCCCCCTACGACATGCGTGTGTGGCTGCTCTGCGGGCAGGCGACAGGGAATACAAGGGCGGGGGGAGGAGGGAAGGGTTAGGCCTCGCTCGCTGTGCTGGGCAAGTGGGACTCCAGGGTAGACTTGCCTCCGGCGGGACACCGATCAGCTGCAGCAACACAGGGGTGAGTGGTTCTGCCGGACAAACACAGGCACAGGGCAAGGAGGGGAGGGGAGGGGAGGGGAGGGCAGGGGAGGGGAGGGGAGAATTGGGTTGGCAACGCACCAGGGAAGCACGCAGCATGCGCAAGTACAGCTGGGTCAGGTCCTTGCAGTGCACCATCGCGCGCGTCTGCTCGTTCTTGACGCACTTGCCCAGGTTTTCGCGCACGATGCGCAGTTGCCAGATCCGGATCACATCCTCGTCGACCAGGTTCTGCCGCGCACGCATGTACGCTGCCGGACCGGGCACAGCCACACGTCAGCATCAGCATCCTTCCCAGCATTCAGCACCCAGCACGCCGTCCGCCCCGCACCGGCCGCCACCACCCCATCCGTCGCAGCAAACGTACCTTCATACTCTTCGGGCGTCGGCAGCATCGTCAGCGTTGGTGGGCCGCTCACCGCCGCCGCCGCGCCGACGGGGAGGGGTAGGAGCAAGCGGAGGGGCGATTACTAACTCGCACGCGGCCAACTCCGCTCGGCCAGTTCCGCCCGCCCCTGCTACATCATGCATCACGCATCAGCGCATCAGCCCGACTGCCCGCATGGAACATTGCATTTTTTCTTTCTGCTGTACGTAAGCATGGCAGCGTGCATGGAATATTGCGGGGAAATGAGAGGGAAGCGGAGGGAACGGGTGCGGATGTGATGCATGTGACATGTGCGCCTGAGCTCACGTGCGCCAGTAGTAGCGGTTGCCGATGTTGCCCATGCCCGGCAGCAGCGCCAGCAGACCCGCAGCTGCGGCCGCAGCGCCTGCTCCGGTGCCGCCGTGTCGGAGGCAAGCGGCGTGCGCAGACTCGGCCCTTCGTCCGGCACCAGCGACCGCCGCAGCCCCGGATCCACCCCGGCCACGACGATCTTCAGCTGGGGGAAGGCCTGTGCCAAGGCGTGCACGCCGCCCCGCGCGAGCCAGCAACGCCAAAAAACAATCTGCGACGCCGGCACCCCGTGGTCCAGCAGCACCCGCACCGCCATGAACGCTGCGGCGCCCGTGCCGATCTGTGCGTCGCACAGGATCACCCACGTCTTGCTTGCCTCGGCGCGGCGCTTGAGGAACGGGGGCAGCAGCACCGTGTACAGGTACGGCTCGCCATCTGCCGCCGACTGGATCAGCAGTGCGCCCAGCGGCAGGTCGGGGATCGCGCGCCGCAGCGACGCCTCAAATACCCCGCCCGAACGAAGGATGGCGACCGAGCAGAGGTGCGCTGGCGCCAGCGCTGAGCCAGCGTACGTGCCCCCCAGGCCGAGCGGGACGGCTTTGTTTTGGTACGGGAGCAAACTCAGTGCCCCCTCAACGACGAGGCGGGTGAGACGGTTGACATTGAACACGAATTCTTCCCTTCGGTCTGGCTGTCGTGGAGCGAGGTAAGCAATGCGCGCACCTGCCTCGTCTGGGGCAGCACGTGCACCGTCGCTGGCAGCCCGAGCGGCGCCAGTCCGCCATCCTCAGGCCGCGGAGGAAGGGTCAAGGGTGCATCGGAAGCAGGCGCAAAGCGAAGCAAGCCCGAGCCCGGGTCAAAGTACTCGCTCAACTGCGGCGCCGCATTGCTCGGCCCATCCGGTTGGCCCACCAGGGAAAGTTCAGAACGAATGCGTTGGGCTTGGTGCTGCAGCTGGACACGGATGTGTTCGCCAATCACCTTGATCGCCACCTCGTTGTGCAAACCAGGCACAATAATGTCCGCGTACTTGGCTTGCGGCGCAACAAAGTGGTCTTGCGAAGGCTTGACAAAGGTAAGGTACTGCCGCAGAATCCCATCCACGTCCCGTCCGCGCTCCAGCACGTCCCGTCGGATTCGTCGGGCCAACATCAAGTCCGAATCCGCTTGCACAAATACTTTCATGTCCAGCAGATCGCGCAGCCTCGGGTCCTGCAGCACAAACAGTCCCTCGAGCAGGATCACGTTGGCGCCGTAGAGGTAGGTGGTGGTGGGTAGGCGCTGGTGCTTGGTGAAGCTGTACTCGGGCACCTCGACCGCCTTGCCCGCCTTGAGGTCGCGAATCGTCTCGATGAGCAAGTCGGTGTCAAACGCATTGGGATGGTCAAAGTCGTATTGGAATCGAACGCCAACTTGCTCTCTCGGGCGAGAGGGGCTTGTAGAACGAGTCGACAGAGACGATGGCCATCCATGGTACGTGCGGAAGCGAGTGGACGATAGCACGGGCGACAGATGTCTTGCCACTGGAGGAGCCGCCGGCAATGCCAATGATGTACGCGCCCACGTTCTGGCCTTGGGCGTCATACCACGCTGCCTTGCCAGCTTCGGCAAGGATGGTGTTTTTGGCCTCGTGGGGGGGAGAGCAGGAACCTCATTCTCCACCACACTTGCCTGCGCCATCTCGGCCGCCATGGCGGGGGGGAGGCGATGTTGTCGATCCCGGCGAGCGCATGCGCGCTGAGCGATGGCTGGGGAAGGATGGGAAGGATGGCCAGGCGGGCGGGCAGGAGGCGGGATGGTGGGAGCCGCCTTGGCTGTCTGGCGGGTGTCTCTCCACGCCGCTCCCGCTCGGCCAGGAGCCACGCGAAAAAAACCAAGACGAGACACGCCGCTGACATAATCCACCGGGCGCCTGCGCCCGCCGCCTCGCCGCCGCCCAGCGCGAGCGAGGGAGCGTGCCGCCTCCACCGCCTCCGCCTGAGCCCAAAGTGTCCACAGAGTCACCGCGGTTGGGCGTGGCCAAGATCCGACACGTGCCGCGCTGTTGTTCCATATCTCGTATCCATCTGGAGTCGTTGGGCAGGGAAGCGATGAAAAGGGGAAAGAAACATTGGTCAAAACTGGGGCGGGTTATGGGCGGCTGCACTCAGGCTGGTAATACTAGGAGTCAAGCGGCTGGGCTTGTTTTTGCCGCGCACCTTGTTGGACCAAGCTGCCCTGGGACTGGAACTTGAGCATGGCGCTGGAGGGGGGCTGGGCCACAGCAACGGTGGTCAGCTACGTCAGGTGGGGGGGGTAATGGACAGGCATCATGGATCTAGCTCGCAGACCCTGTCTTGGCCGCAGGCTGCACCTGATCACAGACACCTTAGCGCCACCCACACAACCCCCACCATCCTGCCGTATATGGAAACCTGCACTGCACTGTCCATCTCTCAGGCTCCACGATTGCCTTGCCAAGAGCACCGACGTTGGCTCTGCATTACGGGCGCTCCACAGGCGCTCCACACGCGCGCCACGACGCCTATAGGAGAGAGTTCTACACCAGAGAATGTATGGGATGCACAGTGGATCGTAGATTGGATCGGGGGAGTGAGGGAGCCTCATTACCACCTGTTTACACGCTCCCTAGCGCCGCTTCGAGCGTGGCGAGGAAGATCTCCGCATGCTTGGGTTGGAAGATGAGCATGGGCCGCAGACGCACCGACTGCGCCCCGTTCCCGCCAACGTTGATGTGCCGCGGGCGCGCATGGCGAGCAAGAGCGCGTCGCGCTGAGCTGGCGACGCACAGTCAAACGCAATAAACGTGCCCTTGTCCTTACCGCGCAAATTGGCCACCTTGTCAGGGAAGCGAGTGCTGAGCGCGGCCAAGCCGTCATACAAGACCTTGCCTGTGGTCTGTACATTGGCCAACAACCCATCCCTCAATCACCTCCAAAATCGTCTTGGCTTGCAATGTCGCAGTGGGCTGGCCGAGCCAGGTACTGAAACTGCGGTACGGCAGGTTGGCCCGCGTCTCCAACTTGTGGTAGAAGCCTGCCGCCTGCATCTTTTTGCTAAACGTGACAAAGTCGGGGCGCGTCTTCGGCGCTCAACCCCCAGTGGTCCGACGCCCACAACTTGCCCGTCGCACCACCACCGGTCTGCACCGTCCCACAATAAAGTACTGTCGAGTTTGCGGCACAGGAAGCGCAGTTGGCGGAAAAACTCGTTGACGATGCACGTCTCCGCCCTCGGACGCAATGGGCTCAATGATCACTGCCGCCACGTCCTTCCCCGTGCCCTTGAAGGAGCGAATCACCGCCTCCACCTCCTCCAGCGCCCGCTTCTCCTCCGCGGCATTTTCTGCGCTGAAGGCCTCGAGTGGGTACTTGAGCTGAGGCCAGTCGACCGAGGGCCAGTCAAACGCCGGAATGCCCAGCTTGTGGATCGGCTTGGACCGGTCGCACTCAACTGCCAACAGGCGGCCGTGGAAACCCGATTGAAGGATAAGATGGAGTACTGCGGCGAGCCGGGCGCAGCGTTTGCGCATGCACGAACCAAGCTCTTCCGGCGTAACGTCGCTTCGCGCCATTCTTTTCGCGCGTCGCATATGCCATAAACGCCGCTTTGAACGCATTCTCGTTCGAGCAGCTGCCACACATCGCAGTGAAAATGTTGTCCAGACCAGCAGGCGCGACGCGGGCCCAGGCCACCCATCGTCCACTCGGTCCATTGCACGGGCGGGAAGTTGCCCAGGCAGGCCGGTTGGTCACGGCGGTGACAAACTCGTCCTGTACACGTGTCAGCGCATGTGGATCGCCCAAGAGACAGCCAAGGGGGAAGCAGAAGCAGAGGGGGGGCTTACACTTCGTGCGAGCTTGAGCATGTCGGGGTGGTTGTACCCAATGCAATCGACGCGATCTGGGCAAACATTCGAGGAGTTGGTTGCCATCGGCGTCCTGGATGTAGTTGCCGACCGACTTGGCATAGTCGGCGGCAAAGTAGTCCACCCGGTTCTCCTGCCACTGGCCAATGTCGCGCACCGTGGCCTGGCTCTTGGGGCCGGGGTAGGAGAGGTGAGGACGACAGGGGCGGCAGGCTCGCCTGGGACGTAGGTGGGGCGGTGGCCAGGCCGCGGCGGAGGGCGGGGACGAGCTTGCTGTACCGGAGCGCCATGGCAGCGAGGAGGGGATGGGGTAGAAGGCAGGCGGAAGACGGAGGAAGGCAGCCAGCGGGATAATGGAGGCTGGAGAACTTTAAATAGCGTGGCCCAGCACTAGCCGGCGGCTGGAGATAAGTCGACGCGGAGGCGCGGCAAGATGGGGGGTTGAACGTTGAACGTTCAACTTGAACTCGACTCGTGACTCTGCGATCGGCTATCGGCGCATGTCCCCAACGTGGCCGAGGCAGGCGCCGTGCGGGGCGGGCCGGGTGATTAATGAATGATTGTCAGCCTCGGGGGCGCTGTCGGGGCGGCCAGGGCGCGGCGCCGCGATCGCTACTCCTATTCGTCCTCCCTCCCAGGTGGAGAGGAGGGCAGGCGTCCGTCGCGTGTGCGTCGGCGTGTCGGCCGTGTGCGGGTGGGATATCTCGATGATGAAGAGTCGTGAGATCTCAGGAGATGTGCCCAGGCGCGCTGTGTTCGAGATGCGTCGTTTCGGCGCATATCACCTGGCGCTATCTCAAGCTCAAGCTCAATCTCAATCTCATGTCCAATCTCAGATCTCAGGCGATCCTCGCCCCACTGGCGCCACTCACCCCACGGAGCAGAACGCGTCGAGCGCCAGGAGCGCGCTCGCGCCTCCCGCCTCCCCGCTCCCACCCACACACACGGCACGGTCTGCCAGTCGCCGTGTACCTAGGGTTAGACTTATCCAGCTCCACACCTACCCGTGTGGCCTGTGCGTATCCTATCGCCTAGCCACATCCACAGCCTAGTCCCATTGCGTCTTTCCTGTTGGATTGTTGGGCAGGAAGCACACCCGCTTCAAGCTTCAAGCTCCAGGCCGGCCTAGCTTCAGGATGTTTGTGATCTTTTGCGACTTGGCGCCCAACTCTCTGGTATGAATCAATTGTACATTGCTATTGAATCACTTGTACATTGCTACAATATCACCCACTCCACAAGCGCGGCTGTAGTTTAAAGGTAGAATTTTAGCCTTCCAAGTTGGTTTCAAACCGGCAGGGGGCAGCTGAAGGTTCGGGTTCGATTCCCGGCGGCCGCACCTTTTTGGTGTTCTCGTCCTTTGGGGGTTACCATTTGTTTTGGCATGCCCTCTTTTGCACCAGACATTCCATCGACGTCTTCCACACACGAACCCTGACAGGTCAAGCCCGTGGCAAGGCTATAGAGCGATGCATAACATACACATGCATGCACCAAAAACCGTTTTCTACACGGGAAGGACCCCATTTCCATTCAGAGGGATTATTGTATCCCCATCACATGTCCTGAGCTTCGCTTTTCGCCTTGGTTCGGGGGGCACCTGTGCCGGAATGCCATACAGCACATGACCCGTGAGCTCCAGCGCACGCTTCGCACCTTCGTGACTAGCCAAGGCAGCGCGCAAATACAAAGACATACAACCTGTAGGTCTGCCCCAGCTATAGGGAGGCGCATGATCCTCTCCCGTCCCCTCCCGACCGCCACAGCCGGCCCTCTCGCCTCGGCCAGTCGCCCCGTCGTGCTCAGCGTGCGCGTAATATAGATCGCATTGTATATAAAGTACTCGCGGTGCGCTCCTCCTCGGCGCCTCCCCTCCGGCTGCATCGCAAGCGTAGCAGCCTACGCCTATTCGTCGGCCATGGTGTTGATCTGCTGCTGGACGCGCTCGAGCCGTGCCAGGCGCTGCTCCTGGGCAGCCACGAGCGTGTCGAGCTCCGCAAAGAACGTTGCTGCCGGCGGCTCTTCCCCGCGCGACACGCGCGTCAGCATCGTCTCTAGCCGCGTGCGCAGTTCCAGCACTTGCTCCATATGCGCCTGATACTCCCCCGCCGTGCGCCGGTACTCGCGCACCAGCTGCCGCCGCTTGTCCTCCTGCGTCCAGCTCCCATCCGAGCCGGACGAGTCGGTGTAATCAATCGATCGACCTGCTCGCCGCCGCTTGTCCTTAGCGTCTTTGGCGTCCTTGGGGCCCTTGGCTTCCTTGGGGTCCTTGGCTTCCTTGGGGTCCTTGGCGTCTCGTGCCTCGCGCACGTCTTTTGTCTCCTTTGACTCTTTCGGCTCTTTGCTCAGCTTGCTACTGCGCGACAAGGCGACGCCTCGTCCGACTCGTGCCGTCGCTCGGGCGGGCTTCTCCTCCCGCCGCCGGTCCCGCTTCCCGCTCACGTCCCTTTTCCGGGCGCGCATCGACAGAAGAACGCGCGCGTTTGACAGCCGGTACCCGCTTGTCTTCCTCCGCCCGACGTTTCGTCCCATCGGCCCTGTGTGCCGTCGGATTCTCCTCTCTCTCTTTCTCCTTCTCTTTTTCCTTCTCCTTTCCTTTTCCCTCTCCCTCTCCCTCTCCCGCTCGGTTTCCTTGAGCATCAACTTGGTCTTGCTAGGCTCGGTCTCCACCTCCTTCTCGCGCGCGGGCTTCCTGCTGGCCGAGGAGAGCCTGTCTCGGCGTTCAGACAGAGACGCTTTCTCCCTCGGCCCCGGTCCACGCTCCTTGTCCACCGACGCATCGCCCTTATCTGGCGGTCCAGAGGCTGATTTCTTGCTCATAGATGATTCCTTCCTCTCGGAAGAGACATCTTGCTTGTCTGATCCGGAATCGCCCTTGGTCTCGACCGGGGATTGGGATTTGGAAAGAGCTTTCGACTCGGAGTTGGACTCGGGGTTGGACTCGGTTTTAGACTCGGAGTTGGACTCGGGTTGGGCTTTTCCCGCCGCCGGACGGGCAGCTGCATGGTCTTCCCGTTCTTCTCGTGAAGGTTCCCCGTCGGGCCAGATACGCTGCATGGCCGCGCGCATCTCGCGTGTGCCGGGCTTGTACAAGCGCTGAGCTTCTTTATCCATCCGCCAACGTACTTGGCTCTGAACCGCTTCGTCCCACGCCTCATCCACCTCCACCTGCTCCACCAGCACCTGCGGCAACAACTCCCACATGCTTGCCGGGCCTTTTTCCCGTGGCGTGGGCGGTACGGGCGTGCGAAGCCGCCGGTTCACTGGGCCACCTAGTTTCCGCCCCTCGGTCGGTGCACTTTGTAGCTCAGCAGGCGCATGCGCCACTTTGCTCAGCGCCTGTAGAATTTTCGGCTCGGGAATCACCTCCCCCGAAGAAAGCGAGACTTGCTGCACCAGCCGACGTCGCATCATAGGCCCCGGCGCAAGCAGGTGGATAATGTGCTGTTGCAACGAAGGTGGTGCCTCGACCGACGTTTCCCCGACAACTCGACTGCTTCGCCCGCCGCGGCAGCGGGTGCAGCGGACGCTGGCGGCGAAGCATCGCTCGGCTTGGTCGGTTGGGGCGGGGGGAGGTCCTTGGGGTCCTTGGGGTCCTGGGGTTCCTTGGGGTCATGGGACTCGTTGGACAAGTTAGACTCGTTGGGTGGCTTGGTCTCGGTCGGGGGGAAGGTGGTTGCTTGAGAGGGCTGCTGGTCGTGGTGCGTGCCGGGGAGGCGGAGACCATGGGGGAAGCGCTACGATGACCGCGAGCGGCGGCGCGTTTGGCCAAGGCAGAAGCGTCGAGCAAATTGGATCGACCGCGTTCGGTCGAATGCGGCCGTGGACGGGCGGTAGGCAAGGCGGCCTTACGTCCCTCGCGATCTTCGTCCAAGAGCATCGCCATGCCCACTTTGCGTCGTTCTTCCCGTTTGGGCAACAAGCTGTCCAAGCTAGGCTTGACACTGAGCATGCGCACCGCGCCCAGCTCGTGCAGCGCCGGGTTGGGCGACGCACCAGCATCGATCACCTCGAACAGGCTCGCGGGCACACCCTCAGGCGTCTGGGACAGGGAGAAGGTGTCGTTGCCGATCTGCAGCGCGCCGGAACCCGTGTCGGGCATGGAGAGCGACAAGGGCTCGCCGGCGGCTTGGGCGTGCAGCAGGCGGTCGAGCACGCTGCGCGGCAGACGCATCTGGTACGGCGGCGGGTGGGCGGCGGGCGCGGGGACGGTGCCGGCGCCGGCGCCGGTGCGGACGAGGTATCCGCGTGGCGTCGAGCATGGCGTTAGGGGGTGGCGTGGGTGGGAGTGGGCGAGGCAGCGCCAGGCGGCGACGGGGGAGTGGGGGAGCAATTGCGACCACCCTCACCCACTCCGCCCGCCAGCCAGTCCTGCCCTGCCCTGCCCCCCGACCACCGCCTCGCCTAGGGTTGGCCGCCCGCCGTACTTTATGCGCATCCAGCCATCCTACCATCTGTCTGCCCGCCCTCCCCCCGCGCATCTCACCACCACTACCGCCTGCCCTCGCCCTCGCCCTCGCCTCGCCCCCGCCATCGTCAATGCTCCAGCGTCATCCATCACACAGACACCACCGCGTCCATCGCGGCGCCCTACCCGGCCCAGCTCTGCATGCCCGCGTACTCGGCCTCCTCCGTATCCGGCTTGTCGTCCACCTTGGGTCCCATCCCCACGCCGCGCGGAGCGCGGCGAGGGCCAGCGGCCGTCTTGCTGGCTGCGCCCGCGTCGGGCGTGCCCTGGGCGGCCTTGCCCGGCGCAAACAGGTCGAGCACATGGGCGTCGCCCATGCCTTCGAGGCCGTGCTTGTTGCCGTCGGCCACGACCGTGTTGGCCACGGCCAACTTGAAGCGCTGCAAGCCCATGATGCGCGCTTCGAGCGTGTTCTTGCTGATGAGGCGGTACACATTCACCCCTTCTTCTGCCCCAGACGGTGGGCGCGGTCCATCGCCTGCAGATCTTTCATCGGGTTCCAGTCGTGCTCCAAAAACACCACCGTATCCGCCCCGGTCAGCGTCAAGCCTAGCCCGCCCACCGACGTTGTCAGCAGCAACACATCGATCGACGGGTCCGAATTGAACCGCTGCACCAGCTCGAACCGCTTGTCCGACGCCACCCCCCGTCCAGACGCAAGTACGACACCGACGGCATCTCTTTGAACAAGCTCGTCTCGACCAGATCCAACATGGCCTTCATTTGGCAAAATACCAGCACCCGATGCTGGCTCACCGCATCCACCCCCACCTCCCCCGCGTCCGACGTAGCCCCAATCCCACAGTCCGTTAACAATTGTCTGTTTAGCCCGCACCCCACCCGCACCGCCAACGCATCCCAGCAAGGTCAGTCCACTGCACCACTTTCCACGCACCCCCCCCTCCCCCACACAGATTCCATACGCACTTTAACGCGAGCAACTTGGGCGAATGCACATACGACGTTAGCGGTGCCGTCTTTTCCAGCCGCGCTTGCAGCGCCCGGTGGCGCGGCAAGGACGGGTCGAGGACCATCAAAGGGTGGTTGACCAGCTTGCGCAAATATTGCAACGTTTGGAACGTATTTTGCTTGGCTCCCTCGTTCGAGGCCGATTGCGATTGCGATTGCGATTGCGGTTGCGAGGGCGACTGGGCCGAGGCTTCTGCTGCGGACGCAGTGGCGGCGTGGTCGAGTTGTGCCAGTTCGCCTGAATGGGCATGTGAAAAGTCGTCGTACAACTCGGCCTGGGCGGGGAGAGGTCGACCTGGATGTCCTGGATGATCTTGGGCGGCAGATCGTCCAAGACTTCTTCCTTGAGCCGGCGCAGGATAAAAGGCAAGACTTGGCGGTGCAACGCTTCCAATGCCACGTCGGCGCGTTCGCGTTCCTTTTTGGTTGCCTTGCCATCGCGGGTGGCCAAGATGGGCTTGGCAAAGCGCTCGTGGAATTGTTTTTTCCGACCCCAAAAAGCCCGGCATGAGGAAATCAAACAACGACCACAGTTCCAACACTGAATTCTGTACCGGCGTACCCGACAAGAGCAACCGGTGGTGCGCCCGTAACCGTTTCACCGCCCGCGTCGTCTTGGTCTTGGCATTCTTGATCACATGGCCCGTCCAAGATACAGTAGTTCCACGCTTGCCTACTCAACGTCTCAATGTCGTTCCGTACCACCTCGTACGATGTGACGACGACCTGGTACTCGCTCACCCGCTGCGCCTGCTGCGCCCGCTCCGTCGGCGAGCCACCCAACAACAACGTTGCAGCTCGGCGCATAGCGCGCCAGCTCGTGCACCCAGTGGCCCGTCAACGTCGGTGGACACACCACCAAGCTCGGCACGCGGACCGGATCGTTGCGTCGTTCAAAGTGGCTCGAAGCCAAGATGGCAATCGATTGCAACGTTTGCCCAGCCCCATATCGTCGCACAACGCCCCATGCAGCCGGTACCGCGCCAAAAACGCAAGCCACGAAACGCCCTTGAGCTGGTACGGACGCAGTGGAATGCTCAGCTCCACGGGCACCTTGTACTCTTCCACCTTGTTGTCGCCCAAGAGTTGGGTGAGAAACGCGCGCTGCTCACTGCGCTGCGCCAACAGCTCAGCAGGGAAATCGACCGGGTCCGGAAGCCCCTGCTCCAACGGCACCATCTGCACCAATGTGCCAAACGTCGAGGTGGCCAGCAGGCGGATCTCATCGTTCGCATCCCCCATCCGCCCGAGGAGCGGGACCAACAGAAATACCAAGTAGGGCAGCACGTCCAGCTCGAGCGCACGCACCGTCAGAGCGAGCGCTTCGGTCCGCCTTGTCGGTTGCTCAACGAGCCCGCATCGTCCAGCAAGGGAACGACGCGCGTGATGAGGTAGCGCATCGTCAGCGGGGCAAAACTGCATGCCATCCTGGCCATCGTCTCGGCCGCAGCAGCACGCAGCAGCGCCAGCTCGCTCTGCAGCACCAAGCCCACCCGCTCCAACCCCCCGACAGGGTATCCTCCAGCTTCGCCGACAAGCACGGCAGTACAGTCCGCAGCACTGTCAGGCCATCCAGCACGCCCTGTCCATTCTTGTCCTCTCGAACCGCCGCATTCAGCGCGGCCGCGTCGCCCGAGGTGACCCGCACCAGCGACGCCGAAATCGCATCCCAAATCGCCGGGACGGCCGTGAAGAGGTCAGGTCCAAACTGTTCGGCCAGCGCGCCGAGCGCGACCTGGGCCCCGCGCCGGATGCGCACACCATCGGGCAGCGGGCTGGGATCGGGCGTGCGGCGTTCGGGTAAGAGCAGGATCCCATCGGTAGGCGTCAGGGCAAAGACGGGCGTCTCGGCCACGTCCTGACAGACAAATGCACACAGGTTCTTGACTACCTTGGGGTCGGGTTGGCCTGGCTGCCCGGCCGGACACATACCTGGACCAAGTGGGCAATGGAGCGGGCCGAGCGGGCCTGCAGGTCCGGGTTGTCTTCAAATTTGATGCTGTTCATGATGCTGCGAATGACGGGGTTGAGTTTGGGCGGCAACTTGCCCAGTGCCACTACCGCCCCGGCCAACGCAGCGTACACTTGGTTGTCCTGTTTCGCCTTGGCCGACTCGCACACCCCAATTGCCGCGACCAACCCGCGCAGCTTGGCCTCCACCAGCGGCAGCGCGGTCCGACGAATGCGCGGACCCAGCTTGGCCGTCAACGCGGCATAGGTTGGGCGGCGGCAGCTGCTTGGCGTCAGCCAAGCTAAATGCGCCCTCGGCCTCGCCTGTCGCATCCAAATTCATCGGCAGCGTCGGCACCACGTCCTTCTTGAGCTTGCCCTCGCGCACAAAGGTAGCCAGCAACGCCTGCGCCTCCGTATGAACCCGCGCCAGCAAAAACGTCATTTCGGCATACGTTTCCGTCGGCGGCTGGTCCAGCGCAGTGACGAGGTGAGCCTGTACGGCGTTCGCCAAGCCATCTTCATCTTGATCTTGATCTTCGTGCGACGACAGTGCCGCTCCATCTGCCTCGGCCCACGCTTGCACCACCACCGCGGCCAAACAGCGTTGCAACGCGCTGGCTGAGCCAAGGTAGGCCAGCAACACGCCAAAGTCTTCGGCGCGGCGTGCGCTCGGCCACAACGCCACTAACTCGCCCATCGCATCGGCCGCACCGAGCCGTCCACGAATCAAACTGTCAACCGAAACGAGCGTCATGTCCTGTGCCAGCATGGCCTTGTCCACCCCGCCGCGGCCGGGGGTGAAGAAGAGAGCAGAATCGAACGCTTGCCCGAGCGGGTCATGAGGATACCGAGCATACTGCTCAAGTAGGGCGCTAGGGCATCCACCCAGTCGTCGGTTGTGGGCGCTAGCGCATGGACCAACTGTTTCCACGCATCGGAACTTGCCGCGCGTAACGGCGCATGCGTCTCCACCACCATGTTCTGCAGCAGCAGCCGAAACGGTCGTGCATCCGCCCACCGCGCCACCCCGTGCAACTTCAAAAACGCTCCTAGCGTCGCCACTGCACTGGCTCGAACCCGCGTGATCGTGTGCCGGAAAAAGGGTAGAGAGCCGGCACGAGCTCAGCAAGCGACGGCGCACAAGCTCCATCGAGCGACTGCAGGCGCACAGATTTCGCATCGCGTCCGTGTCGGCCGCTGCGTCGGCCTCGTCGGTTTCGGTCTTCACCTCGGTCTTTATTGCGGCGTTGGGCTCGGACTTTACTGGGACGTGGGGTTCAGACTTTACTGGGGCGTTGGGCTCGGACTTGGGTTCGGATTTACTGGAGAACTCGGGTTGGGACTGGTCGACTGGTTGGGGAGGTGCGAGCCAGTGGGCGACAGTGGGCTGGGCCACGAGCGCAGCGAGGAGTTGCATGCTATCGCTCAACGAGCTGCTCAGTTCGTCGCGTGGGATCAGGAGCGACCCCCACACGCGGTCGAGCAGCGCCGGGAGGTACGAAGGCAGGTCCTGCACGATCGCCGGCACAGCCGGAACGAGCATCGATGCTGCACACCGCGAATATCATCGTCGTCGTCTTGCAATCTACTCTCTCACGTTAGTTCTCTGGTTGTCTCGGAAACGAGATCTCAAGGAAAGGAATGGGATAAAATGCAACGGCCAGTACGTACCCCAAGTTGACCACGTCGACAATCTCGGGTAGGGTAGCAACCAAGTCGGTGTAGGTCCAGGTGTTCAGTTGGCGGAGCGGGTTTGGGTGCTGGGATGGAGCGATGAGCATCGGCCTCGTCGGCCAAGCGTTGCTCGGCGGCGATCAAGGACGTTTGTTGAGGATCGAGGGTGGGGGGCGGCTGTTGGAGTGCCAATTTACTTGAGGCCCAAAAAGCCGGCATGGCGCACTTCCACGAATAGCCTTCGACCGTGCGGTCGACCGGCGGCCCGGCTGGGCACACAGATGGTCTTGGCGGATCATCTGGATGAGGACTGGGTTGGAACGAATGCCGGGCGCAGGCATGACGCGCAACAGAGCACCAGCGTCTGCGACGCTGTCTCCCGCACGGCGCGCTACCACATGGTCAAAGATAAAGTCGGCCAGCCGGTCGAGGCTGAGACAGACAAGAGACGAAGTGCCAGGTCGTCACACCATTCCGCATGCAGCACCTCATTTCCTCTGTGCTCGCCCCGGCGCGCATGCCGCCCTGCGCGCCATGCGTCTGGATCAGACTGCGCAGACCTAACGAAGCGCCGTGCCGGACGACCACTGGGATCAAACAGGTCCCCAGCCAACACCTGCACAATAATCGTAAAGGGCCATTCGCCGGCGGAGGGACATAGGCCAGCGCCTCACCCGGGTCCACCGGCTCCACCGGCACCGGCTCCGCCGTCGACGGTGACGCACACGCGGACTGCTCGGCTCACCCCCACTCGCTCCTTCCTCCAGCACACGCGTCTGGACGGCAGCGTGGGCTTGGCATCGAGCTTGCGCTTGCGCTTGAGTTGGTTGCGCTCGCGCGCACTGAGCGTCGACAGATCGAGGGTGGGTGTGGGGGTAGGCTGGGGGTGGGCGTGGATGCGGCAGCGGCGGGGGGGGAGGAGCGGAGGGAGCGGGCGGGACTGGCGTGGCCCGGCGGGGGCAGGGGGGGAGGCGCGAGAGCAGGAGCCGACGCTGGGTCGGCAGCGGTGCTGGCTAGCTCCGTGTCGAGGTCCATGCCGAGCGAGGCGGGGTCCATGCCGGGCATGGTGAGCCCGAGCTGGGCCAGGTTGTGGTGCGGCGGCGAGGCGGTCGTGGGCATGGGTGGGCGGGGGGGCGGTGTACTCGGTGCCGCGGGAGGCGAGGAGGCGGGTGCCGGTGGCGAGCACGTGCGGGGGAGAAGGCGGCGAAGGTGAGGCGGACGGGCGGGGGTGGTGGGGGGGGTTGGTGGTGCTGGGGCCGGGGCCAGTTTCGGGGGAGGGGGCGGGGCGGAAAAGGCGGCGGGGACGGCGGCGGCAATGGCGTGGACGGCGGCGGCGGCGGTGCGGGTGTCCCAGAGGGGCTGCGGAGGCGGGGGAGGACCTTGGCGAGGAGGAGGAGGGCGTCGGCGGGGCTGGCGGCGCGGGCGACCTCGCCGAGCTGGACGGCGGCGGTTGCTGGACGGCGGGCGAGGCGCCCGAGTCGAGGAGCGCGACGAGGCGGTCGAGCCTGTGGGGTGGGGGGGAGTCAGGTCGGGGGTCACGTG
Source organism: Moniliella sp. 'wahieum' (assembly GCA_003971905.1). NCBI lineage: Eukaryota > Fungi > Basidiomycota > Moniliellomycetes > Moniliellales > Moniliellaceae > Moniliella > Moniliella sp. 'wahieum'. Next base: position 46,940 of record RSEE01000071.1, on the reverse strand, counting down.
CAGGGGGGTGCGTACGCGTGGCGGCCATGGGGGGGGCGTTGCGGTCTGCTGCGGCGGGCGGGGGCGGGGGGGCGGCCCTATATACGCCCGTCTCTGCGCCCATATATACCCGCCGCGCCGCCGCCGGCCGAGCGCAGCACCCGCCGCCGGATGATGTCAGCGCCACGCGCCACTGGCGCTGTCCTTGCGCGTGTTTTTTTCTGCGCGGCTCGCACGTGCCGGGGCGGAAGGGGCGCATTCCGCCGGGGGGGGGGGGCTGCACGGGGGCGTGTATGCGCGCGCAGCAGCAGCACCGCCGCCACCGCCGCATGCCGCACGGCCGCTTGTGTCGGCCAGCCCGCGCGCGCCCTCCCGCCCCCGCCCACACGCCACCCCGCCCGGCTCCAGCCGGCACGCACCACCACCTCCACCGCCTCCTCCGCGCCCTCGCCCCCGCCCTCGCCGCCCACCGCCACCGCCGCCCCTCGACCCCCATGCCCGCCTCGCCCTCCGCTGGGCCACCGCCCCCCCCGATCCCTGGCAGCTCGACATGGCCCCTCCAAGCCCCTCCCGCTCCCCCTCCCGCCCCCGCTCCCGCTCCCACACGCCGCCCTGCCCCCCGCCCCGCCCCTCCCGGCCTCCGTCCCGCCCCCGCCCCCCCCCGCACCCTCCACCAGCAACAACAGCAACAGCAGCAACAAGACGAGCAGGCGGTGCGTGCGCTGCTGCGCGCCTCGACCTGGACCAGCAGGCGGCCGAGGCGCGTGTGCTCGCCCCGCTCGCCGGCGACCCGCGCCCGAGCGCATCGAGCGTGCCCTGGCCCAGGTCGACAAGGCCCTGGCCCGCGCCGAGGCCGAACGGCAGGCGTACCAGCAAGCTCGCCAGCGTGCCGCCGACGCCGCCCAGGCCAAGGCGCAGGCTGCCCAGCAGAAACAGCGCGAGGCCCAGCAGGCCGCCGAGGCCCAAGCCAAGGCCCAGTCCGAGCGCGAGCGCCAGCTGCAACACGCGCGGGAGCAACAAGAGGCGCGCGACCGCGATCTCGCCCGCGGTGGCCAGGCCATGGGCTCAGCCCAGGCCAACTATGCCCACTGGACACGCGTCATGGCCCTGGTCAAAACCGTCTTGCCCCAAGTGAAAGCGAACGATGTCTGGCGCAAACGCTTGTTCCGCTCCAAGGCGCGCATTACTGGCCGTCTGGGTCAACTCACCCATTCCCGCTCCGAAATCGAGCGCGTGACACGTCAAGTGGCCGAGGTACTGGACGAGGTGCAGGCCATGACCGATGCGCCTGCCGCGCCGGCACTGCCCGCGTCAGTCGAGGTGGTAGCCCTGACCGACGCGGATGCCGACGCTGCGTCCTCCACCCCCGCCGCCGCCACATCAGCCGCCGAGATCAAGGTGGGCTCGGTACTGGATGTGTTTATCCTGAACCATCTTGCCAAGTGCATCATTCGCCAAGCGGAGACCGAGGTGACGACCAACCAAGCGGCCGCGTTCCCGCTTGCGCTGCTCACCCAGTCGCTCTTATTCTCCCATCCGGGTCTCGGCCCGATCCTCATGGCTCGCCTGACGAAAAAGTGCGTGTGGTGCTTGGCGTACGTGCCGCCGCGCTCGGCCACCGACACGGAGGAGGACTACCTCCGGATCCAAGGCGGCAAACCAGCCGAGGCAAGCAACCTCTACTCGTCCCGTATGGCCGGCATCTTTGCGCTCTACGTCGCCGTCTGTTCTGCCCCCTGCCCTCGCCCTCGACTTCGACTTCGCACCCGCCCGGCGCACTGGCGTCCACATGGCGTCCTGCCGCGCTCTGGGGGGGGCGCGCGCGCTACCGCCGCCCCGCTCGACGGCCACTGGCTCGCACCGACCTTATGGGCCGTCTGCTGGATGTGGCAGGACACGAGATGGGCGGGTACGGCCGGCAGTGGACTAAACTTGTCAACCTGCTCACGCGCGCGCTGCATGACCCACTCCACCCGCCGCGTGGGCACGCCCTGACGCACGCCCCGAAGCTCGCGCGGCTACGGAACGGCTTAAGATCCTCCTTGCTCAAGCTCCCCATGGGTTTGCCCGCCCCCCGGCGCGCGTATTGGCGCTTAGCCCTGATCCGATCCCTCCTCATCCCATCCCATCCCATCCCATCCTGTCCCAGCCTGTCTTCTCCCATCCCTTTGTCTCCCATCCCTTTGTCTCCCATCCCTTTGTCTCCCATCGCATGCCATCCCATCCTGTCGTCCCGCCGCACTGGGCTGGGTTGGGGTTCTTTTTGGTTTCGGTTTTTGGTTTTGGTTTTGGTTTGGGTTGTGGTTTTTGGGTTTGGGTTTCTGCTTGTCTTTCTTGTCCCGCCCTACCTCGTCTCGCCGTTCGGTACCCTGGGTCGGATTGGAGAGCAGAGCTGATGCGTATTGGCCATTTGCATTCCAGCGTGGAACCTGGTGCCTGGTACCTGGGACTGCTGCAGGCTAGCCATCGCGCAAGGCCGCGCAGACTGAGAGATAAGCGCTAAGCGCTAAGCGTTAAGAACGAAGAGCTACGCGCTAAGAGCTAAGGGCGAAGGGCTAAGAACCAAGAGCGAAGAGCTAAGAGCCAGGAGCGAAGAGCTAAGAACCAGGAGCGAAGAGCTAAGAGCTAAGAGCGAAAGGCTGAGAAGCTGAGAGCTGATATATTTTCCCAGTAGCCCAGTGTGGCATGGGACAAACAGATTAGGATATGGCATGACAGTATGTAGGAGAAACGACAGAACGACCGTGGCCGGGGGGGGCGGTGCAAACCAAACCGCTGTCCAACCACGAAGAGAAAAACGAAAACGACGCCGAAGACGAAATAGGGAGGGTTACCCCCCCCCCCCCTGGTGCGAACGTGGTAAAAAGGAGTGAGGTCAGGCGCGGGCAAAGGAGAGGGGGGGCAACCGGAAGAAGGAAAACGAAGGACGAAGGTCGAAGCACAAAGGGCAAAGGATGGAAGACGGAAGACGGATGAAAGATGACAGATGATAGGGATCGTGGGGGAAACCCAAACGATCAAAACGAACAAACGAACGAACGGACAAAAGGTGGGGTCAGGGTCCGAGGTTATCGGACGCAGGTCTCAGTTGGGCAGCAACATCCGTCTAACACGGTCGGAGACACGGGACGAAGACGGATACCTTTCCCCGTTTCCCGTTTGCCGGGTCCCGGTTGACAGTTACCACGGCGGAGCGCGTCGGGCTGCGCTGCTCGCTGTGCGTCGGAGCGTGATGCCCGAAGCGGACGCGCCCGCCCGCGGCGGGTGGGAACGCGGTGCGTCGGCGGGCCACTCGCCCGCGCCGTCGCGCTCGAACGCCGAATCGCACCCCGTGGCAGTAGCCGTGGTGTAGGCAAAAATGGATGCGGATGTGAATGTGGAAGGGGAAGGCGAAGGGGAAGGCGAAAGTAGAGATGAAGGTGGAGGTGCAAGAGGCATTGGAATTGGAATGGGAATTGGAATTGGAATGGGAATTGGAATGGGACGAGGGAGCAGCAACAAGAGCAGGGGGTAGGAGTCCCGCTGCAGCCGGAGCTGCGGGTGGACAAGGCGGTAACGCATCGGCGGTGGCGCAACTGATCGTCGGACGAACTGCCGCCGGACCCGTGAGCATGTGCGGTGGTGGTGGCGGTCTCGGGGGCGGCGTCGGTGTCGGGGCCGGTGGTGGCCGTCCATTTGCATTCGCGGGTGCATTCGCGCGCGCACGTCCCACCGGTCCCGATCGTGGCGGCAAGGACGATTCGGAATTGCGTCGGGCCCTCCCAGGGCGTTTGCTCGGGCCCTCAAGCGCGCCCACAAACAAGCCCGATAAGTGACGCGACAGCACGCGCTCGTCCCGCCGACGCTGGACCGCGCTCGTCGTCTGTTCGGGACGGCGTTGTGCTCCAGCACCGGGTCGAAGCATTTGCTCGTTCTCTTCCGCCGGTGGGACCGGGTCGGGGCCGACAGTAACAGTCCCCCCGCCACCACCGTTCCCGCCGCTCCCACTGCTCACACCTACGTCCCGTCGACCGCCGAGGTCCGGGTCGAAGGACGAGCCCAGCGCACCAAATGCAAGGGCGGGGGTGAGGTGGGGGCGCATGGGCTGCGTGCGCGCGGGCCGGGGCGACGGGGGCGCAGTAGGGTCGCTGCCTGAGCCGGGGGACAAGGTGAGGGTGGGTGGGACGGGTGGGTCGCGCGCACCGCCACTCAGACTAAACATTTTGCTGATCCACGTCGCCGGCAGAGGCAACAAGGATTTCTCTTCGGCTGCCGTTGCTTTCAGTAGCCGCGCTTCGTTCAGCTCGCCCTGGTTGTGCACCAGGTGGGTGAGCAAGGTGCGCAGGACCTTGACCAGCGCGAAAAAGTCCCGCCGGGTCAAGAGCGACGTACATGCCATCTGCGTCCCAGCGGGCGATCCGACATGTGGTGGCGTCTGCATCTGCGAATGCGTCTGTTGCGCATGCGCATCGCGGCTCGCGTCCGGCACGGACGCCCGCGCGTCACGCGTCTCCGCATCGATCAACACACGAAACTTTTCCTTCAACCCGTCCGCCTCGGCATGCAGCGCGGCCAAGGTGGTGCGTGACAGGTGCGCGATCGAGTCGGGGGTACAGGGGAGGTTTTGTTTGCTCAACCGGTGCTCGAGCGTGGCCAACGTAGTTTCCTCCAGGCGCGTCGAGAGGCGGGTGGCCGTGTCAAGTAGCGGGGAGCACCGCAGTCCGTGTCTCTCGTACCACCAGCGGCGGAGCTAGGTCCACCTCGACGGCGGGGACGCTGTAGGGCAAGACTGAGGGGCAGGCGACAGTTGCGTGGGAGGTCGGTGGCACAGCCGGACTGGCGGGGGGGGCAGGGGCAGGGGCACATGCCCCGTCCGATAATGAACATTCTCGTCGTCCCGAGGAAGAGGAGAGGGATTGGGACATGCTGATGGTGGTCGCGACCGAGTCGGAGTGGGCGTGCCGCTTCGGCACTGGCAACGGCACCACCGACAGCAGGGGCGAGGAGGAGGTGGGTGCAGGTGCAGGTGCAGGTGCAGCGGCTGCCGCTGCCGCAAGCGGTGGCGAAACTGCTTCTTCCGACGGTGGATCCAATCCTGGCCGGGGCATGCTGGCCTTGCGGAGCGAGCGGACCGAGTGGGTGCGTGCGTGCAACGACACGCGCGAATTGGAGCGGGAGTGGGAGGCAGAGGATAGGGTGGCCACCGAGGGAGCACGTGCGGTGCCCAACGGTGACAGTGGCGACGAGGGACGGCTGCTTTCGCGGGAAAAGAGCTGGACTTGGCCCGGGGGCAACGCGTGGCCAGCGCCGGCGTGGGCAGCGGCAGGTCGCGCTCCTTGGGAGACTCGAGACCATACGAGGTGGCGAGCGAAAGGCTGCGTCGATGTTTGTTTCCCAGGGCGTGTTGCCAGCGAGCCTGCTTGAGCACCTGTAGCTCCTCTGCCTGCTCTTCCAACTTGTCCATCACGGCTTTGTTTTGTTCCTGCAGCGCTTCGTTCTCCTTGACCAGCTGCACCACCCGTTCTCCGCCCGCCATCGGCGCCAGCTGGGCCTCCAACACTTGCATTCGCTCCCCGCACGCGCAACTGTTCCGCCAACGTCTCCGAGCGGCGGCCAAGACGGCGGGCGAGCGCGGTCGCCTGCTCTTCTTTGCGCTTGGCCTGCATCGCCTCGGCACGCGCCTCGTCCACTTGCTTGACCAGCGTGTCGACGCGCGCCGACAGGTAGGCACACTTGGCATGCTCCTTCTTGAGAGTGGCGAGCTGGGTGCGCATCGTATCCAGCTGCAGGACCAAGTTCCGGTTCGTTCCCTCGGCCGCATCGAGCGTGGCTTGGACCTGGCACAGCGACCTCTCGGCCCCGCGCTGCTGGGTCGAAAGGTGGTCTACCTCGTCGCCGCGCGCATCCCGCGCGTCCTGCACGCGCCGCAACTGCCGCTCCAGCACATCTTGCCGACACACCAATGCCTGGCCAATCTCCGCAGCCAAACGAAGGTGGGCACGAAGCTGCGCCTCCCGGTCCAGCGCCGACGGGGGCGAAGCGAGGGAGTGGGTGGCCGCCCGGGCACGTTGGGCCAGCACGGCGACGCGGTGGCCATCGTCACGCACGTCAGAGCTGGCGCGACTGACGCTCAGGCTCTGGTTGGCAGACTGCGACCAACTCGTCTCGCCCTCGTCCGGGTCGGGGCCGAGCTGGTGGCTGAAAAAGACGGCGATCGCATGGGCGTCGCCCTCGGACTCGGTCTCGGCGGCAGTGGCCATGCCGCTCCGCTCGTGGGTGGCGGAGGAGGATGGAGACGCGCACGGGGGAAGGGGGGAGGGAGGGAGAAGGGGTTGGAAAAGGAAATGGAAAAGGAAACGGAAATGGGGATGGAAATGGGGATGCTGAAGGCGGTGGCACAGGGCGGTGCGCGCGGGAGACAACCACGGCTCAACAAACAGCGCATGCCGATCGCCTTGGCGCGGGGGCACTGTGAAAAACATGTTGTTTTGCGCTGTCCCACGCGTGCTGCTAGGGTTGCCCTGGGTTGCCCTGTGCTTGGCGCCCGCCAGGGCTGATGAGGGCGATCAGCACTCGTACTCATATACTCAACTCAGTCTCCAGCAGTCTGGCATGTGCCTCCTCGCCCGGACCAAAAGCCGCCACCGCCATCGCGCCGCTTGGGCGCAAGCTTGAGCTGCGTGCTGCGCCCGACGGGGAGCCATGGGCGGCCACAGACGATAGGCGCGTCTCCATCGTGCCAGCTGGGGCGCCAGAATCACCTTTGGGAGATCCACCTAGCCCCAGCGACATCCCTGCCCCAGTGCCTCCCTATGTATCAACGCATGCGCGGTGATGCGAGTGATGTCGCCATCATCCATCTGCATCATCGCCGCTGCTGTCACCATGTAACCCCCCACTACCATCCTCCGCCTGGTCCCCGCGCGTTCGTCCATGGCGCCCTCGCCCCCCGAGACGCCGGCCGAGGGCCACAGCTCGGACAGCAGTGCTTGGCCCGACCACACTCCCCCTGCGCCTCCGTCGCCTACCCCCCCGCCCTCGGCCAGCTCCCGTTCCCGTTCCAGCTCCAGCGCCAGCTGTGGCGCCGCGGGTCCTTCTTGCTCACGTGCCCACTCGCCTGGTGCGATCCAATCGACGCGTGCCTTGGCATCGGCGACGGTAGTACCAGCCGCACCGCCCGCTGAGCCTTCCGGCCTACCCCAACCACTCAATCCGGGGGCGTTGTCCTCAGCAGCCCTGCGGGTCCTGGCAGCTGGTCCAGCTGGAGGATCGGGCAGGCCCCACTGCCCCGCCGACTTGTCTGGGACCGCGCACCGAACACGGCCAGTGTGCGCAGTTATGGCGTTGCACTGAAACGCGCCGCTGCTGTTCCCCCCATCCCCCCTCGAGACGAGCAGGGGCGGGGCACGCGGACTCGTTCGGGAAGCGCACGCGTTGCGGTCGCCAAGAGATCTGGACCAAGTCCAGTTTCGACGAGTACTACACCCTCTCACATCTCTCGAAACATACCATTTGTGCCTGCTAGGCCGGTACCACACGGCACATCATCCCTCCCTTCCGTGGGAGCCACAGGCGTGAGCCAAAAGTGGGGGTTTGCGGCCACCCACAGTCTTGCCAGTGCTACCACTCGCTCAAGTTGGAGGGACCACCACGCGTATCTCCCCTCCAGCGTTGCTCAGGATGGCGTACCGTTCCGCGGTAATACAGACGCATACAACCTGTCCCTGCTCCGCACCACTCAGTCACCCCCATTCCAGCGGCCTGACGCCCATCGCGCCACCGTGGATTCGGCCTTGTCATGCGCTGTCTCCCCTGCCTGCGGGCTGAGCAGGACGGAGCGCGCGCGCCTGCCTCAGCCGACCGACCCAGTGCAACAAAGCAACCAACACCGCGTCTCTTGCCTCTAGCGCGACACCCTCCTGACCACGGACACTGAACCAACGTAATCAATACTACCTTTACCTTTACCTTTGCCTTTGCCTTTACCTTGCCTTTGCCTTTGCCTTTGCTTTGGGAGAGAAAGTGCGACGGAAGCAGAAATGGGCTTCTCATTCGGGGGTCATGCGGTACTGGAAGTTCAAGTGGGAGGGGGGGGGGCAAGAAGGTTACGCCGCTGCGCCGCAAGGGAACGCAACCGTCCAACGGAGTTGGACTTGCGTCCACGGACGAACTTCACCCCAACGCGGGATGCTTCTTCCCATGCCTGCACCGGCCCAGAGAAGGAGGGGGAGGACGAGGAAGTGAATCGCGGCTCCCTACCATCCTCAGAGGCACACTCTGATTCTCTCAACAACTCCATTTCCCCTCTACCGTCTCCAATGGCACCTGCCGGAACGGAGTCCTTGCCTTCCAGCGGGCAAGAGGTTTTGAACCCCAGGCAGGAATTTGCACGAAATCATCCTGCTGGTTTGGCTACTCGGATAAGCCGGACACCAGGTCAAAGGCCTTCCCCTGCCCACCCCCCGACCGTGCTCGAAGGATCATCTTACGTCCAGCGACATTGATCATACATGGGACCACGCCTTGACGCGGTACGCCACGTCGCCTCCGGCGGGTCCAGGTCGGTTGATGCGGAAAAGGGGCGTGTGTTTAGTAGTGGATCGCTGGACGGTGGCAGTGACGGATGCGTACCCTAAAGCCAAGTACCACGTGTTAGTCATCCCCCGGATTCCCTTCCCACTGCCCGACGGCTCGAGCCTGGACGACACGACGCTCGATCACCTTTCCACCCTACTTCCGTCCCGTGGGCGGGCGAAGTGCTGCGCAGAGTGCGAGCGACTGCAATGGTAGTAGGTGGTGCCCCACTGGCTTGCTTGGTGCGAGTGTGATTTGGATTTTGATTTGCTAGCTCTGACCATGCATCATGGCATACGGGCGGCACGCCTCACTCACGCGCCTCGATCTCGGACCTCGAATGACTCGTACTGACCCTTGTCCCTTCTGCGCTACGACCAGATGCAGCGCATCATTCAAGCGCACATGCCGCAGGTCACACGGGACGACAGCCCCACGGACGAATGGGCGTTGGTACGTGTGGCCAAATCGCTCGAGACGGGCACACCTCCCGCGCTTGCGCTTGCGCGCGAAACCAAGCCCCAACGCGCGGGCAAGACCTGGCCGATTTCCATGGTGTACCATAGTGTTCCTTCCATGCGCACCCTCCACTTGCACGTCTTCTCTACCGACTTGGTCTCGCCCCGCATCCGAAAAGCGCAACACTACCTCTCCTTCCATCCTAGCATTGGGTACTGCGTCCCGCTCGAGCAGGTTGAACGGTGGGTGCAAAACAGCTGCACACATTACCCTTGTCTCCTACCGAGTACAGGCTGCTCATTCGACCGGCTACCTATCGCGGAATGTTGCCCCGCTTGGACGGGACCGTCCAGCGGGCCAAGCCGTCGGATGCCAGAGAGTATCTGCTGCGCCGCTGGCTTGATGTCCTCGATGCGTCCGATTCGGCCCTGGACACACAACAGGCGGTGAGCTGTTCCCCACATCTGCTAGCGACACCTCGCCCTCACCCTCACACGCTGAAGAACGCAGAACTGAACGTCAAGACGAGCGCGAATTGTCCACCAACGCCACGGATCAAGATTGACACGTGCTGGGATACAAAATGTATACACGCAACGGGAACGACGCTTCCAAAAGCGGATGTGGAGGAAGCGTATGTTGGTAGGCCTCATTAGTACGCGGGTGCCATATTATTAGTTTTGGAGTTCGTCTGGGAAGAGACTGGGGAAATGCGCCAGGCGCGTTTATAGCCTGCTGTAACGGCCACTGATACAGTCATGTCTGGCAGACATTCTTCCTACTTGCTTTTCGTCCTTCTTAGTTGTACTGAGTTTGAGTCCTGGCGTCGTGCTCATCCTTGGAGTGCGATGAGTGGGTGGGCGAGGGAAGAAGTCAGGCTGGGAAAGAGGGCAGGAGAGCGCTGAGAGATCTCAGGCTGAGATCCGCGCTGAGAGCGCTCGACTGGGCTCGTGCGCGGTGGTGTGGCGCAACCATCTGCCGACAGCGAGGAGGAAACGGTGACGTCACTTGCGCCGCAAGGCACAGGGCGAGTGCAAAGTCACGTGACCGGCTCTACAGAGCGGCGAGGCACGATCGAGCGAGGTTATGTCGCACACAGCGGACGCGGGAGGCACCAGTCACTAGTCATCCACCACCCGTTCAGTCCTAGCCACTACTAGTCATCGACCACCCTCCCCGCCGCTTGCCCGGCGTGTGTAGTCAGCCTGCCCAGCCGTGCGACCGCCCCCAGCCGTCGAAAGCTGCTGGGGGCCGGGCAAAGGGAATCTTCAAGGCAGGTCGCCAGTCGGAAAAAGCCAATAAAAAAAGATGCCCGCATGGCCGGCAGGGCAGCCAAAGGAGGCCAAAACCTGCCGCACGGTGGTAGTGCCCTTAGCGCCGACAGCGGGAAAGAGCCGGTCGTTGCGGGCTGGGTCGCTGACGCGCGCACTGCCTCTCAACGGCCTCTTGGGGTTGCTCAGCGCTCAGCAGCTGCAGGGTGGCGGAGCGGGAGCCAACGGTTGTTGGCTGGATCGGGGCCCAAGATATATATTTCGGCTTGTGGAGCGTTGCCAGGCCATCTTTCTTTCCTTTCGCCACCGCGTTTCCTCCCTCGCCAAGTCTCCCTTCACCATGGGTCGTCGTCCTGCGCGTTGCTACCGCTACTGCAAGAACAAGCCGTTCCCCAAGTCGCGCTACAACCGTGGTGTGCCCGACCCCAAGATCCGCATTTTCGACTTGGGCCGCAAACGCGCGTCTGTTGACGACTTTCCCTTCTGTGCCCACCTGGTGTGTGACGAGCACCAGCAGATCACCTCGGAGGCGCTTGAGGCCGCGCGCATCTGTACCAACAAGTACCTGGTCAAGGAGGCTGGCAAAGAAGCCTTCCACCTGCGCATCCGTGTGCACCCGTTCCATGTGATCCGGATCAACAAGATGCTTTCGTGTGCCGGGGCGGATCGGCTGCAGACGGGCATGCGCCATGCCTGGGGCAAGCCCTACGACCTCGTTGCGCGCGTCAACATTGGTCAGGTCCTGCTCTCCATTCGCTCCAAGGACACCAACCAGGCCGCTGTGCTGGAAGCGCTGCGCCGCGCCCGTTACAAGTTTGCCGGTCGGCAAAGATCATCGTGTCGAAAAAGTGGGGCTTCACCCAACTCGACCGCGACCACTTCCCCAAGGCCATGTCGGAGAACCGCATCATCAAAGACGGGTGCTACCTCCAGTACGTTACGACCAAGGGCCCCCTGGTCGAGAACCTCAAGCTCTACCAGCGAGCTGCCGAGCAGTAATCCCCCCGATTCGACCGGCCTCCCTCGCGGCGGCGCATCTCAACAGAAGACCGCTGCTAGATGTAGGTCACTGCGGGCTTGCAACTGTTCCATGGCTACCTTGGCCTTGGCGCATTTGTACAAACCATGTGGCCTTTTCTTCTTTTGCTTGGTTGTCCTTTCTAGTACGCTGGCATAGTACATAGTTTACTACGACCGACTTTCCAGCCCTTCTACCTCTTCTTAGGCCAGAGGCATCCTGCAGGCAACAGACATCATCCGGTACAAGCAGCATCGAATAGAATCAAAGGCTGAAGACACCCACCGATTGCTCCATGCCACTGTAGACGACCGTGTTCTTTTCGGGAATGTACTGACGGGTGATGTACTTGATAGCCTCTTGCGCCGCGATGCCACCCAACAACGCCGTCGTCGATGGCAAAGAGGACATACCAGCCCGGACCATCTCGGTCGCAGCCTGATCCAGTAACTCTCCTACCGCCTCGTCGCCACTTGGATCGAACTTGGTGCCGAGGGAGCGTGCTATGACGCGCACCTCGGCCGCATCTGCCTCGAACTCCGCATCCGACACGTCTTCCCCCCCGCTCTGCCGCTCCAGGTCGAGCGAGGGGGAGGAAACAGCCGCCGAAGGCAGGGATTGCACCAGCTGGGTAAACTCGAGACTTGAACCGGGCAGGCGGCCATGCTTGGTCGAGAATTTGGACGCGGCCAGAAAGGCAATGTGGTGGGGAAGTGTGACGGGGCCAAGGTCAGGGCTAAAGACCATAACTGCGCACAGCACACACACGATGGGGTGGGTGGGTGAGTGGGGGGTTAGCACAGAGCCCTGCCGCGCATCGGACAAGAGAGAACAAAAAAAAAACACAAGACGAGACGTACATGGTTCAACAGGCAGGGGACGCTCAAATTGGTCCTCAAGTTTCCTTCCGCGGATGAGGACCAAGTGGGCTGCATGTTTGACAAAGCTCTCCACCTCTTCGGGGGAGAAGGTGGTGGCGGGCTGGTGGGCAAGCAAAAGGACATGGTCCAGATGCTGCTGGAACGCAGCCAAGTCCTTCTCCGCCTTGGCGCGGTACACGGCTCGGATTTCAGCATACACTTCCGAGAGCGCTTTCATATCGGTACCGCTGCCGTTTGCGGCAAGTACCCGCCCCCACCGGGAACCGAGGCAGAGGTGGGCGCAGCAACGTACTCTTTCAGCGCACGGACCAGAAGCCAAAACCGGGGCGAGTCGGGAGCGAGGTCGGTGCACATTGGGTCGTCAAACAGTTGTTGGATCTCGAGGGGAATCGACGCAGAACAGGGCTGCTTGGCATCGAGCAATTGGTTGATAGGGCGCCAGACATGCGAGTTGATCGCTGCCACGGCTTCTTCGAGGTTTTCCGTGTCGACGCCAGGGTGCTGGAAACTCCATACCAGCGCTTTGAATGCATCCCGGTCCCGCGATGGGCGTGGCAACTCTCCGTTGTGCTGTGCTTGTCAGTTGATTCAGCACAAGGAAGAAACTGGGGGGGGGGGGGGGCACGTACCTCCTCTTTCCATCGGTGCAGCGCACGAATGAGGATGATAAGCATGGGGATGTGCGCACGCGCCATGGAGTCCTGTGGGGCCAGGTCCATGCGTAGTGCATATGCCTCTAGCTCCGGCCAGGGGGTAACAATGCGCAGGGAAACGTACGACTCGGGTGGGTCTCCACCACTGGGCAAAGGGTCAGTCGGGCAGGCTAGGTCGGCGCACAGAGAGAGAAAGGCAACGTACCGCCCAGTTCCTTGATCTGTACAATCTGTTCCGCCACAAACCCTGAGCTGCGGATGTGAAGCAGAGGCACGTAGGCGTGCCGGCTGGATGCGCCCGGGGGCGACCAGCAAATGTCAGCGAGCTGGTACAGCTGCGCCAGCGGGAGCTCCGCCAATGACCAAGGTGAAGGAGGCAAAGAAGGCCGGGTCTGACGCCAGCACGTCGGCCACCGACTGGGGGTGCAGGGTAAGGTCAGCCAACGTCCGAACGGAACGGACAAACAGGAAAGGGGAGAGACGTTCGACGTTCGGCGTTCGACGTTCGACGTACCTCGTGCCGAGCGACACCGCGGGCGCTGGGGTTGAGCTGCTGGAGCAGCTCGACGGCCGAGTCGGCGCGGTAGGCGGCGCCGTCGTGGGCGTTGGCGTGCGGGGAGAGGAAGAAGTTGCTGCCCTGGTCGGCGGGCGTGATGGGGCGGGGGTCGAGGATGGTGAAGGAGGCGAGGCCGGGCAGGACGAGGTTCTTGAGCGCGGCACAGCCCTCGGGGGTGCAGCCGACGAGCAGCACGGCGGCGGTCTCGAGCGAGGCCTGGCCCGAGGACGCCCACAGACGCAGCTGGCGGTCGTAGCGCTGCGTGTGGGCGTCGGGGCTGTGCGAGGCGGGGCGTAGGCGGGGGTAAGCGGGGGGTAGGCGGGGGTTAGGGGGGCGCAAGGCAGGGACCAGCCACCGAGCATCCGCACGCGGGCGGGCACCGAGGCGGACATTCGCGGCAGGCGGGGTGGTGGGCGGGGTGGCGAGCAGAGCGGGTGGTAAGTCACTCCGCCGTCGCTGGGCCAGCGAGGCGGTGAGGCTAACACTCACGCCGCCTGCAACTTTCAACCCTCCGCCATCTCGCCCAGGCCGCACCACCACCACCGCCATCCCTCCGGCGCTCTGCCCCCCCACCGCGGCCGCTATGCCCTCCCCGCGCCTCCCCCCCACCCCCACCATCTCCGAGCACGAAGAGGGCGAGCTGGAATCCCCCCCGACGGTGAGCACGACAACCTGCCCACCCGCACGCCCGTGCCCGAGCGCCCGACCGAGCCGACGCACGCGGGCGCACACCATCGGACGGCATCCATGGTTGGGAAGAAGGGCAGGTATCCTCCCGTCTCATCCGGATGTGGGAAATCGCTGCATCCTAGCCATCCGCCCGGTCCCGGCCCTGATGGCGCGGCCCGCCAGATCCTACCCCACACGGCACGAGAAGAGCGCGAGTCAGGCGTGCCGGTGCGCCCTGGACCCAACGAGGGGCGGCAGGAGGATCGTGTGCGCGCACCTGCTGAGGAGGCGCAAAGCCGGGTCTTCCCCCCCGTGCAAAGGAGGCACTTCTGCCCGATCGTGCGGCTGCTCCCTCTGCCCCGTCCCGGGAAAACCGGCAAGCAGAGCATCCCCCCGCACCATCGGAACTTGACTCTGCGCGTACGCAAGCGCGTATGCCAGTTCACGACGGGCTCCTCCAACATAAACAGCGGGAGAGCGCCGTGCTCTGTTACGGCAGGAACAGTCTGTCCTGGATACGGGGGACGATTGCCCCCTAACAGCAGAAGAGGTGATGCTAGAGTACGTCCCCTTCCCACCTCCCCATTCGTGCGAGAGCAGTAGATGAGCTGACGTACCGCGGTTCAAGCAAGCAGGTCACTTTGACCAGCTGCGACGCGAGCTGTTCCAAGCGTTCCAAGCGCACGAGGCCGACTTGCGCGCCGACTTGCATCGCGAGGGATGGTTTGCCCAGCGACGTGCCCTCCCCCTCGCTCGAGCAGGTACTGGGCTCGCCTGCCGTTCACAGCGCGCTGGAACGAGCGTGGCAGCGCGTAGTCACTCCCCCCACGAACCCCAACACCTTTGCCCCCGAGGGAAGGAACATGCTCGTATCCGCCACAACCTCCGCACCGCAGCCCAGCAAGTGGAACGAAGGCCGCGCTCGCACTGCCTTCTCGCGCAGTACCTACCTACCCCCTTGTCACCGCCACGCCGCCTACCTCGACAGCGCCTGCACCGGCGACTACATCGGCTACACCCATCGCTCCTGCGTCTACTACTGCTACCCCGTACGGTCGGCGGTATCGCGCGGCGGAAACTGGGACCGAACCGGCGTGCCTGGCGCACCACCCCTGTCCACGCACCCTTCTTACCCACTCGCTTGGTCGCATGCCATCCCGACTGCCGATCCAAGTCGCGCGGGGGCTGCACCCGGGCCCGGGCCCGGACCTGGACCCGGACCCGTTCAAAGAGCGCGGCCTACCCCGTTGGGGGTGGTGCGCCCCTACGGCCCCGGAGGGATGGGCCGTTTGGTCGTTCCCAGCAGCCGTGGTCGCAGGCCATGGCGACGGTATTAATCGATTCATTGAGCCAGGCAGCGTGTCTGTAGGTAGTCATCGCCGGCTGAAAAAAAGAGAAAAGCAGCACGCCATAAAGGATAGATAGGATTGCGGGGAGGAGCAAGGTATCGCATTCGCATTTCATTTATGCATTTGCATTTGCATTCGCATTCGCTTGCGCATGGCATGAGCATGAGCATGGCGGGCATGGCAGGCAAGCGCCGAGGCGAGCGCAAAAGCAAGCTACGACTTGGACAGGGTACGTCCTTGTACCGACCTATCCGATGGGCCAGCTGGCCGGGCCCTTTTCGCCTGCCGCCAGGCGTACCTCGGCGCCGAGCGCAGCGAGCTTGTGCGCAAAAACGCAGCCAGGGCCGAGCGGGCCGCCTGCTTTGCAGGGTATCTTGGCTTGCGGCGAGGGCGGGCGCGAGTGGGCTGAATGGGGGTAAAGTCGGTAGTGGGATGGTCCGGGCGCGGGGGAAGAAAGTAGGATCGGGAATGGGATGCGTAGAGGGCAAGACGGGTAACGCTCCACCGGCATAGGCGGCACGGTACGCTTCCACCTCCTCGGCCTCGATCGGCGCTCCAAACGTAATCTTGATCTTGGCGCCGGAGCGGGGCAGCCAGCGGGGCCAAGTACGTTGCTCGGGCATGATGCGGTCAAAGCCCGAGATCCAGATGGCAGTACGATGGGCGCAGCGCTAGCGCTAGCGCTGCCCGTTGGGCGTTCGCACCCGCTCGCCTCGAGCAGCAGACGCGAAATGCCCCACTTGAACCGCCGCAGGTACATCTGCGTAGACAGGTTGACATAGCCCTCGGGGAAAATGTGGACCCAATGACCTTGTTGCAACAGATCAATCCCTTCGTCCAGCGCGCGTGGAAGATGCCTTGTCCACGGTTCGTCGGCACCACCTGGCCCGCAGTGAAGAAGCGCGTGAGGAAGGGCGAGGTAAAAATCACATCGCGCGCACCTAACGTCCACCGCGTCGTCGACGGCGTCAGGAACGACCGGAGCGGCATCGAGGCCCAGATCAACGGCTCGTCAAACGTAGAAATGTGATTGGCAAACGTCAAAATCCCTCGACCCTCTGCCCCGCACCGGGTCACGCAGCAAGGCCAGAAACCGCTCCACACCTTCCACTTCAAATTGAGGGCAACAGGTTTTGGAAAACGCCTTGACCGCCAACGCTACCACCATCACCGCCCACCGGTGCGGCAGCCCCGTCCGAGCAGCAATCAGGCGCGACGCATACTCGTGCTCTTCCGCCGCCGCCTGCATGTCGACGGCAGCAGCAAGATCAGAGTGGGCTGGGGATTGGGATTGGGCGGGGGATTGGCGGGGGATTGGGCGGGGGATTGGGCGGGGGTGGGGCGTGGGTTTGCGGTTGGGCTTGGGCATGGACATTCGCATGGACTGAGGCCTGGGCTGGGGCATGGGACGCGCCAGTGAGCACCACGCTGCTTTCCTGGCGGCGGCTGTGGGTTGGCTCGGGCCGGCAGGGAGTGGTGGCCATGTGGCGGGTGGTGAGCGCGACGCGCGGAGCGTGAGGGTGAGCGCGGGCGCGGCGCAAGGCAGCACACGCATCCCGACGAGCGGCATGGCCATCGCAGCTGGTGGACACGCACGCACAGGGAGCGCCAAAGGGCGGGCGGTGGTGTGGTGCGGGAAGCAGGCGCTCGCTACCGCAAGTGAAGCGCACGTGAAGGTGAAGCGCAGAGCTCCCACACTGGGAAAAATCCGCCAAGGGAAGCTTGACGCTTGACGCTTGACGCTTGACGCTTGACGCGTGACGCTGGAACTGAGGCTGGATTTGAAGCTTCAAAAATTCAAGCCACGAAGGTTGCCGCCCTGGGCGCCTTGGCTGCCCAAAACTTCCGTCCCTCGGCGGCACCCGGGATCTGTCCTTCTCCAGTCGGTGCAATTCCATTTGCCCGAGCCGGGTGGAGCAGCACTGCCTGGGCAGCATCACATGCCCTACGTACGCCCGCACCTTGTCACGCGATTCGCCGCTTGCCGATTACGCGATGGGGCCATGTCGCCGATGATCCATTACGTATGCACAGTCTCTCTTGTGTTCGCCTGCATTCGCCCCCACGTGCCCCAGCAGCGCCCGCTGTGCCTTGCCAAGCTCCAAGGACGACAACTTGAGAACGTGCTTCCAGCTTCCTGGGACTACAGCGGGGTCTGTCGCAAGCATGCCTCCTAAATACATCTCTCTCCCACCTCGCCCGCGGGCGCTTCCCTTGCTGCCTCGTAGCTTTCCGCTCAAAGCCCAACGAAAATGCATACATTGCCGTCCCCGAGCGCACGACACAAACGAACGACCGAGACCAGGCTGGAACAGTAGAGTAGGGTGGGTTGGAAACGCAGCACAGCGCAAGGCGGCACAGCACAGCACAGCACAGGACGGAAGGAGAGCGAGCCCAGCGCAGCGCCCTCCCTCCGACGGCCCGTTCCCCCTGGCAGTGAAGAAGGAGGACGGAGCAATCGGCTTGAGGAATGAGGGAATCGAACATCGGGGAAAGTCCAGGGTGCGTGCCAATCTGGCCTGGCGCAACAGGCTGTGGCTGCGTCAACGCCGCGAGCAGGTTAGGACTAGGACAAAGGACGTGGCGGCGGCGCGTGGGAGCCTGCGCGTCGGCGCGCGGCATGAACAGAAATGCCCCAGCACAAGAGCGACCAGGTGACTCAAACAAGGAGAATGAAGCTTGAAGGGGGAGAGAAGAAGGAAGAAAGGAGGGGGTTAAGGTACTCGGGCCGGTCAAAAGGAGCATTGTCCGGACGGCGGGGTGCATGCGCCGCCTCGTCTGCCGCCAGCGGGCGGCGGGGTAGCGTAGCGGCAGCCGCGGCAGCATCGGCACGCGGAGAAGCGTGACGTTCTTCCTTGGTGCGCTGCTGTTGGATGGACCAATCAAAAACATAGTCGTATTGGTACTCCTCCCGCACAAACAGGTCCCGGAACAGTTTGCGCAGATAGCTGTAGTCGGGCTTGTCGTCAAACCGAAGCGAACGGCAGTAGTTGAGTACACGGCCGTCTCGGAGGGGTAGCCACGGCACAACTTCCGTCGGCGTCGTCATCTTCTTCTCCATGATCCGGTCGTACTTCTGCTTCTTGGTCGCTGCCTTGAGCCCCTGCCAGGGCAGGCTGCCGCGGAGGAAATACATCAGCACGTACCCAAGCGACTCGAGATCGTCCCGACGCGACTGCTCAACTCCAAGGTGCGTGTTGATCGACGTGTAGCGCGCGGTGCCAGTCAAGTTCTTGTTCTCACGGTAAGGGATGTGGAGGTGAGACTTGGGATCCCGGTACTTCTTGGCCAAGCCAAAGTCAATATGTTGACTTGGTTGCCGCGCTTGCCAATGCCCATGAGGAAGTTGTCGGCTTGATGTCGCGGTGGATAAAGTGGCGCGAATGCACATACTCGATCCGCGAGATCATCTGATCCGCCAAGAGCAGCACCGTCTTGAGGCTAAACTTGCGCCGGCAAAAGTTGAACAGATCCCCAGCGACGGACCCAGTAGGTCAATCACCATCGCCCTGTAGTCGCACTCTTCGCCCATACCAGCGCACAAACGATACACCCCTCCGCCACCGCGACTTGTACACCTTGGCCTCGTACTCCAGCTGCGGGTGTTTGGCCTTCATCGATTCCAGCTTAATTGCCACCTCCTCGCCCGAGATGATATTGATACCAAGGTAAATGTCACCAAACGAGCCGGAGCCAATCTTCTTGCCAATGCGGAACTTGCCTCCGACACGAAGATCCATCTTGCTCACGTGTGCTTACACCCACAGGAAAAGGGTTGGGGATGAAGGAAAAGATGAGGGAGGAGGGGAAGAGGGGGGATCTGCAGACAAAGGGGAAAGGGGTTAGTAAACAGAGGGAAAAAAAACAAACAAGGCGAGTGACAGCCAAGGCGCAGTCCACTGGATCTGATGCGACGAAAAGTGCACTGCACTGAGTACTGCCACCACTGTTGTCGCCCCTGCACTGCAATGCCAATGGCCGGGTGCGCATCTATCCATCTGTCCGCCTTGGCCGTCCATCCAGACAAGGGAGAAGGTAGCTGCTGGATGCAGGCGAGGGCAGCTGAACAAGATGAGGCGGTGGCGGCGATGGCGGCAGCAGGAGCAACAGAAGCAGCAGCAACATGCGCAGGGGCGACCGCAGTAGCACGGGAAGGGTGGCCAAGCGGAGAGGGCAGGGGCGCAGAGCAGACGTACTTGCTGGGCAGGGCAGTGGACGTGGTGTAGAGAGGCGAGCGGTGAGCCACGCCAGACAGCCAGCAGTGGTGTGGTGGTGGGCCAGACCCGATCCGCGGGCAGATAGAGAGATGCGAGGCTGAGCCTGCCGCCTGGGCCTGCCGGGGCTTGGGCGCAGCACTGGCCCCTGCTGCGTGCGCGCCAGCCGCCTGTCACATGTCACATGTCACATGTCACGTGTCAGGGGCATGCAGCGGATGCGTGGAGCCAGTGCAGCGCAGCGATGAGGCACCGATGCATGATGCATGATGCCCCATCGAGCTCCCCGCCGGGCGCGGCGGCCACGCGTCGCCCAGCCTCGCCCGCCGCACCTGACCAGTGTTCCACGCGCTGTGCCGCGCGTCGGGTCCAACCTTTTCCTTGTTCCCGGTCGCGGTTGCTAAGCAGGTGCGGGATGCGATATGCTGGTTGCCAGCAGCCACCATCGCGTCTGGAGTTCCTAGCTGCCCGCACACTTTACCAGCACGCAGCCGCCCCGTGCTGCGCACCCGGAGCGCTGGCACACCGGCGGAGTGCCTCCACCGCAAGGGAACCCACCTGCCCAGTGTCGGCCGTGCCCGGGACCCACTAGCGCTCACCGGCCGGCACCGCTTCACCGCTCGCCCCGACCCTCCCCCCACGCACCCCCTGCCCCACAACCGCCGCAGTGGCAGTGCCCAAGCCGAGCGCACAGGACTTGGCCCGGGCAGGACGCAGCACACCGCAGTTCGGTCACCGGGTGGAGAGGCGCTGAGGCGGCATAGGGGGGGGGGGCAGCCTGGCAGCCAAGCCTCCACGCGTCACGCGTCACGCGTCAACTAGTGAGTCGCTGGCGTGGGGGCACTCGCGCGCATCCACCCGACTGCGACACACCGTGGCTTGCCAGGATGATCGATCAGCGCTTTTATCACCCATCTACCGCGGCACATTCTAACCCTACCGGCTACCCCTCGTCCCCATCATGCATCATACATCATGCATGGATTTGAACGTTCAGGTCGAGCCCCTGTCTGTGTCCGCCAATCGCCCCCTCCTGGCGCCACCCATTGCATGCAAGGAGAGATGTGACAGGTGTATTCGAATTCTAGTTTGCCCCACGCCAACTACGACCGCCACGACGACCGCTACGACCGCTATGATCACCTCGGGCCGCCACCTATCGCCACACGACTGCTACGCAATGAGCCCTTGGCAGTGTTGATCAGCTGGTTCGCTCCCCCAATCAGACTTGGACTCGTCGACATTGATGGTTGCGCTTGCCGATGGACAAAATGTGCATGGTCTGTTCCTTCCCTCCACGACACGTCTGCCGCTTGCCCGGGTTCGCGTTCGGGGTCCAGTCGTCAAAAGCCCAATGGTGTCCAACGTGTACACTCCAATCCCATTATCGCCATGATTCCCTTGCGAATGGTTGCCCATTATCGACATTCTACAGCACTGTATCGCCCAGCTGCCCCGCAATCGGTGCCGATCCCTTCTTGTACGCTTTGATCCCGTACCGTCGCGTCGTGTGCCGGGCATTGACTCGTCACCATCGGCGGTTCGCAGCACAATGTACTTTTTTTGTAGCAATCATGAAGCTCACCTCTGTCCCATCCTATGGCGATATGGGAACTGCCGAATTTCCTCTTCTCTCCTTGCCAGTTTGACAGAAGAGACGTAAAACTGAGTGGGTGGGTGCGCTTTGACTGTGAGCATGGCATCTCGTTGTGGTAGGAACGAACGAGGGATTCGGCCCGCCGTGGATCTTAATAATCGTTGAGGGAAACGGTTTCCCCTCATCTTTCAGCTACCGAGAGCAGGGAAGTACGGGGCTGCAGAATCACTCGAAACCCGTTTCCGCTTGATACGTCCGAGTGTAACGAACGCAAGGAAGAAGCAGGAGAATGGGAGAGAGTATCGGCCGAAGGCCTCCATCCGCGCGTGGGTTGGCAGGCGCTATGGTCTTGTGTGATGTATGCCTCCATTGTGTCAACAAACGCCCTACAGGCAAAGGAGCGAGGTTTACTTTTTACTTCATGCATCAACAGATTGAGATTATGGGGGGCCAGCATGTTTCTAGCGTATCGGAACCTTGTTGTTTGGTCGGTATAAGAGCAAAAAAACAGATACAAAAGAATGGATGATGTAGCCCATTCCATACGGCCTCGGGCTACTCCATAGGTGCGGGATAGTTGGAGTGCGAAACGTCCTTGGCTCCTCGGCGACGAGCAATTTGCAGTACCCATGTCACTTGCCAGTGGCGTATTAAGGAGTCATATGACCGAGACCACTCTCCTCGGTATCTTGAAGATAGCAGAAGACGTGATAATGAAAAGCGAAGAAATGCGGGGAAACCGAGAGGGTAGGCGCGGCGCCTACGGTACCGAGAGATACAATCCATCCTCCTCCTTTGTGCTTTCCATGTTGTTGGTAGGCGTGAGGGCTGGCGCCAGGCTGATGGTTGGGAAGGTGTGCATGTCCTCCACTATCACAGGCATGTGGTAAGAGGCAAAAGCTTCTTGGGCATCCAGGCCAACGGCTGGCACCGTAGCGTTAGCCCCCACCGTGGGATCCTCGCACCCGTGCTCCCCACCGCGCTGTTGTGGGTCGCAATCGTTTTGCTTGGATACCCCTGGGCCGCTTGCGCCACGGCCAAATCCAGATTCGCCCATACCTCCCACACCAGTAGCAGCGTAGTGCAGAGAGCGGGAACGGTTGAGAACCGACATACCACCATGCTGATAATCGCGTGCAGCGGCAGCACCCATGACGTGCGCAACAGATCGGGCGACTTGGGCACAAGCACATACGCAATGTTGAACCCAGCCCCAGTAATCTCAAGAACCCAGGAAATCAGCACGATGCGCAAACTGTCGTAAATGAACGCATTGGACACTGCCGATCGGCCCATCCTTTCATTGTGATCCGGGCTACTAGAGGTAGCAAAGATGCTAGCAACCGCATTTTGTACGCCGATCCACAGTGTCTGGAAAAAGATATGAATGTGGTGCAACCCCATCGGACGGGGAGTTGTGTACGCCACTCCTCCTGCTTCCGAGATGGCTAAAATGCTGGCAACAAAGATGACAGTGTCTTGAACAAAGGTAACCGTGTACGCCGTGACCCCCATCCACTTGCTGTCAGTCAGCTCACCACACTTGAACCCAGAACGGAAGCCCATCGGCAGAGGGGCGGGATACCTGAAAAATGGAATGGTCAGAAGGTGATCACTAAAACACAACGAACGAAAGAGAAAGAGCCGTACGATTTGGTGTTGGTCTGAAAGGCAATAACGTCCACAGCACAAGGAGGAAAATGTTGGTCGCCCATAGCGCCAAGGCGAGAACCCTATGGCCCGAAAGGGAACGGCAGGACGACAGACACCGAATGGTCAAAGCATTTGGCCCAGCACGGCTGCGAATCCAAGCACAAACAACGAGGCGTGCAGCGCACCGTTGCACGAAGCGGGAAGGCGGTAGTAGTTGGCAATGGCCGCCACGTATGGCAGGACAATGAGACGAAGCAGAAAATGACACACAATGATCGGTCGAGGCAGGAGCCATGTAGAGAAGGGGCGGAGGTGAACCATTTTCTTACTGACGGGGCGGTGGATTGCTGCCCTGTCGAAGGATAGGAAGTGGTAAAATGTAGAATGCAACGTTGGATCTCGGGCCACCAGATCACCCTGACGTCGGAAGGCAAGCAGCATAGAAAATTGAAGCCAATCGCACCAATCGCTACCAGGTTGATCCACCAACTTAGGCTGCCGAGGAAGATTTCGTCCTCCATCTTCTTGAAAACAGGCTGCAGCTCAGGCGGCAGGCCAGCCCAAGGACCTTGGCCTGGGATGGCGGGCCAAGTGGGATTGGATGCGATGATCTGGGTCAAACTCATGGCAGAGGTCTGTACGAATGCCCAGGGGGTGGGGCCGGCGGTGGTGCCGAGGAAAAAGAGGTAGCAAAGGTGGTGGCGTTGAGAGAAAGCTGGAGCTGAATAGTAGGCCAACAAATGCACCAGAAGATGACTGGATGGGGTGGCGAGAGTGTGAGCTAAGCGTTACGAAGGAGGGGACGGAGCGTGTTAGGAGGCCCGATTCTATGCAGGTCTCACTGCTTTTGTTGTATGCCTGGTCTCAGGCACGCTTTTAATCTACAAGACACGATCTTAACTATCTGTTACTGGTTTAAGCCAAGTCCTTACCTCTTCCCCGCTTTCAACTAACTTTGGGTTCGATTCTAACAGATGTAACACTTAGCGCCACACTGAGGAGAGCCAACCACGTCAATCTGCGGATCACAGACAGCCATGATAGGAGGGGTGTGTTTTCGCCTTGGCCCGCGACTTTAAGACCAGACCTCCGGTGGTGCATACCACCCTGGTCTACCTTTTTCATCGATCGTCGCTCATCCTCGATGGGATCAATGAGACCCTCTCATGCATGGTAGTAGCCCCGCAAAAACGTGTTGGAGAGATATGTCGGCCTTAGGCCACTGCTGAGTCCCCACAGCTGTTACGAATGGCTGGATTTGCAGTAGGGATTGTATTGCCAGCCCATGCGGTGTGAAATTTGCAGTCTTGTGCACTGCCGCGGCCTACATACTGCAAAGATCTTCCGTATCGTCTTTGCGGAGTGCGCGCAGAGTGAGATCTGAGACAGGAGTGGTGCAGTAAGGCCTCGGCCATCCTACTCGGAAAATTTCACCCATTCCAAGCGTGTCCGTTTCCCAAGGGATCGGGGTTTAGGGTTTAGGTCTTAGGTCTTGGTCGTAACATAACGCGTAACGCGCGCCGCCGCCAGCACAAATAGATACACTTGTTTGGTCTGGACGCCACACGCGGCGCTCCACATGCTCTTTGTCCTGCCCCGTCATTTAATTGCCATCCCCTCCAGCGCAGCCTCCAGCCGGGTTTCAGGAACGGCAATTTAAGCTAATTTTTCAGGGTCTGCCACGGCAAATATTACAGTGGCGCACGCTATTCTGGTTTGCTACCGCGTGGCGGACAGTGCGTTGCAAATCTTGTGGCCAGCCAAGTGCTAGCGAAGTCTATTCGCTCGCGCTCACGGCCGATGATGTCGTTGGAGGGCATATCACTGTCTTCTGAGAACAATCTCAGATATCGTTCCCTCTCCGATGGGGGGGTCAAAAATACCCTTAAGGGCCAAAAGGGGTCCGCCCGGGATCGAACCGAGGACCACCTCTACGAGTCGAAATAAGACCCTAAAGAGGCATGATACCACTACACCACGAACCCCACATGGACGAACTAATTGACTTTGCTTTGGCACGAACCTTCAATTATTCACCCTCCTAGGCGCGCGTCTGCGAATACCTCACCCCCTTTTTGCCTTGCTCTTGGACATGCCCCCCACCCCCCCCTCAAAGGATTTGATAGAAAATTCCTGAGGCACGATATTCTTTTTTTGGATCAGACCACAGCCCTGCCGGGGGAATCAAAGGCAACAACACTACGTGCGGTATATACTAGGTGAGAGATCGGCACCTATATGATGTTGTGATAACAGAGAGGGAGGAGATAAACACGCATACCAAACACAGCACACCTATATTGTTTGTCGCCAACATGATATAGTTGTATAATCCTGTCACGAGCGAGATGTGAGTCGAACGCTGGCCGACAGGTCTGTGGAGCTCGCCGATCCAATTCCAGACCCGGCAGCCCCGCCGCAATGGGTATAACAGTTGAGGCTAATACTAAAAGTATAACCGTTGGGGCTAATAAACGAGGGAGACCAAGGTGTCCTGACAGAGAGAGACCGGGGAATGGCAAGACCGTTTGTGGGAGGAAACAGCAGGCTTCGGGCAGAAACAGAAAAGAAGCAAAAAGGAAAGCGAGAGACACAGGATGCAGAATTGAACAATGGAGCGAGCTTTTAGTCATTCGGTGGCACAAGTGCGGACGAACGTTGTTGGCGGGAGGGTCAGCGGTGTCTTTGCTTTTTCTTCACAGTCCAAGTCCCTAAAAAGGCGAGCATTGTTGATGGGTGGGCCAATATCGCCTCTGTCCCGTTCCGTTTCCAGGCTTCAAAGAAGGGTTTGGTTTGCACCCCCGACGACGGCAGAAAGAGGGGCTATAGTGAATGAGAAGATACTTACCTTGTAGGAAGGGGATTGGTTTGGATGCCGATGGTATTCATTCAGGCTGCTTTGAATGATGCCTTATATACCGGAGGAAATGGAGAAGCAATCACGCGATAAACCACGCGTGAGGAGGGAAAGAAACACAAAGGGGTCAAGGAAGTTCTAGAACAGGGAGTTATACGCACAGCCGATAGGAATGCGTGTGTGACCCGGCGTAACTCGAAACCACGAAGCTCTAAGGAAGGAGGGGCGTGTACATGGGCAAGAACCCCTTTGGGTGGCATGCCTAACGACTGAAGGAAGGCGGGGGCGTGTCAAGTATCCAGTCCCCGATCCAAGTCTGATATCGGAACAGGCAGGGGCCGTAAGCCGATAGTATGCCCAAAGACCGAATGTGAAAAGGCCTTGCCCCTCTCGATTGCTTAAGTTTATCGTGAAATGGATATCCCTCCTCGAGAGCCACGACGAAACCACAACGCCACAGTCGCCGCGTGGGCCCTCTTCCAGCCATGCCGCCCCAAGTATCAGTCTCCAGTCCCAGTTCTGGCAGTGCTTATCCTCCGCTGCCACACTTTTCCCGTCCCTGGTCCCTGAAGGCTTCCGTCAGACATACGTCGTTACTGTAGTACTAATACTGCCCAAGGCAGTGCATACGAAGCCATGCCATCACATATCTGTGATGCAGCCGCCTCTGCTATATACGGCGAAAGGTCGTTCCTTGTCTCTAGTCCCGCATCGGATCCACCAACCAGGGCAAGCAAGTGAATATTCGAGTCGACTTTAGAATCTCTAAGCGATAGTACCCCTCCGCCCTCCCCCCGGGGGCGGCGAGCCTCTTGGCGGCGCCTGCTCGTGAGAGCCAATTGAAATCCACTGCGTGTGCACATGATCCATCGAGGATCTATATCGGCTGCATTGGTGCCGGGCCTGGGATCGTGTCTTTGATGGGAACACTCTCCCTTGCGGCATATGGGTGGCGGGTTAGAGGTTGGGCGCTTGCTCTGTCTTGTCATGCATCGAGTGTGGCCGGATCCGTATCCTCGCCCATCGCGCGCCCAAGCCGGGGTAAACTCTGGTAAACTCCTGAAATGTGAATGCGCGGCCGATGTGATGGTGATTTGCTCTGCATGGACGCTGCAAAGGGGTGGCCCGTGCGTGCCGCCTTCCGGCGCCCCACTCGTCTACTTAAGGCCTTCTCTCGCCTGCGCAGCTCCTGGATCGTCAGCGCACCCAGCCTGTCTCTACCTGCGTGTCCACAATGAGCAACCTCGTTGTTGGCGATCCTTCCCAGCCCCACTGCCCCCTCACGCGTCAGCCCCCGTCCTCTCCCTCTTTCCGTCTGGACGGACAGCGGGCACTGGTGACGGGTGGCACACGTGGAATCGGCCAAGCGTGTGCGGTGGCACTCGCGCAGGCCGGGGCGCGAGTGTGTCTGGTCGTACGCCCTGGCACGGATGCCACGAAGGCTCTTGCTGCTCTCCCACCAGTTGAGGGCGGACACACGAGTGTGGTGGGCGACTTGGCAGACCTATCGACGGTGCGGGACGTGGTACCCCGGCGCTGGAGAAGCTGGGTGGACTGGAAATCTTCCTCAACGCGGCTGGCATCCAGCGGCGCAATCCTGCGACTGAGTTTACAGAACAGGACTGGGACGATGTCTTGACGGTCAACCTCAAGGCTGCCTGGCTGCTTTCGCAGCAGGCTGGCCGCCATTTTGTCGAACGCGGGCGCGGAAAGATCATTCACTTCGCATCGCTCCTTACTTTCCAGGGCGGCTTGACCGTCCCGGCGTATGCGGCGTCCAAGGGCGCCATTGGGCAACTGGTCAAGGCACTGAGCAACGAGTGGTCCAAGAACGGGGTGCAGGTCAACGCAGTTGCGTACGTACCATTCTCCTTCTGTTATTTGTGTGTGGCTGTGGAGGCTAACAAATTTGTGCGTTGTGTGGAACAGCCCTGGGTACATTGCTACGGATATGGTATGTCTCTTGGCTCCTGTTGCGATGCTTATACTGCGCGTAAAGGGAAAAACGACTGACGGATGCACCCTGCACAGAATGAAGGTCTGCTCTCCAACCCCAGCGGCTGCGGCAGATCAGTGAGCGTATCCCAGCCAACCGGTGGGGACACCCGAAGACTTTGCGGGACCCGTCGTGTTCCTTGCAAGCCAGGCGAGCGCGTATGTGTCGGGAGAAACGTTGGTGGTGGATGGAGGATGGATGGGGCGGTGAAAAACGCTGGTCCCTCCCCCATACCTCGCGATCCGTTCTTCAGAGCACCCGGTGCTGTCCACTTGGTGGGGTAAAAACAACCCTTGTGTCTGAAATAGAACTTGCATATGCGATACAGAGTAGACTGTAAGTGGAGGTATCAGGCTTTTTCAGGAAGTGTTTTGTGCAAGGGCACAAGGGGCATAAACATCATGCATCATGTCGCCGCCGGTCCAACAGCGGGTACACCCCCATGCTATGGTCGATGCATGCTTGTGTGACGACTTGTTGCTCGACCTTTTGCTGCTCGTCTGTTCTCTTGCACTGTGGATCTGTTCCGAGTATATTAACAGGCATGGATTGGATGGGGCACCATTAATAGGCAACACATCCCATGGCTACTTGGTGACTGTCACTTGTCAAGACGCTGCTGGAACAATTCGCGAGCCTTTTAGAACCGAAAGTGGGCGCTTCTTTCTCTCCCTTGAGCTGAGAGTCCGGCCTGGGGCTGGGCCACTGATGCTGGGGAGGGGAGGAAGGGGAAAGATGAGCGATGGAGGTTGTGTTGGTGGTGACGCTTGCGCTGAACACGCACGGCACAGCGCCATCGTTGGGGTCCCTTCTACTGCACACACGGACTCAACTCACTGCCACATGAACCATGGACCAACGACGCTCAATGCATTATTCCGTCTGCTGTCCATCAATGCCAGGATCACTTCTCATGGCCTGGGCAGTACAGTAGGCTACGCGTCCTCCTCCCCCTCCGCTCCTGCCGCAGTACCCACGGCCGACCGCAAGGGATGGGTGCCCACAGCGACGGCGGCCGCCTTGGCGGGCTTGGGCGACGGCGTGGGAGAGGTTGGCGTGCCAGTTTGGCTGCGCCCGCGGCGGAGTGGGGAACGGTCCTTGACCATCGCCTCTTCGAGGAACTGAGTTTTGGTTTTGGTCCCGGCCATCAGCGCCGCTTTGCGCCGAGGCATTCGTCCTGCTTCCTCTTCCTCTTCGGTGGCGGGGGAGGCCGGGGAGGCGGTGGGCTTGAGCTCTTTGCTCAGTGCGCTGGGTGGACGCCGCTCCACCTCGCTCTCATCCAGCATTGCAGGAGATGCGCTACGCCCAGCTGACAGCGACACGCTTCGTGCACCCGCGCGCACGTGATCGTCGCCCGGCCGCTCCGCCAGCCTCGTCGGAGGATGTGGAGTTACGGCCGCCCAGGGCAGCATTGAGCTTGTCCAGGACCTTGTGCGCCTGGCCGACTATCTTGAGGGCCTGCTCGTGCGGCTTGGCCAGGGCGGTGCGGGGCGCGGTGGGGAAGCGTGTGTTCTTGACAGCATACACTTCGCTCCGGGTGCCGTTCTGGTCGTAGACCCAGCCGGTTTGGTTGAGCGGGTGGACCCAGCCACTGCCGCTGGCCGGATGGGCGGGACCCTTGTGAGCGCCGGCGGGGGGGAGCATGGCACCCTCGGCCGAGGTGGAGCTGACGCGGATCTGCTTGAGCGGGGCGGTGCCAGAGGCGGTCCCTGCGCGACGGGCAAGGGGCTTGCGGCGGCGACGAGGCGGCGGCGGAGAATCGGGGGACGCCTGAGCTTTGCGCTTACGCGTGGGCAGGGCGACAATCCAGACGGGGGCAGGTCGGTGGGAGGATGACGGATCTGGTCAACGCCCGTGGCCGTAGCTGGTGGGGGCGGGAGCGGCAGGAGCGGGGGCGGGCAGATTCTCCAGTGGGGAGCTGGTGCTGCCTCCGGGGAATGTGAGGGTGGGGGTGGGGCGGGAAGCCGGTGGGGGCCCAGCTGGCGGGGAGGAGAGCGAAGGCGGTGTGCGGGTGGGGCAGTAGGGCGGGGTGGGTGCGCGTGGTGGGCGCGGCGGCAGTGGTGGGGGCGGTGGTGCGCTTGGCTTTGCGGCCGCCCTGGGGCAGCGCGGGCGGGGGAGCGGGGCGAGGGCGCGCGCGTAGCTGAGCAGAACCGGCGGCAGCATTGCGGGTGGAGGACAGGCGCTGGTGGGGACGCTGGTGGGGACGCTGGTGGGGACGCTGTGGGACGCTGTGGGGACGCTGGTGGGGACGCGTGGGGGGCGGTGGGGAGCGCATGGTGGGGACGCTGGTGGGACGGACGGCGATGGGACGATGGCGGAGGCGATGGCGGAGACGATGGGGCTGGCCAGTTGGCCTGGCTGTCTGCAGCTGGTTTCGTAATGATGGATGATGGATGATCGATTGATCTGCCTCAGTATAGAACGTGCCTGTCGCCTGCCGCCGCGCTCTCACTCCAATACGCCAGTGGCCGCTGGAACGCCGCGTCGTCCACCACCACCACCACCACCACCACCACCACCACCCCCACCTCCCCCCGCGACATGGCCTGCCCCACCTCGCCGACCTCCCCGCTAGCCGCCCTTGTCCCGATGTTCCGCTTTGTACCAAGCGCAGCCTCTTTCTTGACCGCAGCCGCGGCCACCATGACAACACCGCGACATCGGACAACAACGGCCAGATCCTAACAATGTCCTGCCTAGGTCCCTGTATCGGCGCCCTTCCCCAAACAGCCTGCCGTCTGTTCCACCCTCGGTGGGGAGTGCACTGTTGTTGGACTGCGTGCACCGCGCACATGCACTCGCGAACGCCCAGCAGGAAACGGAGCAGTAGCGCGCCTGGGCTAGGCGACAGCCTTGATGACCTATGGCCATGCGGCCCCAGCCTGGGGTTCCGTTGATCATGTACTAGCGTTTGTCTGGACAGGATGAAGAACCTTGCTAACCACCTTCCTCGCCTACAGCTTTACACTTCTGCAGCCGCAGTGCCAACAGACGTGAACGTACTCGGGACAGGAGCCGACTTGGCTATTTCAGAGGTCCGGGCGCGTTTGTTGGTTACGGGTGTTTTCTTTTGCATACCGTCCCTTCTTCCGTCCCATCCACTGGTGTAGTGGTGAGTCGGTCGACTGGGGACACAGAGCACCGGCTCCATTGACCCCATCCACATGGCCATTGGTTCGATGTGTTCCATTTGGTGCGGCCATAGTAACACCCCAGGAGCCACATGCTGACCTCTACCTACCACATCGTCAAACTCATCTTATCTACAGCAGTTCAGCGCAACGAGAAGCGAGAGTGTGTGAATGGATTGGGGAGTGGATAAGGAATGAAGGAATGACAAGGATAGTCCAGGCACCGACTGGAGTGTGGGGCAAAAAAAAAACAAAACACTTTGCTGAGGCGCGCAGAGGGAAGAACGGGGCAGTGGCTACTTGCGGCCCCGCCTCCGGCCCGAGCGAGAAGACATGATTTGCCGATACACATCATGCACCTCGGCGGAGCCCGAGCCAGATCCAGAGGATGAGTTGAAGGGCGGCGTTCGACCGAGCTGGGTGGGGAGGCGACGCTAGGCTTGGATCCTGAGATGATGCGCAAACTCCTTGGTCCCCCCGAGCGCTGAAGCACGACGGAGCGGAGCGAGGGGCGACGGCGGGGAAAGGGATAACGTGGCTGCGATGACGGAGCTGAGGGAACAGGGGGCAGGGAAGTCGAAGGGGCCAACGAGACGGACGAAGAAAAATGAACTTGCATCAGCTGCTGGGACAGGGAACGGTCGCGCTCCCGCGGTGCGGACCTAATATGCTCTTGATCACCTTCTGAGGAAAAAGAAGGCGAAGATCCCCATGTGCTGCCATGGCCTTACCCAGCAGGCCTGATAGGCTTGTCGTGCCCGTTTGGCTGGTGGAGGCCGTGACGGAGGAGGAGAGGCTGCCGAGCTGTTCCCGGCGAGGGTGGCCCCAGGAATCGTGCGGCATCAAGCTGGAAGCAGCGGAGGTGGTGGAGGCGCGCGTTCGCCGCGCTTCATCCTTTCACCCGACACGCGGGGGGAAAAGAAAAGGCCTGCAGCTGGCCAGGTCGGAGGAGCGAGAGGCACGAGGCGACACGTCAATCGGCAACAGCAGTACCGCGCGGCGGATCTGAGCCTTGAGCGTGTCGAGGTGCAGCTGGTTGAGCTGGGATGCGAGCTGGCCCGCCGAACTCAGCAACCGTTCCTTGGTGTCTTCTGCAACGGTGTAAACACGCTGTAGTGCCGTGCGGCGCGGCGGTAGGAGGCCAGCGCAGCATTGGCCGCTTCAATGTCTTTGCCCGTTGCTTCTAGCTTGCTCTCCAACCGCAACTCCACCTCGGCATCCCGCTCGCTTGCCCCCTCGCAGTGGATGGGCGCGGGCCCCAGCTTGCCCGGCTGTGCGGCTTCCCGAGCTGGCCAGGCTGCTGCTTCGTCGATTTCCCATGGAGATGGCTGAGCGCGTACACTTCTGCTGGCGTTAGGGAGTCCACCCGCCCCATTCCGGCCCAACGCAGCGTGGCACAAAAGTTGATCTTGGCGATCCAGTCTGCCCGGTCCGCGTCCGAAGAGGTTTGTATCACAAAGGTCCGCCCACCCCCGATATGATTCGTACCGCACTTTAAGGCAAAAGGACCTTGTCCGTCTCTTCGTCGCAGTACGCCATTGCATCCGACAGAGATAGGTGTAAGTCGGGGGCAAATCCACCGACCGTTTCCTCTCCCACTGCAGGATTTTCTTTCATCTTACGAGATGCTGGAGGAGCACGTCGGCATAGGTCGGATCTTTAAACACCAGTAGCTGCGCGCTCGTGAGCAGCAGCCCCCAGCGACGCGCCTTGCCCTGAGTAGACCAGTAGCGCTTGTCCCGTACCTCCTCTCTCCCATGCACCACATCCAGCTTTGTAACCCGCAGACCTGGACAACCGGTGCCACTGGTACCGAAATGTCCAGCCCCGGGCGCGCGCCTCCTCCCGCAGAGCAAAAGGCATGTGGGTCATGGTGCGCACCGTTGGCGCGTCGTGAAAGTAGCGTAGGATACGAGTAGCATCAACCTGGCTGTAGTCCAACCCCATGTGGAGCGAAGAGTGAAGGGTGAAGAGGCGCGCAGTATCTTGCGCGAGTCGCTTGTACTTCCCCCCCGGCAGAAGGGCGTAGGGATCCACCTTACCCTTCTTGACCTGCATGTCACCATACACAAAGGGGAAGCAGGTCACATTGTCGTAAAAGTATTCCAACATCTCGGTCGTCTGAATCGTTGCACGCGTGCCAGCCGTATTTTTGACATAGGCTGGCTTCGTCATATGCACTTTGAGGTTTTTGTTGAAGTGGTCAGTGTTGAGGATCATGATTGACATGGCCAGAATATACGGTGGATCTGTAGGCGTGCACGAGAGGGGGGTCAGTTTTTTCTTCACCCCACAGGGATGAATGGGACGCACCAGGATTGTCAAATATGTCTGGATTGCACACCTGGTACCGCCGGGCAAAGTTCTCGATCATGCGGTCGATCTGCTGTGCTTCGCCAGGAAGTGGCACCTGAAGGAAGAAGCGGCGCATGGCCATGTCCAGCGGGTCCCCTCGGCAATCAAACTCTTCTAGGCCGGCACGCAGGACATCAATGTAGAAGGAATCGGTGTACGAGGCGCATGCTGTCAAGACATTGGCGTAGGATGCGGCTGACTTGGCACGGAGGAAAAATTGCATCGGCGTTTCGTTGCTGGGGGCGAGGACCGTAGACCCCAGTTTAAAGGGGGGAAGCGGTGGGTAGCTGTCGCTGGTTGCCGGCGCCGCAGGGGGCGGGGGGAGGGAGGCAGGACCTTCAAGAGGCATCTTGCCCTTCTCCCGTGTGAAAGGGGATTGGGACAAGGTCAGCCCATCCGAACCGGGCGACAGGCCTCCCCCGTTCTCCACCCATTGGGCGGCGACATGCCGCTCCCAGCCAAGGCGTCCGGATGGGCGGCGGGAGCCCGAGCCCCTGGGGAGAGGAGCCACGGCGGGACATGGGAACCGAAAGGTGTGGGGACGCGAACAGGGGCAGTTCAGTACCTGGATCTGAAGGAGATCGGGGGCCTTTTGCGCAGGTCAGCAACACTCGCGTCCACAGCACGTGGCAGGGGAGGGGGGAACGCACTGTGGCTGGCCGCCTGCGGGCGGGGCGGACGGGCAAAGGTGCGGTCGCTTGGGGTGGGGCGCGGGTGGGTGGGTCGGAGCGGGCTGCGGGATGGAGGGGAGGGCTGAGGGGAGGGCCGGGGGCAGGGCGGGGAGGCGGCCGAGCGGCGGCGTGGGGCGGGGGGCAGGGCGGTGGCGGGGTCGCGCGGGCGGAAGACGGCGACGAGTGGGGGCGAAGAGGCGACGGCGCGCTGAGGCGGCGAGCTGGACGGGTGGGGGATGGACATGCTCTTGGTCTTGCCGCGCATGGGCATGGGGATGGGCGTCACGGCGACATGGCGTGGTGCTCGACGCCGACAGCCATGGAGGCGGCTGGGGGGGGGGGTGGGGTGGTGGTGGACGAGCACGCAGGGGGCGGCGAGGCGATCCAACGGCAGCGCAATGCAGGCGGCGGGACGTAGCAGCTAGCAACTAGTCGCCAGTCGGTGGAGACTGGGCCGCCAGCTGGGTGCTCTGGGCAGCGCTGCTATTCTCAGATCGCTGCCTCAGGCATCATGCCTCGCCCAGACGGCCAGGTGGGCGATACATAGCACACCGGCCGACACTGGTCCTAGATTACGCCCCTGGCGCACAGGGCCAGTGTCCGGCTCCATGTGTCTCCCCCGGGTGCCTGAATCACGCCCAGCAGGCGGCTGGCACCGGGCCAGCCGCATTTATCGCCGTCACGCGATAGCCTTCTCGGCACAGGGACAGTGTCCAGCTGCGCCTTCGCCATGCGCTCCCCCCCGCTGTATCCATCCCAACTTGGTCCCTGTTGGGGCGGCGATCCAACGTCCAAACACCCCCAACGTTGCAACAAGCGCTTCCAACGCGCCCCCTTTTCGACCCCCTCTTCTGCTTCCGCCGGCAGACCCCATGCACCGGCCGCCTGTCCGTCAACGGCAGCCCCGGGCGGCAGCCACGGGCTTAGTCGATATCTCGAGATATCTTGCCTTGCTGCTGCAGCCTAATCTCTCTGGCGCTGCCTGCGTCTGAGACGCAGCCTTGCGCAGTCCAGCTTATTAGCTCGAGGGTTGGGGCAACGTGTCATCGATCACTGATCCTTCCGTAGGTACTTCCCAAACAACGTCTACCGTCTAACGTTGATTCCAGGCCCTCTCCTCATCCCCGACACAAAGGACACACCACCACCAGTCAAACCCCAGGGAACCAGCACAAACAGGCCCTCCGACGGATACTCCAGAACGTTCAGCCTCTTTCCCGCACAGTTTGGGGAGGATCACAGTAACTCACAGCATTCAATATTCAGTCCGTCGGCCTCAGCTCAGCTCATCAGCTCAGCTGAGCAGTGAGGCTATATAGTGAGTGCCTACCGACAGAGGCATTCTTATCTCTGCCGGGTGCGCTGTGGCTACCCTACTAGGTCCTATCGCCTATCTCACAGACGCCCCAGAAAGTATAGCAATTTCTTTGACAGGTAAACCCATATCCCTACCAGAAGAGGTCAGAACAAAAGGAGGGCCCCTAACAAGGCTTGTGACACCTTGTGACAACGTTCCGTCTCGCATAACACATTCACATGCCACGCGGCCTCTCCATGATGTGCACGGCAAGCTTCTGGAGGGGGCAGATCCATATTATGTAGGCATCTCATATCTCATCCGAACCTAACACGCAGTGCCAGAGGTTCACATGTTACACGCGCGACGAGCGACGATATATGCTGACAGATCCCTGGCACCGTTGACGCTTGGACGCTCGGAAAAGCCTCTGCGATCTGAGAGGCCTCACGGAATGACGTCCTCATCTTGTTGCGTTGACGTTGACGTTGACGTTCAACTCTTTGGCAACGTTCACCGTTCTCAAAACGTGTTTCAAGGCATCGTGCATCCTCAACGATCAACGGTATTCAAAGCGTTCAAAGATCATTGACCGTTCAATGACTGTTGCTGTTTATCGAGCTCAACCGATTCCAATATCATGGCCATGAGAGGCATGAGGCGCGTGATGCATATAGGTCAATGAGAATTTAGATCTCGGTGTGATTGGCGCGATGATCCAAATGATCAGGACAACAGCAGCAATCTCCTGTATCGCTCCTCCCCTTTGCACAGTCCCAAAACTGTTACCGCACGATGATTATTTTGCATCAGCAGTATAGTGAAGCGAGGCCACCGCATCTCAGTTTCCCAACACCGACATTATTTGGTCAAGTGTTCGAAAAATTGAATCCTCTCAGATCTCATCGATCTCATCTAGGATCTAGGGTCTCATCACGATGCGCATCACGGAAATCCTTACATCCTTTCTACATCTGGATATCGCGGGCCGTATTGACGTGACGCGCGTGATGCGTGAAGCTTGAAGTTAGCGACATTCAAGTGCCTATAAACAAACACATCTTCACCCTTTTCTTCTCCCTCTTCAAGCGTGAGAACGCAATGGAGGGGCGATGAGCGCGATGAGCCGGCAATATATACTAACATGTGGTGGTGCGGGCGCGCCGATTTGAGTGACGGAGAAGTGCATGTGTGAGACACTGTCGGATGCAGTACCGCCCACACGACTTCGGCCGCTTTGCCGATTGCGTCCCAAGCCCCCCCTGTAGACCGAACGCGTGACCGGAAGGACGAGAAAGACGAGAGCAAAAGAACACCATGCCTCCATCAAAGACACCGGTGCCGGTTTGCCGGCGGGGAGGGGGGGATCTTAGGCGCATAGAACACATGGAGCCACCCCTGGGGAAGGCGCCACGTGGGCCGGCCTTCATTTACCCGCCCCGCGTGTAGCAACGCCACACGCGCTCCGCACCTGGTGGCTACGCGTATCCACACGCGCTCGCCACACGTGCCCCGCGCCCGGCGGGGTTTGATCAATCTGGCGTTTCGGGTGGAGCGTCTGCTTGACGCGACATCACATGTGACGTGTGACATGTGATGGGGCGGAGAAATCCCCCTGCAGGCCCCTGCTGTATGGACAGACTGCCCGCATGCTGCCTGGAGCATCCCTCCATATCCGGTTTTCGTGGCACCGAGACTGCGTTGCTTGACACGTGCCACACCAGGGCCCCAGGACCCTTGCCACCTGTCACGCGTCACACGTCACGTGTCACACGTCACGACGCAATCGATCATCTGCGTTCCCAGTCGCATCAATGATGCGCCCTTTGGGTCGAATGCCCCGCCTGCCGCTGCAGCGACATTGAGCGGCGTCGGCCTCGACGTTGGCTGCGGCGTCCGTGCCGTTCTCCTTGACGGCGACCGCCTCCCCCACCCTCTCATCGGGGCAAGTGGAGTTGGAGGTTGAGTCGGATGAGGCCGAGTCGGGAGACGTTTCGGAGGACAAGTCGGAGCGCACCGCTACGCGCACAACGAGCAAGTGCCGCGCACAACACCGCGAAAACGGCACGCGATGCATTCCCGCACCGGCCTGGGCGCTGCCCAGACCGAACGCGCGTGCACCCGCCCCCCCACCAACCTGACGACCACGTCGGTCCTATCCAGACCGCCTTTATCTGCCGCACCCACGACTGCCCCTTCTTTACCCTCGTCCTCGCGCATGTCCCCGCCGCCCTTCCCATCACCGACGACGCCCGCCCGCGCCGTCCTCATGGACCATCCGCATCTACACCACCCACGCCAACGGCTGCCCTCGCATGCGCAGGCTGGCCAGGGAAACGCCGCTGGGCTGGCGCGAGGTGTTAACCGCGCTCCCCCGGGTCGATGACGATGCGCTGCAGGGCACGACACCCATGCTCGTGCTCCAACAGCACCCTTTGACGTGGACGGTGTGTCTCCTGGCCTCTCGCATGCATGCATGCGATACATACACCCCTTATTCGGGCACGCTGACCTCCTTCTCTTCCTGCGCCGAGCGGCTCCTGTCCGCCAGAACTCACGCGAGCAGGCCAAGGGTATCCTTCAACACGCCAGGCGCCTACGCGCCACTGCCCACGCCCGCACCACGGAGGCGGAGACTTGCCCACTCCCGCTCTCCCACGCAGCGCCGACGCGGGGCACTTGAGTCTATCGCCGCCACGCCAAACTTTGCGTGGATCACGGACCAACGCTTTGCCCACTACGAAGCGGATTTGGTCGACGTTGCGTCAATGCTTTTCTTCCTCCAGTCCGACAATAAGCTCTGGTGCCTCCAGCCCTCGGTCGCGTCCTCGCCCTCCTTCAAATTGCAACCGGGCGACGAGTTCCACCAATGCACCCCCCACCCGCCGCAGCACATGCTCACCTGCCTTTCCCCCTGCTGTCCCTTTTTTGCTGTTGGTCGTGCGGAACCGATTGCTACCCCCCCCCTTGCCATCATGGGACGCCAATCCAGACCCACAGTGGCGCCTGCGCCTCGTCCACTGGCACGTACGCTCTTGTCCCAAACGGCCTGTCAAGAGCATCGAGGTACCACAGTGCGTCATGATGTAGGCCAAATGTTTGTCGTCACGGACCTATCGATACCCGAGCTGAAAGAGCTCACTACGACGCAATTGTTAGATCGACTCATTTTTTCTGGGTTAGTAGGTTTGCCGCTTACCGTTGGGCTACAGTTTCCCCTACCCTTGCCCGCCTCGTGTTGTGCCCGTATGCACCTTCGCGGCCTGACCGTTTGCTTCGCACTCTTCCTGTTTCCAGGCCAACCTCGAGCTGCCCACGTTATTGCGCAGCACACACCAAGCCCGGAAACGCGATGCACATTTCGACGTTGCCCAGCAGAATTCTGAATCGGACTCGGACTCGGACTCGGACTCGGACGGGAACTCGGACGCGGACACGGACTGAGACCCCACCATGGATGCTGTGGTGGCGTAGGGCGCTTGGCGCTTCATGATCACGCGCAGCCACGTGGGCGTGCAGGAGGAAGCGGGCGAAGAAGCGGAAGAGGAAGGACAATAGGAAGCAGACGTGGAGGTGGAAGAGGAAGGGCAACATGAAGCGGATGCGGAGGTGGAAGAGTGCAACATGAAGCGGATGCAGAGGCAGCTGAGGAAGCGGAAGAGGATGGACCGTAGCGGCGTTGGCGGGGGCGTCGGACTCGTCTGTTATGCTGCTCACGCCCGGGCGGGCCCCCCGCCGTGCGCGTCCCCCAGCGTATCGGCACCGGCACCGGCACTGACCTCGCCATGACCTCAGCGAGTGCGGTGTCTGCTCCCGTCGCGTCTGGTGTACGGACGTATCTCCATCCGCTACCGCTTCCGCATCTGCTCTTGCAAAGCCCGTCCGTTGCTTTCACCCACACACTCCCGGTCTCCTGAAAACAAGTCCCGCCACCATCCGAGGTTGCCGTTGCTTGGCGAGGTGTTTAAGTTGATGCGGGGGAAACCATCTGCAGCTATCAAGGAGACCACTTGTTTACTGGGTCGGCTATTCGGCTCCATCAAGCCGTACCTGTTTAACGCGCTTGTCAGTACATCACAGCAGAGTAAGCCATGGGTGGTTTCGTACATGATGAACATATAGTGAGTATAGCTGTGGTAACGCCGAGTAAGGCATTGTGAAAGTGCACCGACACGTCTAGCACTTCGGCGGCATGGAAGGCGGAGGTGACATGGGCTTGCCGGGTACGAACAGTCAGCAGAAGCGGATGGACGAGATGTCGCACCCCGACACAGCGTGCATTGATGGCAACGTTGGCCCCTTCCTTGCCGCAACACCGCTAAGAGGGACAGGAGGGATGTGGTCCCAGTTTCACTCGTCGATGGATGCAGCACGGGTACGAGCAGACCCACTGAAAGGGAGGGCACCATATTCAACGCCACCTTGCCAGTGCAACTACTAATAGTAGCAACTGGCATGGCGCCATTGTTGGCACCTGTGCTGCAAAGGCAAAGCTCATGCCCGTCTCAAGCATCCACTCCTGGACTGTCCGACATGTGACGTGGGGCTTAGTTTCGAGCGTAGCCCATGACAAGCCAGTTGCTACTGAACCGAAATCGGGTTCCCTCCCGGGCGCGATAATTACCATCGAGCCAGTTTGCAGCAAATGCTTGCTCTTGGGGCGTCACGCACCGCCGATCATGGTTAAACTAGTGGAGATCGATACGGAAGGGATGTCGAGCACTCCACCAGGGAGCGAGGGCAGGTTCTGGAGCGTCGACCTAGATTAAGGTGGGACGCAGTTGAAATCGGAGGACAGCAAATACCTGCAAGGAAACCATGCGAAAGCGGTACTGCTTTTGGTCGAGGGGGTGCTGGCTTTGCAAGGCGTGCACCGCATCCTGTTACCCAGCAAGGGGAGTGGGCAATTCTTACTGCCACCCTCCCAGCTGACGATACCTGACGTGGGGGCCGCATTCAGGTGGTTGCATTCCGTCATGCATAAAGCGGACCTCGCATGGAAAAGAAGTGGCCGGATCGGTCAAGACAGGTGTCAGGTTTGAACTTGTGGTCATGTTTTGTCGTGCTGATGACTGGGGGGGCAGCCGGCGCAGGCCGCCGCCGCAAAGCCACCGTCTCGATGCCTGCCTGCATCGCAGCAAGATTCAAAGCCGAAGAGCGTGCCCTCCAGCATATGGCCTGTTGTGTAGCGAGAGCGGAGGGCGAAACGGGAACGAGAAAACAAGGTGCCGCGAGGCCGAAAGTGGTGGTTGGTGGTCGAGAAGCGAAAGGCGTCCCAAAAAGCGACGAGATCCCAATCGGCGCGGTGCTAGGCTTAGGTGGGGCCGCAGCCAAGCTGAATGGATTGCGACTGCTCTGCGCGACATGCGAGGCGGTGGCCGCAACGCTCCCCCCGACAGGGAAGTGGGCAGGGCTCGGGTGAGGGGATTGTCCGCGCCCGCCCCCACCCTCGCCGTGCGCGACACACCCTCAGCCGCCTGGCCATCACCGCCCAGCCGCCATGAGCGCATGCGAGCGGACAACATCCCTTTCTGCGCGGCCTGGCGGGGGTGGTCGATTGCTTTTGCTCGAGGGGCAGCTCGGGTTGCTTCCGCGACCACCTGAACGTGCTGTGGCCACAAAATACTACCCCCCCCCCCACAGCAACCGCTTCGGAGCTGTGTTGTAGCCGGGGGCTCTGCAGATGGCTTCCCCGTCGTGCTGCCCAAGTGCAGCTCACTACCGCCCAGTGTTGGCGCTCTTCCGTACAGACCCCACCGAAGGGAGAGCGGGGTGCGAACTTGCCTTGAAAGGGCGGCTGCCTATCGTCAAGTAGAGCAATGCCTGCACTTTTACCGCGTACGCGCCGGATGCCTGTGAATAGGAGGCATTGATGCCACCCGTTTCCTTGCTGTGTAAGTACGTATGTTACTACTGGTGCTGTTTGGGCTGCGTCGATTGTCAGCAACTCGCACCACAAGAGAGCACAAGAGAGCGTGGGCATCGTATCATCACCACAATCTGGGCCAGTCAGCTTCGTCGAAACGCATGTGCCCACCAAGTGTTGGAGAGATACTGCCCATATCGGTAGCAGCTAATCGCATCGTTGGTAGCGGCGGCGACGGCGGGCCACATGAGCACAGTCCTGCAGGCAAACAGTACCAACAGGGACCCACAATGAAAATGAAGATAGCAGCATTACCATACGTCATGACATGCAGGCAAGTCGTCAAGTATATTCGTAATTCGCGTAAGGAGGACGGGGCTGCACGGGATGAAGCACTAAGAGGCGCGTCGCACGTTATGCCCCACTGCACCAACCAAAGAAGGGAATTCCACTTTCGAGGGGTGCGGCATCTTGGAAGAGTTGGCATAAAAGTAGAAGGGAGGACAGGCAGCAATCATGGAGCCAACAACATGGAGCATTCCTTTCGCCGGCGTTTGAAGATAATGGCCACAACGTATGTATACCTGTCACGGGCGGGCCCCGCCAGGGGGCTCACCCAGGTTCTTGGGTACAATCCCTTAGGAGACGGAAGGACGACTCACGGTAGTTTCGGGCTTGGGCTGGTTGGTGTATCCGAGCGGAGCTAGGGACGAGGAGAGCCTTTGGTGGGGCGGCTGCACGTGTGGCAAGGCTGCGTCTGCACCGGCTTGGGCCGTAGTAACGTGTCTGAAGCCTCCGGGACTTAGGGACGGGAGGAGGCAGCGGCGGACAAACACTGCCTTAACTGAGACTGGGAATCGCCGCGGCCAAAGGGGGCTCGCGCGATGGGGTTGACGAGGGGCTGGAGGACGAGGTCGGAGGAGAAGTCGGACGCTAACAAGAGAGCTGCCTGTACTGGATCAATTGGCTGGAAACGGGCAGGAGTCGGACAGGATAGGCGGGAAAGGGACGAAATGGAGGGTGGAGGAAAAGATCCCCCACCCACCGGGGGTACAGGCTTAATCGAAAAAGGGGAAACGACACAAAAGGGGGTGTAGAAAGAAAGGCACGTCAAAAGAGGGGTTGATCGCCGCAGGCGCGATCGAGAAAGGAAAATAAGTGGTGACGGGCGACGGACGTCGCAAAGATACTGAATACTTGGTGGTCTCGTTTTGACCACCGACTTGGACTTGGGCGGGAGGCGACTACTGTCGCGCGTACGCATGGCAACTCGGACCACCGTACAGGGTACAACCAACCATCGTCAAACGTGGTTGGGCTTGGGGGCGCGCTCCACTGGGTTGGTGCAGAGCAGGCGGGCCTTAGCTAGGATCAGACCATCTTGGATCCGACGCGGCCCGTAACATTACGCTCCCCTTCACAAGGCGTGTCCGCACGCCTACCAGGTTGGGCTTCTCCTCCTCAACCGAACCTGGGGGAACTGGGGCGGGGTACTACTCCTCGAGAAGGCGGGCCAAGGCCCGTTTGCGTGCTTGGGAGCAGTATTTCTCGGGGTGCTGGGTGTGGAACTCGATCACCACTGGAGCCTCATCCCCCATGTCGTTGGCGGGCACCCAATCGTTCTCTGACTCAGGGAAGCCGACGAAGGAGACCAGGTACTGGAACTGGCGACGGTAGCAACGGGAATCGAGGATGCGCTTGACGAGCCAGTGTTCTTCGCCTCGCTCAACTTCGGGCGGTGGAGGTAAGGGCTCGTGCCGGGCTGGCACGGCATCGAAGCGGTACGGCTCGAGGGCAGAGATGTTGAGCACAGGATGGATCTTGATCGACGGGGGAAGGTCAACCACATACGCCCCCTCGTGTACCTTGGCCTTGATCTTAAATGGCCCCAAGTACCTGCGCTCCAACGATCCACTCGGCCGAGTTGACGGCACCCGCTCCTGATCAACCAGCACCCAATCTCCCGCTTCCAGCTCCGGCGCCTCGCTCCGCAACCGATCGGCATAGTGTTTGGCTCTCTTGCGCGCCTGCTCCAAAGCTCCCTTGGCCGTCTCAATCGCCTCGATCCGAGCCTCTTGATGTTCCTCCCCTGGCTCATTCTCTCGCACGGCAGCGACTGGGTCACCTGGTTTGAGCGGCTGGAACCCATGCATGATGTAGAACGGAGACAACCCTGTTGAAGCGGAGCGAGCGGTGTTGAGCGCGAAGGCGGCTGAGGGAAGGTACTCGACCCAATCGGACTGCAGATGGTTAACGAAATGGCGCAGATGAGTCTTAACCAGATCGACAAACCGCTCCGACTGCCCATCGGACTGAGGGTGCTGGGTAGTGGCCATGCTTTGGCGAATGCCATGCTTCTCGCAAAAGCCACGCACCTGGGACGAAGTGAACAACGGCCCTCTGTCGCTCACGATCTCGGTCGGCAGCCCATACACGTTGAACACCTTCTCCGTCAGCCGCTCAAGCAAACGACCCGCCGTGTCGCCGGAGCTGCACGGGATGAGCACCACCATCTTGGACAACCGATCCACCACCACCAGCACCATGTTCAGCGTCTCGCCCTTGCTCCCAAGTCCTCCCTCTGGCAGGGGACCGAAGTGATCCATACTGAAGCTTGACCAAGGTCGGGCTGGCACTTCCAACGGTTGCAGTAGACCATAGGGACGATGGCGGCGGCTCTTGACAGTCTGACATGACGAGCACGTTCCCACATAACGACGCACATCGAAAGTCATTCCTGGCCAATAGTACCAACGCGCCAACTGATCGTACGTGCGCTCTCTTCCCTGGTGGCCAGCCTCGGGCTTGTCATGGTGGTCGTGGAGCAAGGTATACCGCAGTGCTTCGGATTCGGGCACGTAGATTCTCCCTTGGAAGTAGAGCAACCCGTTGCGCATCTCATACTCCTGCGGCGCACAACCTTCTTCGACTCGCTCCACGATGGCCTCGTACCCGCTGTCGTGCTCCTTGAGCTCTCGTATGGCTTCAATCACCTCGCCTTCGGGCGGCTGCTCCTCAACTGCTTCCACTTCGCCCGCATGCGCTTCAACCCCGGCTTGCGGCACCACCTTGGCTCCCGGCAACAGGAGCGACTCATAGTCCTCAACATGCTCCTCTGACTTGGCTCGCA
The DNA here is from genome assembly GCA_003971905.1 of Moniliella sp. 'wahieum'. NCBI lineage: Eukaryota > Fungi > Basidiomycota > Moniliellomycetes > Moniliellales > Moniliellaceae > Moniliella > Moniliella sp. 'wahieum'. The sequence goes on along the minus strand of RSEE01000071.1, from coordinate 2,785 downwards.
GGATCGGTTGCTTGCGCCACTCGGCTGCATCGGCCGCGCCTTCGCTCTTGGCTTGCTCGACTAGGTCTGGACGACGAGATAATCCATCCGCAGCACCATTCTTCGACCCGGGACGATAAATCATCCTTGGTTGGTAGGCCGAAAGAAACACGCGCCAGCTCGCTTGCCGGCGGTTCCGCTGCCCTTCGTCGTTGTAGCTCACCAGATTCTTGTGGTCGGTCACCAACTCCAACTCCGGGGCCGACTCCACCAGATGCCGAAAGACCTTGAGCGCCGTGATTAGGGGTAACAACTCTTGATCTCCTACTCCCCAGCGTTGCTCGGCGGGCGTAAGCTTCCTTGACCAATAGGCTATGGGGCGCTGCCGGCCCTCGTGAGGCTGAGAGAGGACCGCTGCCACGGCATAGCCACTCGCGTCCGACTCGATTCTCAAAGGCTTGTTCTGGTCGAAGGGCGCCAGCACTGGGGCTTGAGTAAACGCTTCCTTGAGACGATCGAAACAACGTTGGTGCTCGGGGGTCCATTCCCAACGCTGACCCTTGTGAAGCAATTGGGTCAGGGGCGCGGTGTACTGCGAGTAGGACGGCACGTAGATTCTCCAGAAGTTCATAAACCCTAAAGCGCGGAGCAACTCCTTCGGCGACTTGGGCGTGGGCCAATCCAACACTGCCTTGACCCGATCGACCTCCATGGATAAGCCTAGTGTGCCCACCCGATGCCCCAAGAACGAAATGGAATCTTGGAAGAACTTGCACTTGTCAATGCCAACCACCAGATGGTTGTCGGCTAGACGCTTCAGAACCTCTTTGACCACTCGAACATGCTCACCTCGATCATTGTGCACGATCGCGAGATCATCCAGGTAGCAGAAGACGTGCGTGTCGATAAAGTCCGATAGCACCGCGTTGATGAGGGTAGTGAAGGTGGAACCCGCTCCTTGCAAGCCAAACGGCATCACATTGGAAACGAAAGAACCGAATTTGGTACCCACTGCGGTATACGGAACAGACTTGGGGGCAACTCGGACCAGGTTGTAGGCGCTCTTGAGATCCAACTGGGTGTAGTACTTCCACCCCGACAGGCGCTGGAGCGTTTCGTCGATGAGGGGAAGAGGCACTCTTTTCTTGACAGACCTAGCGTTCACGCCACGTAGATCCGTCACGACTCTGACCTCTCCCGACTTCTTGCGAACGAATAGCACCGGGGAGCGCCACGCGGATGTGGACCGGCTAATCCACCCTCTGGCCAGGTTTGAACGGATCCACTCGGCCAGCACTGCCGATTCCGTAGTGGACAGAGGATAGATCTTGCCGAAGAAAGGCTTGACACCCGGTAGGAGCTCTATCTCGTGGTCATAACCGGGACGCAACGGGGGTAGACGATTGAGCCGATTCTCGTCAAAGGCATCTAGGCAATCCGCGAATTCTGGGGGCACGAGCTTGGCAATCTCCTCAAGGGGGCGCGGCTTCGGAGGCTCGGGGAAAACCCCATCCACTGGGTCATCAACATCCAACTGCCCGGGGCCTGGGTCCTCGACCATACGCAACTCGTTGGGCATCGTACTGACGGCGCGCTCCTCCACCGGCTCGTCATCCGCGTCCGCCTCGGTCTCCGCTTGAGCAACTTGAATCTCTCCGGGCGTAGCCACCACCTCGCCCTGATCGTCAACCCACACTTGGCCGACTAGGAGATCATCGTCTCGTTGAAGCTCGTGATTGAACCGGGAGGCCGAGACTAAACGTATGTCCATGATACCACAACACTCGATCGAGGGGCCATCGCCCTGGAAGCTAAGCTCGGCTGAACCATCTCGAGCGAAAGAGAGCGACACATCGTTGGCGTAAAGGAAGTCGGTACCCAAGACCGCTGGATAGCGCGGAATCGACGTAACGAGGAACTCGTGGCTGAACGTTCGGCCGCCCAGGTTGAAAGACAGAAGGCAAGAGTGAGTAACCTGGCCTGAGCAGCTTCTTCTTCGTCCAGTAGCCGCACCTGGAGGGGGCGGAGAGTGGATTCATGACGTACCCGTGTTTGCGCACTTCCGCGCGGTCAATAAACGATCTCTCGGCCCCCGTGTCCACTAGGCTTAACGTGGTTTGCGTGCCCAACTCCTAGACATATTCCCAACTCCCGAGGGATGTCACGGGACTGGCTGGATGTGACGAGGTCCCTCATATACATCTAGATGTATCAGAGGGATCCCAACTGATGTATCTCAGGGTATTTTTGGCCGTGCCGTCATGACCCCCCGCACCCGTGACCACCCACCGGTGACCAGCATTAATTAAATAGCAGCGCCGCCGCCGCCGCCGCCCGCCGCCGCGACCGCCACCGCCACCACCACCCGGAAGGCCGTCCCCACCACCTACCACCACCACCCAACGCAAAAATATTTTTTTTCAGCACACCTCCTGATCTACCTGGCAGACACCAGATTCGGTGTCGTTTGGGGCGTAGCCCTAGACGTATGTTCAAAGATTCAATAGTCCCGAGGCGCATAACAATCGAGGCGGAGGTCATCGCATACGGGCTAGCCCGTATGCGATACCTCAATAGTCCTGAGGCCTATGACCTCTGACGTAGTCATCACCCGTCTAGGTGGGTTGGGTGGGTAGGGTTAGGGATGGGTGGGTGTAACTTTTGAACGGGGCGTCGGATGGGAAAACGGAGGCCATATGCTGCAACGAGCGGACGATTTCGTAGCGAGCTATCGTCGAGGCCATCGGAGGGTGGGTGTTGTGGGTCGGGGTGGGTAGGGTTAGGGATGGGTGGGTGTAACTTCTCT